>CM033453.1:12962149-13157149 GCA_019425755.1 Amaranthus cruentus | reverse complement strand
AAAAGTATTAAATATTATTACTATCAATAACACACTTTAAAATCAAATATAAATACATGGAATTATGTAAAATTATTTTATTAGTTTAAACGACAAAGATAATTTTTTCTCATAAAAAATATAAGTGACTAACATAAAAATAGTTACAACCTAAATCATATTAGAATTAATCATTGTATTTAAGTAACCAGAGTATAAATAACAAACACAAATCCTAATAATAGTATATTATGTTTTAACCATTTTAAAATATCCAATCCACTAAATAATATTCATTTAATAAATGAAATTGAAAATATTTTATAAATAATTAAAATAAATGAAATAAAAATATATAGTTTTCTAATACATTAAATGTGATTTGACCCAAAAAGTAAAAAAAAAAAACATTTAATAAGATAATAATATGCTCAAAATAAGAGATAGAAAGTCAAAGATCATAATAAGGATGACATCATCATTTAAGTTTAGAGGGAAAATTTTTAATAAAGATGCGACACGTAAACAATTTTTAAAGGTGATGATGTAAGTCGTGTTTTGTTTTAGTAATAGTTATAGAAGTAGGAAGTCTAGAAAACACTTAAAGTATCTGAATTTGAGGTCTTATTGGGGACATGTGTTGATGAGTTGGAATTCGGAAGTATTTTATGATTCTACCCCGAAAGTGACTTTAACTTCTGTAATACAACATTAGCCTTGGCCGTAGTGGTTTTCTGAAAGCCTCTCTGATGCTCAAGTCAGATTGTATCTCAGAATTCAATAATCATACAATTTAATAAAAGAATTGGAGAATTCCACGTGTCAGCCTTATGTAGTCCCGTTAGATAGAATAATTTAATTGGTTGATGAAAATAAAATTAATTAACCTGTAATTTTTAGACCTTCTAAAAATTAACTAGATTGAGTAATTTACCATTTTTGAAAACTGAATAAATTAAATTATTCTGATTAAGATTGAACTATATTAGATAAATTATTGATTTGAGTTTTTTCATACATTTTTTTAAATGTATGTTCACCCACCTTAAATTTACTATCTTTACAAACTATATATTTTTAATATTTTTACAAAACTAATAAGCTAAAAATTTGTGTTGCATCAACGATATTAATAAGGTTAAAAATATATAATGTGTTATACATTTATTAAATTTTACTTAACATTAAAAACAATCATACAATTTAATAAAAGAACTGGAAAATTCTACGTGTCAGCCTCATCTAGTCCCGTTAGATAGAAGAATTTAATTGGTTGATGAAAATAAAATAATTAACCTGTCATTTTTAGACCTTCCAAAAATTAACTAGATTGACTAATTTACCATTTTTGAAAACTGAATAAATTGAATTAATTCTGGTTAAGATTGAGCGATATTAGATAAATTATTGATTTGAGTTTTTTCATACATTTTTTTAAATGTATGTTCACCCACCTTAAATTTACTATCTTTACAAATTAAATATTTTTAATATTTTTATAAAACTAATAAGCTAAAAATTTATGTTGCATCGAATGATATTAATAAGGTTAAAAATATATAATGTGGTATACATTTATTAAATTTTACTTAACATTAAAAAAAAAGAAAAAAAAGAAAAAAAAGTTATTTAGTTAATCTGATTATTACGATTGTACTTTTTAAGGATTTTATTGAGAGCAAATTATATTTATATATATATCTAATCATATTAAAATTTGCACGAGTTTTTATACTAGTAACGTGATAATTAAATAAATATAAAATTAACGGATTGTACAATTAAATAAATATTTGATCAAGTATAAATAATCAAATAACAGAATATAGAACAATAAAAGATTGTTTCCATATCATAAGGAAAATGACTATTCCTAGCCTTCTTTATTATTAGTCATTAATGTTATTATTATAATTATTACCATTATTTTTTTTTTGAAGTGGTTATTTCCATTATTAATATGGAGTAGTCATCAATCAATCAATTAAATAAACCATGAAAAACACCCCGGATCCCACCAACAAAAGGCGGTTTACAATTGAGGATGACAATATGAGTATATATACAGTATACTCCATATGTACAACACATGGTAGACGGACCGTAATTAACGTTAAAGCGTCCTTTTATTTACTCCACTTTTTTATTTTATCATACCCTTTCTGTTTACTCCTTCCCAATTTCTATTATTACACTCAACACCCCCAATCAAACCAACATTGCTTTTTCATACTCTCACTCTCCCACTTCACTCTTCTACTGCTTTATTTCCAGATCTCTGCAAACCCTAGGATTTGCCATTTTTCCTGTTCACATTATTGTAATAGATAGAAAATGGCGAAGATTAGATTGACTGTGTGGTTATGGGTGTTGTTGAGATTCATTGTTATAATTGAGAGTAATGATATGGTTTTTTCATCGAGATTAATGCACCGATTTTCCGACGAGTTGCGAGGCATTTCTGGTGAGAAATTCTTGCCGAAGATGAAGAGTAAAGAGTATTATCAGATGTTATTGATTAGTGATTCTGAAAGACAGAAGATGAAAATCGGTCATCAACGACAGTTACTTTTTCCTTCTCGCGGTAGCCAAACTCAGTCTTTTGGCAATGACCTCGGTTGGTATGTGCTGATTGTATACTTCTTTTAATGGCGTTTGTGTTGAATTTTAATATTTGAGGAAATCTGGAATTCATGCTTTCTTTTGTGCAAGGTGCGTGATCTGGTGTAGTTGTATTATGATAAAATTCGTCTTAAAAGAGTTCTTTTTCCATTTTGTTGTATTCATTTGGAAATAAAAGTCAAAATATTCATCAACTTAGGTTTTAAAATGGTACTATTATATCCAGTATGCAACTTAATGTTTGTACTTCAACTTTTTCCTTGAGCATAGTGGCTAGTGCTAAGGTTTACTTTATCATTTATGTCTAACTGTCTAAGCGAGTAGTATTTTCAGAATGAAAAAGTACAATCTCTAATAAAATTAAGACCTGTCTAGGCGATGATATGGATTTGATTTGGCAATTAATGGCTGAATTGAACTGAACTTAAGTTGGACTAAATCACCAAAATGAACTTTGGCTATAAGATCTTAATTGAATTTATTAGAATTTAAATTTTTTGATCTTAATGTGTAGTGAAAATGTGAAAGAAAGTAATGGAAAAAGATTATTGGAATTGAACTAAATATTTAGACATGACATAAGAATGGAAGAATAGGTCCTTATGTTATATTCCCTCTCTCTATGAGAGATGAACACCCTTCTTTCGTTCGTACCTCTTACTTTGCTATAATTTCTTTATAGTATTATGCCCATTACGTTCTTCTACTCTCTACCCTCTTCAACTTTGTTTTTAAATTTATCAAAACAATTTAAATGATCCAACCATTTCTTATTCTTTTTGCGATACAATTGTGGCAATTTCTCGGGATTGAAGGGAGTACCGTACTTTGCTTTTATCTTGATTTCTTTGCTATAATGTGGCGCTATCCGCTATGTGTTGCTATATCTAGGTGATGACACGAATATGATTTGATAATCAATGGATGCTTCCCTAAAGAGAAAACAATTTATAAGCTACTTACTAACCCTCCAGCCTAAGGCCCTAATCTGGTGCTTTCAATTTTAACCACTACCAACCACTTTATGAAGTGTTGATCTATGGTACAAGTAATGTGAAGTCCACTGTAAACAACAAAGGACTATCAATAGTAACATTACGATTCATAAGTCACATCACACATCTTGGGCATTGCACAAGACTAAAAGCTAGCTTTCTGTTGATGATAGCTTAGTTTAGATTGGTAATTACCATATTTATTTCTTGGGGTGTTTTTGCGAACACCTTTGCTAAATTTAAGTTATGTGATAACCTATGTTTCGGATATTTGAAGGTAGTATATGTCACTTGCAGATGGAGAAGGTAGAATAGAGTTTTTATTGGCATTTATGCTGTTATTCTCCAATCTGCATTTTCTCCTAGTAGGGTTTGTTGTGATGTTGTCTTATTTACTCACAGATAAGGTAGTGAGTTGTGATACATAATCTTACTAGGTCTGATGTGAGTTTGCTGTTGGCGTTCACAACACTTCTAAGATTCTTTTTGAATGTGAAAATGTTGGGGAAAATTGTAAACGTTAGCTAAATTGATGAACCGTGACTATGCTTTTCAGGATATGTCGAAATAGTTTAGTGTCATGATTCATGAAACTTATTTGCTCCCAGAGGCAGAGTAATAAATGGACATGCCTACATAATGCATGCAATTAATTTTGTCATAGTCGAATTCTTTTGTAAATTGTAATGATGTTTTAATTGTAATTTTGAGGGGTAAAATTTACAGGTTACACTATACATGGATTGATATTGGAACACCAAATGTGTCCTTTTTGGTTGCTTTGGATGTCGGGAGTGATTTACTGTGGGTTCCTTGTAATTGTGTCCAATGTGCTCCTCTCTCAGCCACTTATTATAGCTTTTTGGTACGCCAATCTTCCTTATGCCCTCTATTATTTAATGTTTTCTTCTTTTTTTTTTAATTATTTCTTTATTTGTGTTTATGATTTGATATCTATAATGCTTATGTTTAGTCCCTTTTTCATATGATTCCTTTCATTATTTCTGCATATTACATTTTACTTGTCTAAACTTCTGTACCTATTTGCTTTTCATTGGAATTGCTATCTTATGGAGTATCTTGTAAAACATTGTGATGTATTGAGTCTTTGAACATTATTATAAATGTGGTATACATATATTGTATCATCATCACTCTTCTTTGTTCACTGTTCATTTTCGTGAAGTTCCGAGCTGCCTTTTGATTTCATAAGGTTCATATGCTTGCTGTTTTATTTCCCCAAAGTGTTCCTTTTAATGACAATGTTTTATCCTGAAAATTAATGGTAACATGATGAAATTAGAGCCAAAGGATGGTGTTTGGGACTTAAAAGGTGATAAAATAATATGTATAGTCTCAGAAAAGACTCATAGCATGGAGTATCTTTTGAACCTTTTGTTTACTTTGTCTTTTTGGGCTCTCATTATCGTGATTTGCCTCTTAGCATGGTGCTTTCTGTGTGTTTTACCTGCTAATACTTGTAGCAGTGTTAGCACTTATTTCCAATGATTGATTGGCAGGTGCTCCTTGGTCTATGGGGCATCTATTATGCAGGATAAGAATCTCAATGAGTATGATCCAGCTGGCTCAAACACGAGTAAACTTTTGAATTGCAGCCATCGGCTATGCACACAACAAGAGAACTGTAAAAGTTCTGCTCAATCGTGTACATACAACATGCAATATTATTCTCTGGATACTTCAAGTTCAGGTCAACTTGTTGAAGATGTATTGCATCTTACGTCAAGCAGTAATAACTCACCCAATGTAAAAACTTCAATCATTTTTGGGTATGCTCTATCGACTTTGGGCCTAATATTTTAAGATCTTGCTTGATAAAATTTGACATATTTAATTGCCAATGTGTCTAGAAGAATTTTAAATGTTGTCATTTTGAGCTCTTTGATCTTGTATAGGTGTGGTAAGAAGCAAAGTGGTGTTTATTTGGATGGAGGTGTTGCTCCAGATGGTCTTATGGGTTTAGGCCTTGGCGATATTTCTGTTCCAAGTCTTCTAGCTAAATCTGGTTTGATCAGAAACTCCTTTTCTTTGTGCTTTAATGAAAATGGTTCTGGGAGAATATTTTTTGGTGATCAAGGATTTACTACCCATCATTGGACTTCATTTCTTCCATTAGAAGGAAAATAGTATGTTTCTTTAACTTGTTAATTGTACAAACTTTATTTGGGATGAAATCTTGGACGGATACTCATTCATAAATTGGTGTTTGATTCAGTTCAACATATGTTGTTGGGGTGGATGCTATCTGTATTGGAACAAGTGCTTGTCTCAAACAAACAAGTTTCCATGCTGTTGTTGATAGTGGCACATCTTTTACCTTTATGCCAGATGATGTGTATAAAATATTTACCCAGGCGGTACTTCTTGTTGTCATTTTATTAATTGATTTTGAACTCTAGCTTAGTTTGAGATGATTATATGCTGAAGCAATGCTTGCTTCGACAGTTTGACAGAGCTGTTAAAGCTGCTAGAGTGAGTTACGATGGATATCCATGGAAGTATTGCTATGAGTCAAGGTTGATATCTTTCTGACTTTCATCAATCCTATTTTCTATGCTGAATTTATTCTTTGCTTTTTTTTTTTGACAAGTTTAAGCTATCTCTTGTTGAACCAGTGGAGATGATTCACTGAATTTTCCATCAGTGGAGTTGATGATGCCATCAAATCAGAGTTATGTGGTGCAATATCCACTTTTTCCTATAACTGGGGATCAGGTTGGTTTAACACTTGAAATATTGCAATGCCTCCCTCCTCCCTTCTGCCGCACTCTCTTCATGTAATTATTAGGCCTGGTGATTGGAGGTGGTGTTTTTCTCCAATATGTGTTATTTACGGTTTTTAAGTAACTAAATTATGTTTTCTGACTAGAGATCAACAGTTAATTTAATATTGGTTGCTGGTGTAGTAATTAAAATATTCAATCCACTTCATTCAGACTTTAGAGCAACTATTACCGAACCCCTTAGATGTCAAATTTTTTACATTAAGTCTTGCGTCAGATGGTCTCCACAACCCCTCCCTAGTCTTCCAGATTATTGATCTCTGTTACTTTATAGCTTTTATCAAAGCAGTTGTGAGCCTTCTTTTTAAGCTATGAGTATTCAGTACTAGTAGAGTTTCTTGCATCATTTTTGTTTGCGATATTTTGCTGTAGTTCGAAGGTTGATGAATATCACTACACAGTTTCATGGTTGTGTAATTTTTGTTAGATAATTTAATCAAATTGACATGGATTCCATCAATTTGCTGCATCGGCCTTTTTTTTTGGAAGCATCATTACTCTGAACCTAATGACTTTTCTAAGGTATTCTTGGGCTGATGTGCTGCAGGGAAGTATTGTGGGATATTGTCTAGCAGTAGAGTCTACAGAAGGAGATATTGCATTAATTGGCCGTAAGTGGACCTGTTTATAATGTCGTGGTCTTTTTTGCTGCATTTAGTAATAGTGTCTGAAACTTTTTTCTACAGAGAACTTCATGATAGGATATCGCTTGGTGTTTGATAGGGAGAATTTGAAGTTTGGTTGGTCTCGTTCAGATTGTAAGTATTACAATTTAATGTATTTTACTTGATTTTTGTTTTGGCATCTTCTGTGGAGCCCCTTTTGAGGTATTATGTCATACCTAAGGAAAATGCCAAGATGAAACTTTTAGTCTATCAAAGGCGCAAGAAAAAGGCTGAGGTGGCAGAATATTCTAGGGGAAAGGAATAGGCATGATATAACATAATTTCGTTATGCATATTCTAGAAGGGTATCTTTTGTAACCAATTTAGAGCAGCAAGAGACTACTTGTTTAGCTATAAATACTATTATGTAATAATTGGTTTGGGCATCAATGAAAATACATACTCTCTTCCTCTTATAACCTTCTTCTTTCTCTCTGTAAATCTTCTTCTGTCCTTTTCTTTCTTTTTCTGTACTTCTTCTTATTCTACATCTTCTTTCTCTTTTACGTACTTGTTACGGTGCTAATTCATCACAACTTGGTATCAGAGCATTCGGTTCTAGGCGTTGATGATGGGCAATCCCACTAACCAACAACGCATAGGACACCTCGAACAAGAAGTGGCCCAGTTGGAGGAACGAATGGTAATGAATCAGACCATTCTAGAGACGAAACATTCAGATTTGGAGAAATCAGTGGCTATGATTTTGGAAGCGCAACTAAAAATGCAAGAGGGACTTAATCAGATTCTGGCGGGAAACGTAACTCCACAACCCAGAACAACATCTTGGGGAGCCCATCGATAACCCAGAATCGACGAAGAGGTAACCCTTCTTTAAACCCACCCTCATCTAATACTAATAGTGATTGGCAACAAGCTCTCTCGGAGTTACAGCCGATGGATGAGCCGGAACCACAAGTAGGGCATCGGGAAAATGGGGGTAGTCACTGGAAGAGTAAGAGACTTGAATTACCCACGTTTTCGGGGAGCAATCCGGATGGATGGATCCTTCAAGCAGAACAATTCTTTGCCTTCTATAAATTGAGTGAAGAGGAGAAAATGGAGGCTGCCATTTTGAGTATGAGAGGGGATGCACTTTTCTGGTATCAATGGGAGGAGCAAGAAGAACATATATCTCTGTGGCGAGAGCTGAAGGTACTCTTGTTGAGGCATTTTAGGCCGCATAATCAGGGGAGTTTGGTAGAACAATGGTTGGCGGTGAGACAATGGGGTAGTGTAGCAGAGTATGCCAAGGAATTTATAGAAAAATTAATTCAACTTGGGAGAAAACCGAGGGATATAGCTTTGGGAGCCTTTATTAATGGGTTACAAGAGGAGATAAAATATGAGTTGAGGTTGATGGACCCCACCACTTTAAAAATAACTATTGAATGGGCTGAAGGGATAGAGCAAAAGAACCGGCTCCACTTTCACTGGGGAAGGCAAAACCGGCTTGGGCCTTATAACCCAAAACCGTACCCGGAACCTTACCCACAAAACCCACAAAACCCACAAAATCAATACCCACCCCTTACCTACCCTAATCACAACCCTAACCCACAAACCTCAAAAAATTCCATGGGCATTCAGGGAAAACGATTGAGCGAAAGGGAGATGCGAGAGCGACAGACTAACGGCCTTTGCTTCAAATGTGAAGAAAAGTGGTCTCTAGCTCACGTTTGCAAGAATAAAGAGCTGAGGTTAATTTTACTTGAAGGAGATGATGATTTTGCGGAGGTAACTGATAGTGTCGTCGAAGAGCCACATGTGGAAGTAAACGAAGACCTACTGTCAGGTATCACCCTACAATCCCTAGTAGGTTTCACTTCTCCAAAAACCATGAAGTTAGGGGGAACAATTGGGGGAAAACCGGTGGTGATATTAGTTGATTCCGGCGCTTCTAGCAATTTTATTTCTACCACAGTCGCCCAGCAATTAGGGTTGCCCTTGTCATTATGTGCTCCGTTTGGGGTAACCTTGGGTACGGGAACGAAGGTGTTCGGAGATGGAATATGTAAGGATGTCAAAATTGAAGTGCAAGGGTTGAAAATTTGTGATGATTTCTTTGCCTTGGAATTGGGCAACTTGGATGTATCTTAGGCGTGCAGTGGCTAGAGAAATTAGGCAATGTGATTGTTAATTGGAGGGCTCAAACGATGCGTTTCAAATGGGGTAATAGGGAAGTTGCCTTGCAAGGCGATCCTGCCTTACGATGCTCGAAAATTTCCTTTAAAGCCTTAGCTTACTCATTGAATGTAATGGCCTTAGTTTTCCAGACACCACCACCGAATTGTCCGTACCACCTTTCCTCAAACAAGTCCTACAAAACTTTCCCTCCGTTTTCCAACCCATAACACAACTTCCACCCCACCGGGAACAAGATCATTCCATAGTTTTAAAAGAGGGCAGTGATCCAATCAGCATTAGACTGTATAGATATCCTCATGTCCAAAAGGGAGAAATTGAGAAAATGGTGGTCGATATGCTAAAGGCTGGTATTATACAGCCTTCATCCGGCCCTTTTGCTAGTCCAGTGATTTTAGTTAAGAAGCGTGATGGTTCGTGGAGGTTTTGTGTGGATTATCGGGCCCTTAACAAAATCACGGTACCAAACAAGTTTCCCATTCTGGTTATAGATGAATTATTGGACGAATTAGAAGGAGCTATGCGGTTTACTAAGCTTGATCTTAAGTCGGGTTACCATCAAATTCGTATGAAGGCACAAGATGTCTCCAAGACCGCTTTCCGCACCCATGAGGGGCACTACGAATTTCTCGTCATGCCTTTCGGCCTTACAAATGCACCTGCTACTTTCCAGTCGCTCATGAACACGATCTTTCGCCCATATTTATGTAAGTTCGTTTTGGTATTTTTTGATGATATCTTAATTTATAGTAGAAACCAAGAGGATCATAAAAAACATGTGGCTACTGTGATGCAAATTCTTGTTGATAATGCTTTGGTGATCAATAGTAGTAAGTGCTATTTTGGAGCCCAGCAGGTGGCTTACTTAGGCCACGTTATCTCAGCCGTCGGGGTAGCCGTGGACCCAAACAAAATTTCTGCCATTACAAATTGGCCCGTTCCACGCAACATCAAAGAACTTCGAGGGTTCATGGGCTTGACCGGATATTACCGTCGCTTTGTGGCGGGCTATGCTCAAAAGGCTCACAAGTTAACCGAGCAACTCAAAAAAGATTCATATAAATGGGATGATGAAGCCACTGCCGCGTTTGAAGGCCTCAAATTAGCCATGACACAAGTCCCTGTTTTAGTTATGCCCAACTTCAATAACATTTTCATTGTCGAAACTGACGCTTCCGGCCATGGCATTGGGGCAGTTTTACAGCAAGATTCTCATCCTGTGGCTTACTTTAGCCGTCTTTTAGGACCGCGAGCTCAGCAAAAACCCATCTATGAGAGAGAGCTCATGGCTATCGTGTTTGCCATCCTTCGTTGGAAACATTATTTGTTGGGTTGTGGATTCTTGGTGAAAACGGATCAACACAACTTGAAGTTTATTTTGGAGCAGCGTGAGATTGGGGCCGAGTACCAAAAATAGGTGATGAAATTATTGGGTTACAACTTCACTATCTCCTACAACCCCGGTACCGCGAACAAAGTTGCCGATGCTCTTTCACGTCAGCCTGCTACCTCCATTACTTGTGCAAGCCTTAGTACCATTTCCATTGATTGGGAAGCACTGGACTCGGAAATAGTCAAAGATGTTTTGTTATCCCGCATTAAAACAGCCTTGGAGGATGGGACAGATTCGCCCTTTGGGTTTTCACTGGTCCATGGTAAACTATTCTACAAATGTCGATATGTTCTTGCTAAATCTTCCCCTTTTATCTTGATCTTATTACAGGAGTACCATGACTCACCGCTTGGCGGCCATGGTGGCGAGGTCAAGACTTATCGGCGTCTTGCGCAAGAGTGGTTTTGGCCCTTTTGGGATGGCATGGGCAAGCAAGTGATTCAATATGTTCGATAATGTAAGGTTTTCCAACAACAAAAGGCTTCGTATCAAACTCCGGCGGGCCTCTTACAACCCTTACCAGTTGCTACTCGCGTGTGGGAACACATTTCGATGGATTTTATTGAGGGCCTTCCCAAATCACAAGGAGTTGACACCATCTTGGTTGTGGTTGACCGTTTCACGAAGTATGCCCATTTCTTATGTCTCAAACATCCCTTCACGGCCAAAACAGTGGCAGAGTTGTTTGCTAAGGAGATTGTCCGTCTTCATGGATTTCCTTCGTCCATTGTTTCCGATCGGGATCGCATTTTCTTGAGCACGTTTTGGAAGGAGCTGTTTCGCTTGCAAGGGACTAAACTTGTCCGGAGCACCGCTTTTCACCCCCAAACTGATGGCCAAACCGAGATCGTCAACAAAGATTTGGAGACTTTTCTACGTTGTTTCATCAATGGGCACCCCAAACAGTGGGCCAAGTGGGTCTCTTGGGCGGAATTTTGTTACAACACTTCGCCCCACTCTACCATCAACATGCCTCCATTTCAAGCTTTATATGGGCGCCCTCCCCCCCATTTGGTGCGTTTTGGCCATTCTTCTACTGAGCTCGATAGTTTGGAGCAATTGTTACAAGAGCGCGACGCCATGATCGATGTGTCTTTCAATGAAGGGGATCTTGTTTTCCTTAAGCTCCGCCCTTATCGTCAAAAATCTCTCGCTCATCGCCAAAATGAAAAGCTGGCCCCGAGGTATTATGGTCCGTATGCTGTGATTCAGCGCATTGGCAAGGTCGCTTACAAATTGGCCCTTCCTTCCTCTAGTCTCCTTCATCCCGTTTTTCATGTGTCACAACTCAAGTTGGCTCAAGGGTGTACAGCTGCCTCTGACATTCCTCCTCCTCTCTCTGATGAGCTCACTCTTGACGCCATTCCTGCTGATATTCTGGATGTTCGTGCTCCTACTCCTCACACTTTGGAAGTCTTGGTCCAATGGCAAGGTCACTCTGCTTCTACTGCCTCTTGGGAAGACTTTCAGAATTTGCAAGCTGCTTTTCCTTCTTTCCACCTTGAGGACAAGGTGCGTCTTTTGGCGGCGGGTATTGTCATACCTAAGGAAAATGCCAAGAAGAAACTTTTAGTCTATTAAAGGCGCAAGAAAAAGGCTGAGGTGGCAGAATATTCTAGGAGAAAGGAATAGGCATGATATAACAGAATGATATAACAAAATTTCGTTATGCATATTCTAGAAGGGTATCTTTTGTAACCAATTTAGAGCAGCAAGAGACTACTTGTTTAGCTATAAATACTATTATGTAATAATTGGCTTGGGCATCAATGAAAATACATACTCTCTTCCTCTTATAACCTTCTTCTTTCTCTCTGTAAATCTTCTTCTGTCCTTTTCTTTCTTTTTCTGTACTTATTCTTATTCTACATCTTCTTTCTCTTTTACGTACTTGTTACCGTGCTAATTCATCACATATTATTCAGGTGCTTTGTGTGTCTGCTTGAGTCATTGTATTATTGACAAAATTTTTACTGGTCATTGTAAGTATTACAATTTAATATATTTTACTTGAGTGTTGAGTCATTGTCTAAAATGAAGGATTAAGTAAAAGGCCTTAATGCTATAGGCGGTTTAGCCCATTGGTCTGCTTGAGTCATTGTATTATTGACAAAATTTTTGCAGGTCCTGCAACTAGAGCCTGAATTGCACTCCTGTGGTTGCATGTTTTCTGGCTCTTATGATTTTGAAAAAACAGTTGTAGTGGAAAATTATTGATCATGTCAAAAATTCTTATCCGAGACAAAGTTGCATGGAGTGTATATCAATTTGTATCTGTGAATACAAGTTTTTAAGAAGTCGAGGGGAGATGAGCCTGGGCATGTAGGAGTGTACATCAGTTTGTATAGGAAAGAAGATTTCTTTAGATGCTGGATAGATCCATGGTTGTAGCTACCATTCAATGGGTATAATTTGCATGCTAATTCAATGATCACATTTTTTATCAAAATACATGCAATATGTTAAAAGGGGTTCTTTTTTGTTAGATGAAAGCTAGCAAGATTGTTAGAATTATAATTATTTGGTTTATGTAGGTCTAGACCTTAGCAAATCAAAGAGAACACCATCAGCAGGGGACAAGCCGTCAAATGCATTGCCTACTAATGAACAACAAAGCATCCCTGGTGCACAGGCAGTTTCACCTGCTATTGCCGGAAGGACTCCTCCCAGAACATCTGAAGCATCATGTAAGCATGTACAACTATCATTTTGGACGTCATTTCCCATACTGCTTGCCGCTTTCGCCTCCTTTCATTTGTGATGGTGAACCAGTAATTGTTCAAGACTCGACATAAATACAGTCATTGCATTTATATCCATCCATCCATCATTCCATCCAGTGCCTTAATTTTTTCCTTGAAAGTCATTGGATGCATAGCATGCCCCTAGTCCCCTCACCCTGTCCCTACTTAGGTCCTATGTAATTCTTGTTCTAGCCTTGTATATATAGTTAAAATTTCTTCTAGATGTTTTTATGTTATTACTCTTTTTTGGCAACTACTTTTTCCATAGTATTTCGTGTGTCGTGTGTTATGGGAACGAAGAAAAGTGAATCGAAGGCAAGAAATCCTCACAATTTGTATAAACTAGAAGAATCCACACGGAAAACTCATCATGCAGCATTGTGAAGGCTTTCCATTCCTTCCCTTTCCCTAACAAAGGGGGAGGGGAACGAAACGAAGAAAAGGGAATCAAAGGCACTAACGGCCCGTTTGGTAGTTGGTAATAAACGTTCTTAATGAGAATGAAAAACTAATGGATTTTTGGTTGAAAATCCCTTGGTTACCTTGATGGTAATGCTATTCCAACTTCAATTATCTCATTTTATTCATAAAATTCATTTCAATGCATTACCATTGGGACGTGGGAGATGTGGTATTACGTGCTAATAAAAATTTCTAAACAAATAAAATTTTTTGTGATCAAAGTTTCATTATCATGAGAATGATATGTATTTTTTGATAAAATTTTACACTAGAAAATCATTTTTATTATTACCATTTAATACCGCTAACCAAATCATTTAATACCGCTAACCAAACGGATTGTAAATCCTATACATTTGGTATAAAGTAAAAAATTTAATCTTATCGTGCCGCATTCTGAAAGAATTCAGCCTTCTCTTTCCCTTATCTTTCCTCGCCTTTTATTTCCTTCAAGTGTTATTCAAACAGTCTTTCTTGTTGGTTTTGGATTATCGACTTCTGTTTGATTTGGATGTTGCGGCTAATTGATGGAATAAACTTGCTCAATGCATAGCCACAGAATCTAGAAGTTACCAAATGTATCCAGCCACTAAATAAAGGAGTATTATTGGTATTTTGGTATACAATGTTTACTGCTATTGCTTTTGCAATTGGGCATGCCAAACTTGTCTGTTTCTTTTCCCTCTGCCCGTCCCAAATTAGTTGCTATACATTCTTTTTTTAGCAATCTCAAACAAGTTACAATAATTTCTCTTTTATATTTAATTTTTATGTCGAACCTAATGTGATGTATGTAATCCCATTCACTTGTAATTTATTGCATTTACATCATGGATTTTTAATTTATTTGTCTATATTATATTGCATTTCACTAGTTAATGCTGAGTTTTGTTGTTTCCATTTCTAAATTTAAAATCCAAAATCGTAACTAACAATTAGAGTTGTTTAAAAGTAATCCGATCCAAAACCCGAAGCGAAATCGAAAGTAAACCGACCAGAAAATATGTTCCTTTTTTTAGGTTTATCGAAACGAGATTACTCGAACCGAAGTTGTGCCTGAACCAGTTGAAAACTGAAAATTGAAAAGCTGAACCCGAGCAGTAACTAACTCATAACTGTTAACCGAGATTACCCGAACCTAATAATGACTGACCCGAGTCGTATCCGTCCTGAATCATGCTTGAAATTGAACTCGATCTGGCTAAAATCGATTTAACCCGAACAAATTTTAGATCAAACTGTAACACCCCGAGATATTATAACGTCATTATTTAATATTTTAACAAATTTTGGAGATTTTAAAATTATACTAAATTATTGTTTTTAATTAATTTTATATAAATTTCTTTCATACACGAAATGTCAACATGGTGATAAAAAAAATAGAGTTACGATTAAAAATAAAGAGGTTCGAATCAAAAGGATTATTTTATTAAAATGTGAAGATGAGTCTCTTAGTCTCTTAGTTGGGTGTCGCAAAAAAATTAATCTAGATAGAAATAAATAAATAAACAACAACAACATAATAATAATAATAATAATAATAATAATAATAATAATAATAATAAAAAAGAAGATAAAAAGGGGTCATGAAACCCTAATGCCCAGCCGTCACTCTTCTCTCCTTTCACTAACCTTCTCCCTCTCACTCTTACTCATGGGTCACGGCCCACAAAAGCCAGCAGCAGCCCCACTGGACCACCACCGCAGCCTCCAGCAGCCGCGCCTTCCTCCCCTGCAGCAACCACGACTCCCAAGCTGCAGCACAACCACGTTTCTGTGGTTGTTGTCCACGGCAGCTTCCTTCCCACGCCAAGAATAGTGTTGGTGGTGCCGCCAGCAAGAGCAGCCGGCAGCGGCTCTGTCCACCTTGGGTCACGCCACGCCTTGGGTCACGCCACCCCCACAAAACCCCTATCTCTTGACCCATTTCCTAGCTTCACCCATTGTAAGCTATCTCTCACATCTCAAAATTGATTAATTTATTGTTTGTAATTAGAATCTATCATGTTCATGAGTTGTGTGTTGATTGTGCATTAATTTCATTGAATTTTAGTATGGGTAATAACTAAAAGTATTTGAAATGATTAGGGTTTGATTTAGAGATGAGATTAATAGTAGTGTGTGTGTGTTTGTATGCTACTTTGGTGGTGTGGTGATTAATTCAATAATCTTATAAGTTGTTTCTAGAGTTGGTTGATTATTGTTGTGGTAATTAGTAATGATTTTGAGTATAGTTGGCTATAGAATTGCTTTAGTATGTTAATGGGAGTAAATATGATGAATATTGTTGATTGGTGGTGGTAATAGTTACTAATAAAATTATGGTTGTTATGTGTCATTAACGTGGGTTAATTGTTGGTATTGTGGGTTCATGGTGGATATTTGATTGTCATGATTAGTTTTTCCAATGGTTGCCTAAACGGAGTAACTTTGGCCTAAAGAATGAGAAATGATTGCTATGAGTCGTTTAAGCTACTACTTACTTGCTTTTATTCATTATCACTCTAAACCTTGAGTAATGTAGCAACTTGGAGTACAAATCACTACTACCATGAGTATTATGATTGATATTAAGTGTAATATCATATATTATGTGTTCTTAAACTTCCTAACGGATAGTTTAATTATAACGCACAAGTGTATGGTTGTGTCCTTTTCACCTGAATATATCTTGATATAGAGTTGACTGAAATTTAATGTTATTGTTTGATTGAAATTGATGGTATAGTTCTTAAATGAACATGATGTGAAATTGTTGCGTGCGTATGGTTTGAACGCGTGTTAGCACGAGTTAAAACTCGTTCGGGTTGTGTTGGTGTACTTTTTTTAAAGTAAGTAGCTCTTAAATGGAGTTAAGTAGGCTTATTATTCTTACCTTAAACGTGTATAAGTGCCCTGTTCATAATAAGGGCGTAAGAACCTCCCTTGGACGATTCTTGTGACTTGTTTTCTTGCAGTTGAAGTTGCAGGTACGTATACGCAGTAACTAACCCTTACATGCATCTTGCATTGTATATTTATCGATAGTGAATTGTTTTAAGATATATGTTGTGCGCTATCTATGAATTAGCGTTGAATGAAATATAAAAGTTAATGATTATATGATTATCATGTTTACCGATAGAGCACGATTTTGGTATGCTAAATGCTGATGTTGATTTAGAATGAGAACGATTTCCTTATTAATGAGATTTGATTATTGTTAGTTGGAATAGTGACTGGGTTCCTTTTTGATAAGATTGGTTATTGCTATTTTGAATGGGAATGATTCAATTCCCTTGTTATTGAATTGGTAATTATTTGTTTGAAGGGAGCAAACCCCTTATTAATGATATTGTATTTTGTTAGTTTTAATAGTGCATGACTTCCTTATTAATGAGATGGATTATTGGTAGTTGAATGGAAACGATTCCCTTATTGATGAGTTTTACTTACGTTAGTTTGAATGGGAATGACTCCTTTGTTATTGGGATTGATTTATGTTAGTTGAATGGGGAATTGTCCCTTTTTTGATGTGGTTGAATTATATTTTATGAATGGGAAGGAGTCCCTTAGTGATGGAGTAAGAAAGGTTGGATATGGTGAAATGGAATGAGAATAAATCCCTTAGAGATGAAGTAAGAAAGTTGTTGGTTGTAATGGGAATGAATCCCTTATTGATGAGATAACAGATTTGTTCGAATATTGTAGCTCCCCTGGTTAGAGTACCCCAGTGGGTTTAATTCCCAGAGGTAGGACCATCTATATATGGTCACTGTACGGGGGTATGTTCATAGTTTACCATTGGGCGCCGGTATGGCCCGTCACCGCCCTTGGTTGAGGTGTTGCCATTTGGGTCTTGCAAACCCGTACCCCAGTGGTTTATTCCCGGAGGTAGGATCATCTATATATGGTCGCTGTACGGGGGTATGATCATACTTTACCATTGGGCGCCGGTATGGCCCGTCACCGCCCTTTAGTTGAGGTGTGGCCATGTGGGTCTTGCAAACCCCAATATGGTGGCCTCTAGTCACATATATATATATATATATATATATATATATATATATATATATATATATATATATATATATATATATATATATATATATATATATATATATATATTTGAAAGTGGTTAAGTTCTTGGGTTCAAGTGATACCGAGAAGTTATGAAGTCGAAAAGAAGTTATGAAGTTATAAAAAAAAGGTGAAAAAAAATGGAATTAACAGTTAGAAGTAGGAATTGATGTTCAGTGGTTATGATTGACACTTGGAGTGTTGTGAAATCACCCTCATATTATACATATACTTGATTGATGCTAATTATGTATTATAATGATATGATGTTAAATACTGACGTGTACTGTTTATTTTCTTTATTGATGGCTCGTCTTTGATGGCCCTACTATGACGCGTTGATCTATGATCTTACGTTGAGCAGTGGGGACATCATAGATAGACATTACAAGTGATGAAGCTTCTATGCATTACATACGGGGGGAATGAGTGAGAACGTTGAAGCGTGCAATGCTATATCTGTTTTTGACGCTTGATGTAGTTTCTATGTACTTAAATTTGTTTATGTTTTTGGTTTGAGGCACATGTCCTTTTTGTATATTTTATATCCGCTGCGTAGTTTATAAATTGTATGGTTTTAAAGAGTCTAGTCAGTCTAAAACGCAAGTGCTGATGCAGGAACCACGATCCATGCTTGGCATGTTGATTTGAGAAGTCGGCGATAAATCATTCCGCCGTGATCTAGTTTTGATAGGCCGTTGATGCCTTTGTTGTATTAGATTTTAAATATCTTTTGTTTTTCTACAAAAGAGCGCACAATTTTAGGGTAGATGCTGCCGAAAATTTCTATTTACCTTTTTAAATTTAACCATTAATGTTTATTTAAAATTCTTTTCCTTTTTCTCTTTTTGTAACACTCGAATTTCCTCCCGTACCTTGCGGTTTCGATTTCATATAGGAGGTCTGAAATTAAGGGGTGTTACACAAACTGCTGTAAACTTGAACCAATTTTTAACATAGAAGTATAATAGACTCATATTCAATCATTTTATTAGTTAATCTAATAAAATGTTTGATATTTTAATAAACTAAATTTTATAAATACATGGTTTCATCAATTAAAAAGTGACTAACAACTTAATCTGAAATTGACTCGATCGATAGTTATTAGTAGTACGTAGCTGAATTCTGTTGAAAAAAAGCTGAACCTGATCTATAACCCGCAATATCGAACCAATTATTAACCGATGACAACCCAAGACCGATTAATACTCGACATGAACTTCAACCGACACCGAATCGATGCTAATCCGATAGCTGAATTAACCGATCTTTAAGCAAATCGTAACTAATCGTTCCGATCCGAGTGTGACCTAGTGTAATGCGTAACCGAAAAATAACTGATCTAAAATACAACCGAACAAAATGACAACCCTTCGAAACCAACCCAATCACCCGAATGAACACTTCTACTGATAACTAATTTAGGACATATATATAGAGTAATATTTTCAAGCTTTTAAATCCTTTTATCTCATTCAACTTCATAAATAAAGAAAAAAATTATAAGAAATTACTTTATCTATAGTTTTATTTACAAAAAAACTACCTTATCTATTTTTTTTGGCAAAAAACTACCTAAGGTAATATATTTTTATGCAAATGACTACTATTTAACCGAAAACATTAATTGACCGTTAAGTTTGAAGTTTGAGAAGTTAAGTTGTCTATGTGGCGGTTAGAGGTGTTCATTCGGGTGATCGGGTCGGTTTCGGACGAGTGTCTTTCGGTTCGGTTGTATTCCGGATCGGCTATTTTTCGGTTGCGTGTTACGACGGGTCGCACTCGGGTCGGTTGGGTTAGTCGCGGTTCGGTTGAAGATCGGTTATTCGAGCTATCGGGTTAGCATCGGTTCGGTGTCTGTTGAAGTTCGTGTTGAGTGTTAATCGATGTCGGGTTGTCATCGGTTAATAATTGGTTCGGTTTTGTCGAGTACAGATCGGGTTCGGGTTTTAATTACTATCGGCTACGTACTACTAATTACTATCGATCGAGTCATATTAAATTAAGTTGTTAGTCGTTTTTTAATTGATAACAAGATTTCCTTTACTTAAAGCAAAAATAGTTAAAATGTAAATCAACTAGTGATCCTTATTACTTTGTTACTTTTACTTGTTTAACCGGAAATTAGAATTATAAAGTTCTATCAATTTTTATCTAATACGGTTATATACATTGACCATTGATTATTAACTCTAAATATATGAAACCATGTATTTATAAAATTTAATTTATTAAAATATCTATCACTTTATTAAATTAAATAATAAAATGATTGAATATGAGTCTATCATACTTCTATGTTAAAAATTGGTTCAGGTTTAAAGTAATTCAATCTAAAATTTATTCGGGTTTAGTCGGTTTTTGCCGAATCGAGTTCGGTTTCGAGCATGATTCGGTCCGGATATGACTCGGGTCGGTCATTTTTGGTTCGGGTAATCTCGGTTAACGGTTATGTGTCGGTTACAAAAATCAGTTACAGTTCGGGTTCAGCTTTCTCATTTTCGGTTGTCAATCGGTTCGGGTACAACTTCGATTCGGGTATTGTCGGTTCGATAAACCTTAAAAAGGAACACATTTTCGGGCCGGTTTACTTTCGATTTCAGTTCGGATTTTCGGGTCGGGTCACTTTTGAACAGCTCTAGTGGCGGTATCTCATTGGTTCTCTTATTTTTAAATAATTAAAAATTAAAATACATAAATTTAAAAAAATGAAAGATATTTGATGTTATATTCCCTCATTATAGGGATATTTTTTCAAAAAACGGACGTCGTGATTATTTTTATGGTGTAACGATTTCGAAATCCAGTCAAAACACGTATTTATTCGATTTATGTGTCGGGAAATAGGTGAATAAGTACTTGTTTCGATCGGATTTTTGAAATAGTTATTCCATAATGATAATCACGACGTCCTTTTTTTGAAAATATATCATTATAATGGGTAAAAACGACGTTAAAAATCTTTTTCGGTCACGTTAGGGGAATAAGTACTTGTTTTGACTACATTAGAGATAGTTGAAATAATTAAAACACATAAATTTTAAAAAATGAAAGATATTTGACGTTATTTTCCCTCATTATAGGGATATTTTTTTTTCAAAAAACAGACGTCATGATTATTTTCAGGAAAATTTGCTCAAAATAATCCCAACTATCACTCGTTGCCCAAAAATAATTCCAACTATCAATTATTTTTTAATAATCACAACTATTCTCATAATTTGTTGAAAACATACTCACCCCCTTATTACCGGCTGGAACAGGTAGCTTTTCACTTTTTTTTTCTTTTCTTTTTTACTTAACTGTTCAAAATAACCCTTTCTCTTCATCTATTAATCAAAAAAGAAATAAAAAAGTGGAAAAATTACATGTTGTAGCCGGTTAAAAAGAAGGTAGGTATGTTTTCAACAAATTATGAGAATAGTTGGGATTATTAAAAAATAATTGATAGTTGAGATTATTTTTGGCCAACGGGTGATAGTTGAGATTATTTTGAGCAAATTTTCCTTATTTTTATGGTGTAACAATTTCGAAAATCCAGTCAAAACAAGTATTTATTCGGTTTATGTGTCGGGAAATAGGTGAATAAGTACTTGTTTCGATCGAATTTTCGAACTAGTTATTCCATAAGGATAATCACGATGTCTGTATTTCTAAAGATATCATTATAATGGGTAAAAATGACGTTAAAAATCTTTTTCGGTTACGTTAGGCGAATAAGTATTTGTTTCGACTACATTTCTAAAAGAGTTACTCCATAAGGGAAATTGCGACGTCCTTTTTTTAAAAAATCATCGTTATGATGGGTAAAAATGACGTTTAATATCTGTTTCGTTTTACGTGTCAGGAAATAGGCAAATAAGTATTTGCTAGAAGGTTGTTAAAATCGTGATTCTAACTTGAATCGGAGATGACCCGTAGAATCAGATCGTAGAATCGAATCGTAGAATCGTATGATTCTATAATTTTGCAAAAATAAGAAAATGTGATTGCTAATTTATATTGTTTTGTGATTTTTATTGTAAAATAACAATTAAAATTCATTTAATATTTTAAATAAATTTTTTTCATTCAAAAAAATACATATATATACTTCTTATTTGTTGCCTTTTCCCCTTATTTTAATGAATTGATAAACATAGTAAGATATACACTAATTATATAATTAATATTTTAATAAAATCTTAACACCAAATAGATACAGTAAGAATGATCCTTAATAGATTAAGCATCACTAATTAGAGAGATTCGATCATATAATAGTTTTCACAAGTCCTAATAACTTCATAACACCAACTAAAATAACTCAATAATTTTCACAATTAATAATGCAAATATTATCAATTTCGACACCAATTCAATTATCAATAAGTTGGTAACACCAAATGAAACCAAGTCTCTTATGACAATTTAAATAAAAAAATATCTCGAAGGTAGCAAAAATTTTCTTACAAAAACTAAGAGTCCCAACTCCTACGTGTTTTGTTCATAAAACTGAGATATTATGGTCAATAGTCTCAATTTAATCATTAAAAAGCAAAAAAATTAGCAATTATGGTTCAAGGATATAGTTGATTGGGTGGGCTAAAACTCAATTTAGTATTTTTGTGGAGAAGTATTAGAATTGTATAGAATCGCTAGAATCGTACAATTCTATACGATTCTAATGATTCTACTTGCGATTCTAATTGATTACAATTTTAGTGACGATTTAAATTGTTATTGTGTATTTGAATCGTAAAATCGTACGATTCTACGATTTGAATCGCGATTTTAACAACATTGACTTGCTTCGATCGGATTTTCGAAAGAGTTATCCCATAAGGATAATCACGACTTCCGTTTTTTTAAAAAAACACCGTTATGATGGTGAAAATAATGTCAAATATCTTTTTTTTTTCTAATTTATGTGTTTTAATTTTTAATTATTTAAAAACACGAGGACCAATGAGATACTGCCACATAGACAACTTAACCTTTCAAAATTTTCAACCCCTCAAACTTAACGATCAATTCACGTATTCTGTTAAGTGGTAGTCATTTGCAGAGAAATATATTACATTAGGTAGTTTTTTGCAAAAAAAAAAAAAAAATACATACTATAGTTTTTTTGCAAATAGACCTATATATAGGGTAATTTCTTAGAATTTTTCCTAAATAAAACTGTTACATTAATCTTAACATAAGGAATGTGTGATATGTTTCAAAATAAATTAATGTGTACTCATAAAACAAGTAAAGATGCTAATTAACCAAGAACATAAAATTAAAGGCAATACAAACACATGAAAAGGTAATATGATGATGAAGAGGCAAAGGCTAGACTTTTTCACCAAAGTAGTGTTTACTAATCTTCAACCTAAGGTCATGGATATGGGTTATGGAGAAGAACATATCTTGGATACTAATGTTCTCTCTCGAGCAACAATAGCTTCCTAAAACATACTCAACCACCTATTCTCATGGAGCTAAGCATATTTTAAGACATGGAGCTAAGCATATTTTAAGACATGGAGCACACATTCAACATTTCCAATGAAAACATCTACCTATTCTCATGGAGATGATTCAATTTTCAAGCGTGGATTATCATTAGAAATTGACTCTTGCCCTCAATCCAATGAAACAGCAATAATAGCAAAATCCATCTCATACCATAAAGAACACAACCAAGCCAAAGGTTAAGAAAGAAATTTAGACTACATACATGGTGATAATACCTAGCCTAAGCCAAAATGAACTTCTCACTCATATTGAAGTTAAATATAACTAAAGTTATTGAATTCATGATAAAATCGAATAACAAAAATCAAAAGCAATAAAGTGTAGAGAATAGAAATTACTCGCTTGGGATTCAATCCAAGGAAGATAATCAATTGAAGAACTAAAGAATACCACTGATAAACTCCATAAGCTCAAATTGCAATCCAAATGTTTAATGAAATGCTTCAATAGATTGACTTAATCTTAATTACAAGAATATATCAAATGATCTTCAATGATGAACTAATCAAAAGCTTGAACCTTCTAATAAGTGTTGAATAGAAATTGCAACTAAGAGTACAAGAATGTATTAAGAAAAATACATAAAGAAAGATTAAAACTAACTAATGAAAGCTTAAAATTCAGAACATGAGTTGTAGAAGAAAATGGATGATTTGCTTGAGCTTTCTTCTTCTCTATTTATAGGAGGGAGGACAAGTGGTGGGTGGTGTCTTCATGAGTTCTCCACCACCCCTATGTGTGAGATAGGTAGGCTATAGATGAGTGGCAAATAGGGATGGTGGAGCAGTAGAGTATGAGAGGTAGAAGAAATGGGTAGGGCACCCAATCAACAACTTTTAAAAGCGTCATTATTATTGACCACCCAAATCGCTCGACCTGAGCTAATCTGCTCGACTTGGCCGAGCGAGCATCAGCTACACAGGTCACATTTTAAAAACTGAGCAGTCACCAAAAAAGGCTCCGCTCGACCTGTCCGCTCGACCGAGCTTGCTCGCTTGACCCATCGAAAATGCTTCTGTCCACATTTTGAAGCTACTGGAAGTGAACAGTACTATCGCTCGACCCGAGCCAAAATCGAATCGAGCAAGTCTTGCTCAACTTTTATTGCTAATGCAAGTCTTTTTTATGCTCGACCAAGCTTGGCTCGACCCAGTTTTGGCCTAGTGGGCTTAGATTGGTCTACTTTAGCTCCTTTTGGCCTTGTGTCCTTTATAGTGGAACTTAAAATAAAAACCAATAATTATTATACTAAAAGTATGAATCAATGACATTTTTTAATGCCACTAAATCTATTGTCCCAATATGTTAAATTTGTTGTAGTGTATATAGGGACTAACAGTCTGTATTTGGTCCGTTGAACAGCTCTATTCAAAACTCAAATTTACCAAACACTCCAATATAATTATCAATTTTCAAATTCTAATGAAACATAAAACTTACTTCTCTTGTTTGTTTAAACTTGATATGCTTTTAAATACTTTTTAAAATTGGTCTGTTTCTTAAAGGCTCAACTAGTTGAGTTCTTGGTTTATATTCTAAATGTCACATGTTTGAGTTTATTTAGGGCTAATAGAGGTTTTCTTGATTGTTAACTTTAGTACTCCTGGAAATAGTTGTTCCCTGCACGCTATTGAGATTTAGAGCGTGTTGGACATTATCCAAGGATTAAGAACATGTACAATACATAGACTAAGCAAGATACGTAACAACGGAACCAAAACAAGAGCAAAGACCAAGCTATCGTTCGAGCATGGTCTTGCTTGTTCGAGCAAGGTAGTGCTCTTTCGAGCACTTTGTGGCTCGTTCGAGCATTGACTCCTAGACCTGGCAGAATGTTTCTGATATTTCTGTTTGATGTTTTTGGTATTTGCTCGTTCGAGGACTTAGAGATTTTTACGTCAGAAAGATTCTGGAAAGTCTTTTTACATTTGCTCGTTCGAGCAGCTATAGTGCTCGTTCGAGCACATTAAAACAGTATGTTTGTTCGTGAAACTAAGCTACGTTTCATGGAGTAAAGTGTTGTTATGAACGAATGTTTTACATCATTAATATCTGGTAACCACCAGACGTTGTTTGGATGCATCCATGTGACACTTCAACTCTATAAATAAGAGTGAGTGCATGGATATCAAATCACTTCTTGTTAGAATGAAAATCCTGTCATTTTTCTCTCTATTCTCTTGAAACATGAGGAGCGTAATCAAGTTCTTTATAGTTTTATGATATCATTTTTTACATAAACACAAAGTCGTTTAGTTCAATCGATTCGTACTAATCGGTTGATGTGATTGACTGTATCTCTTTGTGAATTTCCGGTCTCATAACCCAAGTACCTTTGTGGGGGAAATATCACAAAAGAAAAGTATTGTTGTCGCCTTCAATCTATATCAAGATTTCCGAGTGACGTTTATCGTTGCAAACAAATCTTCTCTACGGTGTTCATTTGGTTCGTGATTCATAAGAAGGAAGGAGTTCGTTGCCATACACAAAGGGGATGCTACAAAGATCATCTTGTATTTGAAGTTTTCATTTTCGCATTATTACTTTGTAACAATCTTTTGTGATAATTTCTGCAATCATGGCAAACGTGAAGGAACTCATTTCGAACTTTATGAAGTTGCACAAGTTCTTGGGTGTGGAATTCAGGAGATGGCAAAAGAAGATGCTCATCCTTTTGACTTCCCTCAATGTGGCCTATGTGATAAGCACTCCGAAACCAGAAGAGAAAGAAGATGAAACTTTGGAGGATGCAAGGAAGCGAAATAAGTGGAAGAATGATGATTTTATATGTAGAGGACATATCCTCAACGGTATGTGCGATTCTCTTTTCGATATTTATTAATTTCATGAATCCGCTAAGTTATTTTGGGATAGTTTAAAAGATAAATATATGTCGGAAGATGCAAGTTCTAAGTTGTTTTTAGTAAGCAACTTTAATAACTATAAAATGTTGGACAACCGTCCAACAATGGACAAATTCCATGAATTACAACAGATGTATAATAACATGAAAAAACATGACATAACTATGGATGAAATTTACATAGATTCAAGTATCATAGACAAGTTACCAAATTCATGGAGGGATGTTAGACACACCCTCAAACATAAGAAGGAAGAGATTACTCTTATAGAACTCGCTCAATATCTTCAAGTTGAAGGAAGTTTAAGAGAACTTGAAAGTTCAAAGGGGGATAATTCCAATCTATCAACCGTCAATATGATGGTATATGATGGAAAGGCCTCTACTGGTGGAGACAAGAGAAAGAAACCACAATATCCAAGGGAAAAGGCAAGAAAAAGGTCAATGAAAATGCTTGTTGGGAATGTGGTAAACTCGGACATCGCAAGAAGAATTGCTTTGTGTTTAAGAGCAAACTCAAGAAGATGAAGGGTGGTGCTTCTACAAGCAACAACCCTCCTACCAAGGGTAATCTTGCATATTTGGATGAAAATTATGGTTTGAATGTTTCTTCCATGGATTCTAATGTGAATATTGTACAGGATGATGACATGTCATGGTGGATCGATTCGGGGGCCGCAAGACATGTGTGCAAGAGTAAACATTGGTTCACAACTTTACATAATGTTGTGGATGGAGAATATCTCTACATGGGAGACAACTCATCAATTAAAGTCCATAGCAAAGGACAAGTGGAACTCTTGTTTACACCGGGAAATACTTTAGTCCTTAGGGATGTATATTATGTTCCCGATAGGAATCTTGTTTCCGGTCCTATCTTGAATCGATTAGGATATAAACTAGTATTTGAAGCCGATAGATGTATAATATCTAAGTGTAACTTGTTTATAGGTCGTGCTTACTTATGTTGTAGTTAGTTTAAACTATCTTTAAATTGTGATTATAAAGACATGATATATAATATAAATATGCATGATGATTTACATTATCTTTGGCATCTTAGATTGACATATGTTAATTTTGGTAAATTTTCTTTTATGTTTAAGCATGATTTAATACCTTTATGTGAACAAAAATCTGTGAATTGCAAAACATGTATGCTTAGTAAGATCACAAGAACACCTTTCAAAATTGTTGGAAGAAAATCTGGAATTTTAGATCTTATGTATAGTGATCTTTGTGACTTTCATAGCACTCCATCATTAGGCAATAGAAGATGTGTTGTTAGTTCTATTGATGATTATTAAAGGTTTTGTTATGTTTATCTTTTGCATACAAAAGATGAGGCACTTAACTTTTTCAAAGTTTACAAGAATGAAGTTGAACTTCAACTTAATGGTAAACTTAAGAAGTTAAGAACCGATAAAGGAGGAGAATACTAAAATCCTCATTATTTCCAATTATGAGAATTACACACGAAACAACCGTAGGTTATGCACCACAATGAAATGGTGTGGAAGAAAGGAAGAATCAAACTCTTCAAGAAATGGTTAATTCCATGTTGTCATACTCTAATTCGAGTGATGTATTTTGGGGTGAAGCAATGTTGACCGCATGTCACATTCTAAACCGAGTTCCTTCAAGAACCAATAAGGAAACTCCTTATGAATTATGGTACAGAAAGAAACCAAACTTAAGTTATCTTAAGGTTTGGGGATGTCGGGCTATCGTAAGAGTACTCGGACAAAAGCGAAAGAAACTAGGTGAGTGAGGTCTTCAATGCATATTTGTAGGTTATGCAAATCAAAGCAAAGCCTATAGGTTCTATGTTATAAAAGAAAATGACTATATTTCGATTCATTCGATAATAGAGTCTAGAGATGCAATATTTGATAAGAGTAGATTCTCATCAATTGGTAGACAAAGAAATCTACAAATAAGTATCGATGATGATAATGTGGAATTTGAAGAAATTCATCAAGAAAATCCACAAGAAGATGATGATTTTGATGAAAATAAACAAATCGTCATAGAAGATACTCCAATGGATGAGGAAGATGTTCCTAGATGGAGTAAACGACAAAGAAAAGCAAAGAATTTTGGCCCCGATTTTCATGTATATTTGGTAGAAGGTACTAGAACCGATATTCATTCTAGTGTTCCATATTTATTAAATGTGGAAGGCGACCCATTGACGTATTGCGATGCTATGGCTTCGCAAGATAGTTCCTTTTGGAAGGAAGCGATTAATGATGAAATGGATTCCATCATGGGAAATAATACGTGGGTAATAGTTGATTTACCTCCGTCTTGGAAACCGATTGATTGTAAGTGGATCTTCCGAAAGAAGATGAGAATTGATGGTACTATTGATAAGTTTAAGGCCCGTTTAGTGGCACAAGGCTTTAGACAAAAGCCCGATATCGATCATTTTGATATATATGCACCAGTTTCAAGAACAACCACCATTCGGTTGTTGGTAGCGTTAGCTTCGAATTACAATCTAGTGATTCATCAAGTAGACGTGAAAACTGCATTTTTGTATGGTGAACTAGATGAAGAAGTTTATATGAAACAACCCAAGGGGTTCGTTTTTGAAAGGACATGAGAACAAGTTGTGTAAACTTGTTAAGTTGTTATACAGACTAAAACAAGCACCAAAGTAATGGCATCAAAAGTTTGATGAGACGATTTTGTCCTTTAGATTCAAATTAAATCAAGTCGATAAATGCGTTTATAGCAAGTTTGATGGGCAAGGCAAATGAGTCATTATATGTCACTACGTTGATGATATGCTCATATTTGGTACTGATTTAGTACGAGTTCAAGAAACAAAAGACTTTTTGTCAAGTTCATTTCAAATGAAGGACATGGAGGAGGCCGATGTGATCTTAGGAGTAAAAATCATAAGAGATGGAAATGGAATTAAGTTAAGTCAAGCTCATTACATTGAGAAAGTACTTAAGAAATTTAATATGTTTGAGGAAACTTCAATGTCGACCCCTATGGATCAGCATGTCAAACTTCATAGACATGATAAGGAACCAGTTACGCAATTAGCATATTCAAAGATTATTGGATCGCTAATGTATGCGATAACTTGTACGAGACCGTATATTGCCTTTGCGGTGACAAAATTGAGTAGATTTACTAGTAATCCAGGTCGACATCATTGGAAAGCGATTAAGAGAGTATTAAGATACTTGAAGGGTGCCATGGAACGTGGTATAGTTTATAGTGGAGAACCTCCGATTTTGGAAGGTTATTCTGATGCAAGTTGGATCACAAATGAAGAAGATAATTCTTCGACAAGTGGTTGGGTGTTTGTTTATGGGGGAGGAGCCATATCTTGGTCTTCCAAGAAACAACCGTGCATTGCCGATTCCGCTATGGCTTCCGACATTATAGCGCTAGCATCTTCAGGGAAGGAAGCGGAATGGTTAAGGGATCTCAGGTTTGAGATACCGTAACTACCAATCACCGGTGGCAATTCATACAGATTGCAGGACGACATCGGCGAAGGCTTATAGTTAAGTGTATAACGGTAAATCTCGTCATTTTGCTCTTAGGCATAGCCTAGTGCAAGGATATATCGTTAATGGAGTCATAACTCTTAATTATGTGAACGCTGAGTTCAATTTGGTTGAATTTTCCACAAAGACCATGAGTAGGAATTCAATTGAACAAGCGTCAATTGCAATCGAATTACGTTAACTAAAATTCAATAAGAAAGCCTAATTCACGCACGATTAACGTTGTGTCTAAATTCAATGTTGTGTAATTCTTTATGGATTTTGTAAGCAACAAGTTTTAATGAACCATCGTTGCTTTGGACCGTGAATAGCGAGATAGTCGTCATTTAAAGTGATCAAGGCCCGGAGTTGAAGAGCTCTTGGTGTATATCCATTCGCGAGGATATTTTATACGTATTGAGAACCTACCTATAAGTTTGAAGTTTGGCCGCTTCAATTAGTCAAGATTAACGTATCGACTATGATAAACTTATGAATAGATATGGACACGACCGTTATAATGTGTCAAAGAAATGACAATGTGTTATTTGTTCTATGTGTACTTCACTTTCGAATGATCAAATGTGTTATATGATTCAAATCCGCAGGGATCCATTATATCACGATCTTTTTTCAAGTGTGTTGTACCAGGTGTTAATTCAATCCGCAGGGACATTAGCATTGATGCATGGAACGTGATTTTGAGATCAGTTTTAGAGAAAGAGAAAGAAATGTTTTAAAGTCTCTAAATGGGGGAGGATTATTGAGATTTAGAGCGTGTTGGACATTATCCAAGGCTTAAGAACATGTACAATACATAGACTAAGCAAGATACATAACAACGGAACTAAAATAGGAGCAAAGACCAAGCTATTGTTCGAGCATGGTCCTGCTCGTTCGAGCAAGGTGGTGCTCGTTCGAGCACTTTGTGGCTCGTTTGAGCACTGGCTCCTGGACCTGGCAGAATGTTTCTTATCTTTCTGTTTGATGTTTTTGGTATTTGCTCGTTCGAGCACTTTGGGTGTTCGTTCGAGCACTTAGAGATTTTCACATTAGAAAGTTTCTGGAAAGTCATTTTACATTTGCTCGTTCGAGCACCTATAGTGCTCGTTCGTGCACATTGAAACAATATGTCTGTTCGTGAAACTAAGCTACGTTTTATGGAGTAAAGTATTGTTATGAACAGATATTTCTAAATAATCCAACCTTTGTATATTTGTTGCTGACAACACCCCTTGCCAAATTTTAACCGATTATTGTAGGTACCTACTAGCCGTTACATTAATTTTTTCTTCCTCCTTATGCTTCTTTGTTGGTCTACCCCAACTCCTTTTTGGTGGTAGGTAGCTATAGTAGTCGGTTAAAAAGTGGAAAGGGATGTTGTGAGCAAAAAAAATTAAAAGGTCGGATTATTTAAAAATAATCAATATTAGGGATTTTTCACAATAAATTAGCAATATCTTGGATTATTCAGGATAATTTTTCCTAAAAAGAATACACATTTTTATTTTTTTCAGGCAACTTAGTTATAGTATTTGTTCTGACACCTTATTATTATAATCCAAGTAATATTTTTGGGTTTCAAAAAACAGTAGTATAAATTTTATCAAGCAAACTTTTAGTATTTTTTTGACATCTCTCTTATTTTCTCAGTTACTTTAATTATTTTTAAAAATTTTTAAGCAGCAACTTAAATTTCAGTGTTAAGTATTCATATTTCAACAAAAAGAACAATAATAATTCATTCTTAATCAAGGGTTAAGACCCATTTCACATCCGTTGGATTAAATTTATTGTCTTATAAAGAGTAAAATTAAATTTAATTGTAAAAAGGATTGAAATTAGAGTTGTCAGGTTAACTAATGTTTTACAATTCGGGTAATAATTATGTTTCATGATTATCAATTAGGTCTAAATTGGAAGATTTCTTATTAAAAATAAAAATGAAATTTTGATATATTAGTTTTGTAAGATATTTTATGTGAATCAAAAAGATTTTGTAAACCAAACATTTGATTGTTATGGACAATATTAGGCATATGTTGTTTTTCTCAAATGTTTAATTTATTCTTACACAAACATTTACATTATACCCAATTATTTGAAAATTGTTCCACTATATCAAAAAAAAAAAATTGTTACTTAGTAAGATCCGTCAAAATATTTACTATCTTTAATTGTTTAAAGTTTTCAAATTACAACCTAATTTTGTCCAATATCTAAAAGGATACTTTGAACACATGGTGTTCAAAATTCATAAATTCAATTTTCAAGTCGTAAATAATCATGAATTACATTTGCGCACAAGTTTTAATTTTAGATTTTATAAAAACTGTGCATTGCACGGGAATATAACTAGTAATTCAATATTTATATATTTTTTGTTAACAGCACCCCTACTAAAATTGACCAACTACTATAAATATCTACTTGTCGTTACAATCACTTATGTTCCTTTTTATGTTTCTCGTTCGTTTTGTAATGATATTCAAGATAAAGTAGAGATTGAATACAACCCTATCGTAACTCTTAAGAAATTGGTGTTATGAATCTAATCCACTGACTGAAAAGGGCCCCACCAGCTTGATCAACTAATAAGCAGACAACCTAGAGATGAAGGAAGCCAATAAAAGGCCAGCTCCTGATGGTCTTACCATCTTAACCGTTGAATGCTCACCACGTGTAACCCTTTGGTCGTTAAGATGTTCCTAGCCGTCCGTCAAGTCTAGTATTATAACGTGACTACGTGATAACGTTTATGTTGGTAACACCATACATTACTTTGTGATCTGTATCGTCCACCAACAGTCCAACATTATTTTTATTATATTATATGAATTAATCTTTAGAAATATCCTAGTACGTTGCTTAATTTAGCTTTAAAAAGGAATCTTTTAAAATTTCTTTTGGAATAGTTGGATTATTTTTTTAAGGATATTTCAAAGAAAGAAAGCTTAAATTTAATAATGTGGTTTTTAATTTTTATTGTGTTAGTATCCGTTTGAGGATATTTTTTAGAAAACACGCTTAAAAAAGTTTAGAAGAGCTTTTTGATAACATTGCATGCTATATTGATTGTTTGTAATTTTAAAAAATCATCCAATGCCCATATAGTTAACCTATTCAAATTATAAATTACTAAGCGCTAAACAATTATTTTTAAAAAAGATAACGTTAACTTTTTTTGTTTTAGTTATATTTATAAATTTTCACAATGATGGAGCAACTATATATAGATTTTATTGACTGATATTCATGTATGTAAAAACTAAGATGTTTATTAAAGCATATTAAATATGTCTTGCGTTTTATTTTTTAATTGCAATTTTGTAAAGATCGAATATAGAATTGTTGAGAAAAATAGCTTACATGTGGTGCAGTAAATAAAATATAATTTTATTACTATTCATACTATTCATACAAGAAGAACATCAATTACAAACAATTTTAGTGGATTTACACACTTACCATTATTATTTTGGGACACTTAAACTAGGATTACAACTTACATATATTAAGATGCTCTCTCACGTTAAAACACAACTAGAACCTAGGGAAATTTTAAAAAAATTAAATTAAGTAATATCGATAATTAACTAACATACAATTACACTTATTTACTTGCGAAGAGGACTCTTAAGATTTTCTAGATATAACGATCACTTACAAGATTATTAGATTATTTATTTGAACGAGTATATCACTAGGAATTTGTCAAATTAATTTTCTACTTATAGGCATATGGAATTCAAGCCCGTTATTTGAGTTATAATTAAGATGTTACCAAAGATGAGTGACTCATTCATTAGATTTCAAGTAGAAGTAGTTACTCCTAGAAAAGTTAAACTAAAATGAATCACTTAAAAAGTCCGACTGCCCGACTGAGTTTGCATCGCAAAACTATTTGGTGTTGCTGTTGACACTTGACACTTGACTGACTTCTAATACGAAAAAATTAAATTATCTCCTCAGTAAAAAAATATAAAACTCACCTACGTAAGCATATAATGACAAGAGATGAAAAAAATTAAGAATTTGCAATATTAATTAGTACAAGTATTACTAATCTAAATTGTGTGAGTAAAGTAAAATTAAAAGTTAGAAAAAAGAAAAAAATATGTGTGGACAATTATTAAATAGAGTGGTGGAATAACTGCCCAGAATAGAAATATCACAAAGTTAAATTAGGATTAAAACTAAAAGTGTAGGCGTTGGTGGTATCAAACTATAAATTTTGTTTTTAAAATCCCAAGTTACTTTACTTAGCCTATTTTTTCCACATTTCAAGAGTTTGAACATTGAAACCGCCCACGTACTTGAGAAAAGCTATTGAAGAAAGAAGAAATTATAAAAGCTAAAGCTACTTCTATATTGTAGGAAAAAGGGAAAGAACATAAAAAATATCAGACCTTCTTTATTTCAAAAGTGGCTATGTAGAGTTTATAACTTTATACCAGTAATAGTATAAAATATTAACAATATTTGAATATTTAATCAATGCCTCAATGCCTAGGCGATCGATCCATCTTAATGTGGTAGAATCATGCGATCCTACTTATCTCAAAAATTTAGGTGTTGGGATCATAACATAATTTTACGATCCTACAATCCGATCCGATATTACATAGGTAGTTTCGATCGTAAAACATTTTCACATAATACAGATTTCACCTACATATAAATATATATTTAAAAGAATTATATCAATATTATTATAAAATTCAACTTTTTCTTGATATGCATTTTTAAAATGATTATAAAAATGTAATTTATTCAAAACTTTTTAAGCCAAATAAGTTTTTACTTACACCTTAAAATAAGATAACAGAACAAATATAATTAATAATCAGTAATTCAAAGTACATAATACATATTTGTAGGATCATATATATCATCCTACGTTCCGTTTCTACCGATTTCGATCTTACTCTCTCAACGATCTTAGGTAGAATCCCGATCCTAATAACCTTGTCAATTAAATTTTGATAACAATACAAATATTATACACAACTTCACATAAATAAGAAATACGCTTTATTGTTTAGTGAGGCATTAATTTTACTATAGTCTATTATAATTTGAAATCAAATTTGACCCATTGAAAAGGGACACATAAACATTTCATAGTAATAGTATAATAGTATTAAATTTGTTATGAAGCTGGGATTCCTACACAGGAAAGAAAGGAATCAAGTTTGTTAGACAGAAGTTTCCTTCAAAGTCTGAGCCTTGTCATTTCAGGTATAAAAACTCACCTACCACCCTCTAAATATATATCATCATTAGCATCCTAACATCTACAACATAAACTTGTGACTTGGGAGAAAATACATCACTTATTATAAATAACAGATAATTATAACACATTATACGTACATATTATTACAAATAAAAAAAAATAAAAAAAATAAAAAAACTGTTCATAATTTAGGGTGATTTAGAAATATGGGAGTTGGAGGTACATTGGAGTATTTATCTGAAATAATGGGAGGAGGACATGGGCATAAGAAGAAGAGGAAGCAATTTCAAACTGTTGAGCTTAAAGTCAGAATGGACTGTGATGGATGTGAGCTCAAGGTTAAGAAAGCTTTATCTTCACTTTCTGGTAATTTTTTCTAGATCTTTTCCTTTAATTATTGTTTTATATCGTATTTTGTACTATTAGTTCATGTAGTTGATCCTACACATTCTACATAATAATGAGGGAGTTGTGTCGAAGGATATGTGCCCATGACAGAGTATACCATGGACTATTGGTGGTTATTAACTCCTTACTTATTGATTCACGGATTTTAAAAATACTATATCTCGTGTAAAATAGTATATCTGCACTTGTTTTAAAATAAGTACGAATAATTGGATATATGGGGCCTTTGAAAATGGGGACGAGTGCTATAAATCGTTGTGCACATACTAATTAACGGCCATGTTTTGCAGGGGTTAAATCGGTGGAGATAAACAGGAAACAGCAGAAGGTAACAGTTACAGGGTATGTAGAGGCAAATAAGGTGCTTAAGAAGGCTAAATCAACAGGAAAGAAGGCAGAGATATGGCCTTATGTGCCTTACAATTTGGTAGCTCAGCCTTATGCTACAGCTACTTATGACAAGAAAGCTCCTCCTGGTCATGTAAGGAAGGTGGAATTTGTTGAAAACCCGAAAAATGGTACTGTTACTCGATTCGATCAAGACCCTTTTGTTTCAATGTTTAGTGATGATAACCCTAATGCTTGTTCTATCATGTAAATTTCTATTTTTGTTTTACCTTTTTTTCTTTCAATTTTGTTTAGTTTATCTTGTTTCTTTACTTTGTTATAGAATTTGGCTATGTATAGTAAATTTTGTTGACTAATTTTGATCACAAATATATACACTTATATTTTCTCAAAGGTCTGTAACTTCGGACAATGTTTTCTTATCACATAACTTCCTTCAGTACGACAATCAAATTTAAATTTGCTTAAGACTTTATTCGTTTATTGATCAATTTAAATGTACTGATTGATATCTTGTATAACATTTAATGTCATTAAATGGTTCACACCTGGAGTTTTGTTAAATCGTGAAATAAGATTCTGGCTCTCAACCGGCCGACACTCATCTTAACTCTGGTGCAAAGGAATGAAGATTTGCCCTTATTGCTTCATCCTAATTGAAGTAAAACAAAATGAAGTCCTGAATCCTCATCGTATCATTGATAGAGTGCATAACATATGTTGGGACGGTATGAGCTTTTAGTACAAAATTATAGCACCATTTCAACCAGGTGCTTAATCTGATAGTTGCAATCTTGACTCCAAACATATGTTATTTATTGTATTAATCGTGTGTCGAATATGAATGTTTTTCTAAGCATTTGCTAAGAGTAGTGGCAGCAGCTGTTTAAGTAACATTTGTTGAGTTGATACTGTCGGTTGTAATTCCGTTTAAAATTGAGGCGGAGCAAAATTTAAATTTTTTTTAAGGGTCTAGCAACTTACAATTTCTAAACACTTAACATATACTACATAATTCAATTTGACACCCTCAATATTTCGGGGCCTTGTGCTGTGGAACATGTTTAATATGCTCAAAAACTCATTTGTGGTTGCTTAAATTCACAGTAGTATAATGATTGAAGTATATAAGGAGTTATCCCTATCTGAGAGGTGGGCAAAAACAATACAACCCAGGGGGCAGTGTTCTTGCATTGGTAACATTTAACAACACATGATGGTTACAATGATGGAGCAACATTAAGTTGGGTTTGATCTATTTTCCAAGCGGTCTGTTTCCAGAGTACAGACCCACAAAATCGATGTCATATAGCAGGGTTGCATTGGCTGGTATGTTGCAATCACCTGCACCAGGCCAGTAATCAGCTCATCAGTTGGAATGCATTGTCATAAACATTTAAACAAAACAATTGTTTTGCCAACCTTGCAAATGCATTTTGTTTCATAAAAATTAACATCACAAATTATGCGCATTACTATCGTATAGTACCAACTACCAAATGGGCCGCGATTCCCATAATTATACCTGAAAAACAACCAGCCGGTTCTGGTCCATAAGCTAATTCAGGAGGAATTCTAAGCTTCCGTTTTCCACCTGTATACAAATACCACAGTTTGAATGCAGTGAAATAAACACAATGTGGAAGCACTACAAAGCACAAAGTAAAGAAGAAATGTAGTTTTTGAAGCAAGCATACCAACTTGCATAGGAGGTACCCCTTCACCACCAAATATCCCTTGATCCAATCCTTTAATAACCTGATAATTGAAACAAAAATTAAACATTCACAACATTCAGCGCATTAAACTTTGCTCTTTTTTGTTCAAATTTTGGCTAATTAGATTAACATTTTCCTTTTTTTATGCTCCCTTCAATTCAACACATATGTCCTCTTTTTTTTGGCACAAGTCATCGATCAGATTATAATGGACTAAAGTAGAATGACTCATTAAATCACGTGCATTTCTTATTTGCGTGAATTTAAAAAAAACAGTTTCTACAAAGGGTCAATCGAAAATAACGTCTTGATCAGTTTTATCATTAACAACGGAAACGTTACGTACATCTGCCCTCCCGAACCTTACTCTAAGCGGGAGTCACTTAATGGTATTGGGGTAATGCAATATAATGTTGTTTTAATCAATCAACTTAATTTCTATTTATTATTAATCTATAGACTCAAACATATTTAAGTAGAATCTTATCGTCTCAATAAAATGTTATTCATCTCCATTTTTTATTGCCTAATTAGAATAAGAATTAAAAAATAAATTCATCAATTAACAAGTGTGCAAAATTAAATGAGACACATACGTAGAATTAACGAGAGTAAAATATAGTAGAAGCTAAGGGAAGATACCACATACTTTGCCAACACCAACCCGCATAGTTAGTGGTCTACCGCGTTTATAACTGCTATCAAAGATTATCTCATCCGCAAACCTTGCAGTATAGTGCACCTAAAATCCAGTAAAACAAAACAAAATTTCAGAAATTAATGTAAAATTAGGTTAGAGTTAGTGTAGATACCATCATATTATCGGAAAAATATGAGGTATATACACTTCATAAACCAACAAATACCGTTTCAAAACCATATGACGATGGGAGAAAGGGCTCCAATCACTTATAAACCATACCAACACTTAACAATGATGATAATAGAATCAACTAAACTAAGAGGGATTTATCGAGGAACCAATTCAACCAAATGCTTAAGCTGATGGTTGAGGTCACAGCATGTGTTATATACTCTAACAGTATTAGTAGATGGTATGTGTATGTACATTAATAAGGGTATTGTAAGGAGCCGGATCGCCAGACCCAACAACAAGATCACAGTAAGCTAAACCAGAGCTAACTACATTAAGTTCACAAGAAGGTTCAGCAGTAGTAGCATAGTATTCAATTCTGGTTGCATCTGCTTCTGACGGAAATCCAAATAACAATGATGAAGCTGTCATTAATCCGATTAATCCCATTTCTACTGTTTTTTTCTTTTCTGTTATTACATTACTTGTATCTCTCAACTTAGAAGAAGGATAATGATTGATTGGGTTCCATTTTGAAGAGATTGGTTTTCTGAAAAAGCTTGAATTTGTATTGACAATGCCTATGACTGATAATGTTGATGTTGTTGCAGTTGCACACACTGCCATTTTTGTTGCTGATACCTCTGTTTTAGGTGGTGTTGGTTTTATTTTTTTTGGTGGGAGGTAAAAGGGGTTTCTTTCTCACATTTCTTATCCAAAAGATATGGACATATGGTAATAGACAAATATTCAAATTTTAGTTCTACTAGTTGCACACATACTCTTCGTGTATTTATGATAGCTTTATTTAATTAGTTTATTCAATCACTTTAAGCATAGAAAAAAAAAACATAGTTTTCTAAATAACTTATATTGATTATTAAAAAAAGAAAATCTTATTTTGCCAAATTTTTGCCTTTAAATATCTTATTTATTTTGCTATGATTTTAATACTAGTTAACTTCTAGTGAAAATGTATGAAATGTTTTAATTTAATCATTAATTAATTTCTTATAAATAAACAAACTATATTATATTTTCATATATACTCCCCCGTTTCTTAAAAAAGTTCCTATTTGGCATTTTGGGGTGTTTCAATTGTTATTTCTATAATGAATTTTTCTATTTATATCGTAAATTTTAGACAAAAATAACTTTATTCACATCATTTTAATATTTTAATAATACTATATGGTTTCCATATATCTTCCAATAACTTCATTTTAACATTTTTATATTTCTTATGGTGCTCATATGTTTCTCATTGACTTTTTATAAATATTTTTTTATTAGTTATGGTCCCCATAATATTTAACTTATTTTTAATTCTTTCTTAATGTTTATAATCCCCACTTTTCTTCAACCAAACGTATTATTCAATAAAATAATATATCTATTATCTAAAAGAAACGGTGGCCGGTGGGAGTAAGCCTGTCAAACAAATCAGGTTGGGTCGGGTTCGGGTCATATATAAACAGGTCAGAATATCCTTGACCCAAATTCAACCCATTTAGTTAATTGGGTCGAAAATCACAACCTTGACCCGACCTGCAACAGATCAGGTTGACCTGATTTCGACCCACTTAACCCGTTTATAATTTTTTTGTTTTCGTTTTAAGGTTTTTAACGTTGATAAATCTTATTTTTTAGGCTTTAATTTTAACTTTATGTTTTTTTGTTGTTTATTTTGTATTTAGTATGAAAACAAAGAAAATATTAAATGAATTAAGTTTAACTTATACTTATTAATTTAACTCGAAATTAACACATTTAATTAAATGAGTTGTATAGGTTTTTTTCAGGTTTAAAATTTTGACCTAAACCTAACCCATCTAATAAACAGATCAGGTTTGATTGACCCATTTAATTAATTGGATCAAAAGTCTCAACCCAAATCCATTTATTTCGGGTTAAATTCAGGTCGGATCAAGTTTTACCAGTACTAGGTGGGAGTGTATCTATGGACTATGATACAGAAGATTTCTATATTTTTCATGAAAATATGTTCATTATTATATTAATGGAAACCAAATGTTTGTTAATTTATTGAATACTTTTTTTTACCCTTATAATATTTGCCGGAAGAAAATAAACATGGATATGACATATATATTGTTATCATTAACAAATTTATTAGTAAATAGTAATAGCTTTAAATCTTATGTATCAAAAATCTTATTTTAATTATTATAATTTGCTATTTATAAATAAACCAAAATGATTTGATTTTAATATATATTGGTTGTAAACACTCCCTAGCTATCTTCTACTAACATCTTCTCATTTCTATTTTAGAGTAGTTCACTAATATTTTTCCAATTCTGTTTTTAGTTATTGTTTTTACCATTTTTAACCTTGAATTTCAGAAATTATGTTACTTATCTTTAGTTACCTTTAGAGGTGTTCATTCAGGTGATCGGGTCGGTTTCGGACGGGTGTCATTCGATTCGATTGTTTTTCGGATCGGTTATTTTTCGGATGCGTGTTCTAACGGGTCACGCTCGGGTCGGGTCGATTAGTCACGGTTCCGTTGAAGATCAGTTATTCGAGATGTCGGGTTAGCATCAGTTCGTTGTCGGTTGAAGTTCGTATCGAGATTCATCGGTCTCGGGTTGTCATCGGTTAATAATTGGTTCGATTTTACCGGGTAGAGATCGAGTTCGGGTATTTTTTCAAGTAGAATTCGGCTATGAATTACTAATTACTATCGATCGAGTCAGTATCAGATTAAGTTGTTAGTCATTCTTTTATTGATGATAAGGTTTCCTTTACTTAAAGCAAAATAAAAATAGTTCAAATACAAATCAATTAGTGATCATTATTACATTGTTACTTTTACTTGTTTGATCGAAAATTAAATATATGAAACCATGTATTTATAAAATTTATTTTATTAAAATATTTATCAAATATTTATCATTTTATTAGAATAAATAATAACATGATTGAATATGAGTCGATGATGCTTCTATGTTAAAAACAGGTTCAGGTTTACACAAGTTTGATCTAAACTCCTTCGGATCGAGTTCGATTTCGAGCATGATTCGGGTCGCATGTGACTCGGGTCAGTCATTATTAGGTTCGGGTAATCTCGGTTAACAATTATGTGTCGGTTTAAAAAATCGGTTACAGGTCGGGTTCAGTTTTCCCATTTTCGGTTGTCAACCGGTTCGGATATAATTTCGGGTTGGGTAATGTCGGTTCGATAAACCTAAAAAAGGAACACATTTTCGGGTCGGTTTGCTTTTGGTTTCGGTTCGGTTTTTCGGATCGGGTCGCTTTTCAAGAGCTCTAGTTACCTTATAACTCAACTACATTAACTTACCTTATCTTTAAAAGTAAACATAAGTACTCACTCTGTTTTAAAAACCTTACTCCCCATTTAGAACAGTCAACCCTTAAACATATACCACTATCTCTACTACAATCTGTCTAAATGTCCTATTTAGTTTTTCACGCTTGTTGACACAATATTTTAATCATTAATTTATCAAATTACTCTTAATTAAAAATTATAAAAATTTGATATGAAAAATCCTTGTATTGAGACGAATCAAACAAGATCCCACATGACTATATTTAAACTTATAGATTAAGAGTAAAATACAAATTAAAAGTAATTATGAATAGTGCAAAACAAGACATTTGGGCTGAATAGGAGGTAGTATTTTTGAATTAAAACCTTATATCTACCCATCCCTGTATGGCTTTATGCCTTTATCTACTTTTTGATTAAAATAGCCTTCCATTTTTTTTTCAGCCTTTGTTTAGTTCTTCACTATTATCTCTCACTCGTTTGTTAAAAAGCCATAATATTTCTGATTCATCTTTTTGAAAAAGAATAAACAATTATGGATATTTGACTCTGGCAAGCACATATGTTTTACACTTTAGAGATATTTGAGTTGTTTTAAGGGAGGAAAAGAGATGTTTTAGATATCCTAAGAAAACATGTCTTAAACATCATAACATCATTACCACATCCATAATTGTTGTATCATATGTTAGATCCATAAGCAAGCAGTAGTACATGAACTTTTTGAGTCAGCTTATCAACATTATGGATGTTCAAAATCAGATACTGGGTCGACCGGGATCCGAAAATTCGAGTATTCGATTTTTCGGATACCAAAAAATGTGATCCGGTTCCGACCCTGATTAAGCCGGGAACCTGGATTTCGGGTACCCGGTTTAATCCAGGTCGGATCCGAATACCCGGTTTATTAGAATGTCCTTTTATTTTTTTTTTGTCTTTTTTTCGTTCAACCATGTGTTTATTTTGAAATTTTTTTTATATAAAATTCAAATACTAGCTCTCTAAAAATATATAGCTTAATTAGTCATAAAAGAAAAACTAAAAAAATTAAAGAATAAGATTATTGCTCATTGGTTTAAGTAAGGATAATCATAAAAAAAAATATTCGGAAGAGAACAATTATTTTAAGATTCAACTCGAGGTTAGCTTGAAAGTTACTATGATCATTTTATTTAAGAAAAAAGTTAAAAAAAAAAAAATCAAAGTAAAACCGGATACCAGGTACCCGGTTTCCAAAAATATGTGACCCGGATCCGAATGCGGTATCCGGTTTTTAAACCGTGTACATGTTTCGAATTATCCAGTTTGCAAAAACCGAGTTAATTATCCGATTTAAATAATCGGATGCAGGATAATCCGGGTCGAGTTTTGCAAAGGGAGTTTTTTTGAACTCCCCTAATCAACATGGTAAAATGCATCCCTTTCTGTACCACTTCCAATAGTCTCATCCCAGTCTGAGAGTCCAACATAATATACCCACCACCAAATAATTGAATAGTGCAACTTAGTTCCTTATTTGAATAACTAATGGATAAAAGTTTATGAGACAAGTTAGAAATCACAAGGCAATTTTTAAGTGAATTTTAGATGCAATTTCAACAATTCCTTCACTGTCCACACATTAATAGGTTCATAATTAGCAATTCGAGTAAGGGTTTTTTTGTTTTGGTGTACAATTTTCTATGAATTTCATGTCATAAGACATAGTACTGATTGTATTAAGAAATAATAATGTAAAATACAAATTACAATTGAGAATTTGTATTTTTTCCTTTGTTGATGGCTAAAATAAAACTTACAAAATACACTAAATAAACCTGAACATTATTTTGTAACGACGACCGTTACCCGGAAATTTGATACTTGTTGTAGGCGTGTAATTACTATCCTTTTGTGATATTTCCCCCACAAAGGTACTTGCACTACAAAAAATGTTGCATTTAGGCACAATTAAAAATACATTTAGGCACGCTTTCATGTGAGGCTGAGACATTTAGCCACACTTAATTTAGCGTGGCATCTGCATGTGTTACTAAATTTTTAGGCACACTTATAAGCGTGGCTAAAGTTCCATATAAGCGTGACTGATAGTACCTTTTAGCCACGCTTATAAGTCACCACCACGCTTATAGGTATTGAAAACTCCCCTCACTAGATAAGCGTGGCTGCATGAATTCATACCCGTTTCTTTTTTTTGTGTGTTTTCACACACAAATATGCGTGGTTATCGAACATAACTAACATTTTAATTAATTTTAGCGGTAAATTATTTTTAATAATAATAATAATAATAATGATAATAATTATTATTATTATTATTATTATATTATTATTATTATTATTATTATTATTATTATTATTATTATTATTATTATTATTATTATTATAATAATAATTATTATTATTATTATCTATTGTTATTTTTTTTTTTGCAAATAAAAAAACTTTTTCATTCACCAATAAAACCAAATACAATGAGGCAAAGAAGCTCATCCTTCCTTATTTGTATCAGTGTGGAAACGAGGCCCACCTTCTATGAAGGGCTTCCTTGTCCCACTTTTCATGTACATACGAGGAAAGAGAGGCCAAAACTAGCCAACATACCGAAGTCAGCTACAGAGTCCAAGCTGTACAAAGGGACTGAAAGCTTTAGAAATAAAACAAATGCAAAAGACAAGTTGCAAAGCAACCTACAAAAAATGTTGCATCAAACAAAAAACAAAGGCAGCAATGACCAAGCATAGCTAGCAGCATATCAAAACCAGTAGTGCTTCACAGTAGCCAGCAGCAACTCAAACAGCAAACCAGCACACAACAGCAAGTTAGGAGCAGCAACATGCTAAGCATACTAATGAGTACATAGCAGCAACCACAAGGAGCAACATGGAGACAGCAACAAGGCATCAAAGCCATAACACTCTAGCTCAGAAACAACAGCAGGTCAACAGGTGATGAGCAGCAAGTTGAGACAAGCCTTGTGCAGCACAACCTCAGTTGAGAAAACCAACATGTCAGACAGACGATGCATCAGTAGAGAGAGCAAGTAGCATCATCAAATTGAAGAGCAGTAGCTAGCTTCCAAGAAGTACACAGCTCGCACAAGGAAACATTTGTGTATCACACACACACAGCACAAAGAACACCAGTATCAGGCCAAAAAAAAAAGGGAAGCACCCCTACTAATAGCTACAAGGACTGCCTCACAGCAGCCTAGAATGCATAGATCATGACCCAAACACTACAAAAAAAACGCAGATTTTCGATTAACCGAAATCGTCGCTGTTTAGTCGGTATACGGCTATACCGACTACCTTCAGTTAGTCGGCACAGAATGGTCGGTAAATAAAAATAGTCGGAAAACCAGTCGGAATTCCGACTAACTTTCACTTGGTAGGTGTTCAGTCGCAATTCCGACAAGAAAAAGTTGTAGGAATTTAGTCGCAAATTTACGACCGATCGCCGACTATCAGTTAGTCGCCACATACCGACTACGCTTTTAGTAGGTAACTAATTTCGACTAAATGTTAGTAGGAAAGTAGTCGGAAAAGTCAAACCTTAGTGTAGCCAAAAGCTGACCAAAATGTGGCGGCGTTGGATTCCGACCACTTTGCGACTATATAATGGTAGGAAAGTAGTTGGAACAGGCAAACCTTTATTTAGCCAAAAGCCGACAAAATTTTGGCGGCGTTGGATTCAGGGGCGAAGCCACACTGGGGGCCGGCGGAGGCCCGGCCCCCCTTGCCGAAAATGTGATCCTTTGTACTTTTGGTTTCGTCCCCCCTTACTAATTTATTATATAATTTAAAGAATGCATAATTGTAATAAAAATTAATGGTTGAGTTAACATATTTGTAATTTAAAGTAAAAAATCAAACCCAAATTTGAACTATTATTTTTTAGTAGACTAATAAAAGTTAAATTACACAAATTCTCATATGAGACGGTCTCACGGTGTTTTAATTGTCTTGGCCCAATGTACATTTATTTTTAAAGCGATGACTTTTTAGTCTTAAAGTTACACTTATAATTAACCTTAAAGTGATCACTTAGACTATGGGCGTACTTGTATTGTATATATTTGTCTCATGGAAAGATGATCTCATATAATACGGGCTGATTTAATTTATACTATAAAGTTATTTATCTATCTTTCATAATTCACATTCATCCTTTTTAGTGTGTGTCTTGATATTTTTGTTATCTTAATTTTAATAGTAATTTTTTTTGAGACTAAAAAGACAACTATATGAAGTCACAAACACTTAGTTTTTTTTTCAAAAGGGTAATTATAGGGAAGTTTCGACTCTATTTGTCAAATATAATTTTTGCTATGATTCAAGTTAATTCAGTCTATATGATTTAAATTTTCATAGTTTAACTAGTTTTTATATACTTCCCCCGTTCCACTAAACTTGCTACATTTCACGTTTTTAAGCAATCCAATGCGTTATTTTGATCGTTTATATATTAAATTATACAAGTCTAAAAAATATAAAAAATTGATATTATGAAAGCATGCGCGATTAAACGATTCAAACAAGATCTCACTTGACTATATTGTTTCTTATACATTAGCCGTAATATGTAGAATAAGCTTGAACAATGAATAGTGTCGATAACGAAAATGTAGCAAATATTTCAGAACGGAGGAAGTAATAAATAACTTGGTAGCATATCGACAATTCGGCCCCCCCTAACTGTAAATCCTGGCTTCGCCCCTGGTCGGATTCCGACCACTTTCCGACGCATGCTTAGTCGGAAGATGATCGGTAACTGTGGTATGTACCGACTAAATTCCTACTAAATGATAGTCGGTAAAAGTTTATTACTAAAATAATAAAACTGGTCAAATGTGGTCATTGACGACATTTGACCAGTTTTATTATTTTATCCATAACCTAAACTATCGATCAAACGAAACAAAAAACGCAATAAAAATAATAAAATAAGGCACGAAAAATTTTTATAATACAAATATACAAATATACAAATTTTCGGTAAATGTATTATACAAACCAATGTTTAATCCATAAAAATTAGCAATAAAAACAAAAATACAAGGGGCTCAGCTGGTCGAGGGAGGCGGAGGAGGATTTTTGCGGAAAAGGATGCGCACAAAGTTGAGCAAATGGTTGACCTCTTCTCTCAAACGTCGTTGCTCCTCCAAGAGTGAAGCTTGCTTCTCATTTGAAATGTGCTCGTTGAGGCGGGTCTCAACTCGGTCAATAGACTCCTGAAGATGAACAAGCCTCTCGTTCACCATTTGATCAGGGGGAGGAACGGCCTGGTATTGGGACTGCGGCGTCGCAACATCTGCGTAATAAACTCCCGTCGCGTCACCAACCCCATACACGCTCTTGGAGGGCTTCTTCTTCTTGGGCGCCTGTGATTCGATATTTTTAACGGCCTGAAAATACGCGTCGTTAATCTTCTCATCAGGCGCATCAATAGGAAGTTCGACATAGAGGCGCTTGTATACGTCCTAAACAATGAAACAAAATATTTTGTAAAATTTCGGCAGAGTTTCCTCTGTAAACTCACTAAACCAAAATTTAAATAAACCCTGAAATAGAAACCAATATAGATATAATTTGTATCTACTACCAAAACAGCTACCAAACCAATATTTTCTCAAATTACAATATCAGATATCCTAAGTAATATTCCAAAACAGCTAATGTACCAAAATCTAACCTACCAAAAAAAACTAACTAAGCTATGATTCAATGATAACCAAAAAATGGTAATCTATAATCTATATAGATAAGAGATTGAACTTACACTTATGGCCTTGGACTTCTCGTTGGCCCATTGCGACCCGTCCTTTGTACGCACCTTATGAATGCGTAGAAACAACTCATAAGAGAGCGGCGTGCGACGCTGCTCTTGTTCCTGAAATGAATTTCAACCATGGTTATCAATTAAACGTTTATGTATTAATATTTACCTTCCCAATGCTTCTGACAATCAGAGAAGCTTCCATGGGAAGCTTTGTAATTCAAAATACCGACTAAATACCGACTGAGGAATAGTCGGTGAATAGTCGGAATTTCAAAAAGAAAAAAATTTCGCGCCCTGGTTTTTTTGTGCTCTGATTTGTATTATTATTATTATTATTATTATTATTATTATTATTATAATATATTATTATTATTATTATTATTATTATTATTATTATTATTATTATTATTATTATTATTACTATTATTGTATTATACTTATTATTTTATAATTATTAAAATTGTAAATACGAGATTAAAATATACAAAACTTACGACCCAAAGCAAAATTAATAAATAAACATACGATTAAAAAAACTAAAAAAATGTTTGATAAATAAACATATAATTATTAAAAACTTATTATTGGGTTACATAATTGTCATCGACATCATCGTCGTCAGATAATACAAGATTTTCGTCGGTATCTTCATTTTCATCGACATCATGAACCGTTTCGTCTAGGTCTAACAGTTCTCCAGCTGGATCACGCAACGGTTCGGCTAGTGCGTCAGAAACATCTTCATTCACCACAAAATCCGGTGATTTCTCAAAGTGGTCTCCTCGAATTCCTTTGATTTGACTTTGCAAACAGCTCGCCAATATTTCATGTTTTGCCTTAAACTGGGATAAGGTAAATAATAAACTTGGGAAGCTTGACTTGCTAGCATAAAAGGATCGTACTTTCTATAGGATCGACCAATATGAACGTCAGCCAGCTTGTAACGCGGATGGATTCTCGTACCATGGCCGTATCCGGTGGTAGTCTGATCAAACCATTGACATTTGAACAGAGTGACCCTTTTAATTGGAAGTGCTCGATACTCGAGTTCAATAATGTCCTTTAACTTACCATAAAAGTCGGTTTCATCCGGACTGTTATCATCAGATTTCACGCACACCCCGCTGTTCTCAGTAGATTTCTTTTTTGCGGAAGGGATATAGTGTGAAATCTATAACCATTCACGTAACAAACATCATAGCGACGTGCCTTCTGCAAAGGTCCCTCGGCGAGGTCCTTTAGAATATCGACATTATCCACACCGTCAAGAAACCCGTCCCTAGACTGCATATAAAATCAATAATTCAATGTTAATCCGTAATACTATTTACACAATAAGTTACGATGGTAAACGTGTACTTACAATCTGTTTAAACCAGCGGGCAAACTGGTCTTGGACCACATGGTCAACTTGCTCTGCGTTTAGATTGGGTTCGTACTTTGTGATTAAGTGTACGAATTGATCATAAAATTGATTCACCTCCGGACAATTTCGCATAACATAAGTCTGAGCAATGTTGAGATCTGCTTCATCCATCACAAGAGCCTTACCCCTCCCATGAAATTTTATTGGGTGTGTGAATATAGACAAAACACCCGATCTCACGTTATTAAAGCATCCATCATCGTTTCTAGGAAGATCTCTAACTCTGCATCGAACGTCTGGCCCAAAGTAATGCGATAAAGTATGATGCTTCTTCTATAAGATATGCGTTACAGATCGAGGCCTCAACATGCGCCTTGTTTTTGACATTAAGCTTTAAATGTCGAAGATACGTGTAATTTAAACCAAGTAGTAAATATTAAGACATGTAAAAATTGACCAGAAAAGGAAACAATACTTAGTTTAGACATGTAATTAGTAATTACCTCTCAAAGGGATACATCCACCTATATTGTACCGGACCAGCAATCCTTGCCTCGTAAGCTAGGTGAACAGGCCGATGTTCCATGACATCGAAGAATGTTGGAGGAAATATAGTCTCTAACTTACAGAGCACCACTGCAATTTCCTCGTCCAACCTCCACATATGTGCGGCAGAAATCTTCGGAGAAGTAAGACTTCTAAAGAACAGACTAATTTCAGTAAGAGCTTCCCATACTTTTGCTGGCAGCAACTCTCGAAATGCTATTGGAATTAGTCGCTGCTTGAACACATTGACAATCATGACTCTTCATCTCGAATATCTGATGTTTAGCCATGACGATATTCCTGGCTAAATTTGAAACATACCCATCAGGAAATCTTAGAGCTTTAAGCCACTCTAGAAGGACAGTCATTTGTTCTATGTTTAGTGTGTATGATGCCTTGGGGATGGTAGAACCAACTGGATGCAATTCCGATTGGATCCCGAGCTCAGCTAAATCTTGACGTGCCTTGAGATGATCCTTAGTTTTTCCCGACACATACATTATTGTGTTGAAAATGTTATCAAAGAAGTTTTTCTCAATGTGCATCACGTCAAGGTTGTGACGGATCATGTTTATGCTCCAGTACGACAAATCCCAAAAAATACTTCTCTTCTTCCATCCAACACAATATTTACTGACTTTTGCGTTGTACTCAACTGCATCGTCTTCAAATACCCGTAAAAACCCTAAACGATCTAGCTCCTCTAAAAGCTCATTTCCCGTACGTGTGTCGGGCCTAACATCCTTCTCAACAGCTCCACGGCTAAAACTCACCCGGTTTCTGCGGTAGGGGTGCCTACTATCTAAAAATCTCCTGTGTGAGTCAAACCAACTCACTTTTCTGTTGTGTCTTAAATAAATGGCTTTGGACTCATCCATGCAGTATGGACAAGCGTGCACGCCAGATGTACTCCACCCCGACATCATCGAATAAGCTGGAAAGTCGCTGATTGTCCACATCAAAGCTGCACGAAGCTGAAAGTTCTGCCTCTTGGATACGTCGTATGTCTGGATCCCATCTTCCCATAATAGCTTTAACTCGTGTATCAATGGCTGTAGGTACAGGTCAATCTTATGTTTCGGATTGTTAGGGCCGGGGACGATCACCGTTAAGAACATGTACTGCTTTGAAAGTCAAGGGCGGAAGATTGTATGGAGTTAGTATTACGGGCCAGCATGAATATTGTTGACCCGAGCTGCAAAATGGGTTGAAACTATCGGTACACAACCCTAGTCTCACATTTCTTGTCTCCCGTGCAAAACCCGGATGGGTCGCGTTGAAAGTCAACCAAGCCTCACTGTCCGAGCGGTGACACATCTCTCCATCTTCTGAATGGTGCTCCGCATGCCACCTCATGTGGCTGGCAGTAGTCGCAGAAGCATATAACCGTTGTAGCCTAGGACCGATGGGAAAGCAGTGGAACTGCTTTCTGGGAGTGTTATCTGATATCCATCTAGAAACCCCACAATCATCACATTGTGTCATACTCCCTGTGGGGCCCCAATAAATCATACACCCATTAACACAACAATCAATCTTCTCTACCGGCAATCCAAGAGCCAAAATTTGCTTCTTCGTGTCGTAAAAACTTGTTGTCATTCGATTATCTTTCGGCAACAATTCAATAATGAATTGACATAATTCAACATAAAGTCTCTCTGGAATACGAAAGTCCGTCTTCTGGCTAGACATCCTTCCTATGACCGACATCTGAGTATGTGTTTCACAACCAAGGTACAGTGGTAAGTTGGCGACTCTTAACATTTCAAAGAACTGTCTTGATTGGGGGTTCGGATCTTCATCAATATGTACGAGCTTGTATGGTACATTTGCGACGAAATCATCACGATGCGGTAGAAAATGATGATGTGTATTCGGAAAAGTACTTGCTGCTGCATCGTACACCATTTGTGCATACGGATTTTGAACCGTGTTCTGCTGTGGCTCAACCGGAGCCGACTCATTACAAATTGGTGCACCGTCAGAACATTTGTGCAGGTACCAATCGTAGTAGTTTTCCACAAACCCCTTCTTTAACAGATGATCTCTTACGAAATTTGGAGCCCACAGTCTACGATTACCACACCATTTACACGGACATCTAACTTCATCTAACTCCTTTACAGCTTCGGTTGTACATCCAACTTCTTTCACTTCGTAAGTCCATTGCTCTGCAAAAACAACAAATTCCACGTCTATTAGCAACGGATAAAAATTCTGACTACCTACCGACAAGCTTGTGACAAACATTTGGTCGGTATAGTGTCGGCACGTGAAAAGTTGTGCCCATTAAAGAATCTCTGAAATGTTCAGTAATTTCAGAATTCCGACTAAATTGCGACCACTAAACAGTCGGCGGATGGTCGGTATGTACGCAGATCTTTGGGCAATAAATATCTGTCAGGACCTTTTGACCAACTTTTAAATTTCAAAATACCGACCAGTCTGCGACAGGCTATTAGTCGGAAATTGGTCGGTACAGGCAGCGACAACTTTATGCCATAAATGCGTGTCAGAACCCCTGTTGGCTGTTTTTGAAATTCAAACTCCGACCAATCTGCGACTGGATTGTAGTCGCAATCTAGTCGGTAAATAGACAAAAAAAAATTAATGAGCTTTTTTTCGGGCCATTTTGGGGTAAAAATTATAAGTACTAAGTTGGAATTGTGGTTTTTCTTAATTATTTCCTCGTATGTACTATAAAAAATTGAAAACGTTAAATATATGTTTCTCAAACCTAAGGAAATTTAGCATCGTAAATTTTACTTTTTAAATGAATCTACTAAGAATACTTTTTTCATTGCAGCTCGTTGGTTCCCGCATAGTGCAATTTAGAGCCTTAGAAAATACAATAGGCCGTAATTACCACTATCGGGGAAAACCAACGAACTGCAAATCGAAAATTATTCTTTTTCAGTAGCAAATATAAGTAAAATAATATGATGCTGAATTTTCTCAGATTTGAGGAACATATTTTAATCGTTTCTAACACATTTTTATAGTAAGCATACGAGAGAATAAGTAAGAAAAACAACTATTTCGGTTAAGTACTCATAATTATTACTACAAAATGGCACCAAAAAAAAGCTCATTAAAAATTTTTTTTACAAAAATAGAACCGTTAAATTTATGTTTCTCAACCTGTCCCTCACTTCCAAACCCTCATACTTGAGCTTCTTCAATCAAGTGTGAGTAAGAAACTCAAATATGAGTGGGAGGAAGAATGAGAAACAATGCAAGAAACATAGCTAATTATATCATACCTAAATTATTTGGAGAGAATACAATCGAGAGAGAAAGTAGAGAGAAAGTGTAGAGGTAAAATGTAAGAAAAAATTACGCTGAGGAAGGGTATTTATAGACAAAATCAGGAACATTTTCGACCAAATAGCGACCAACATCTGGTCGGAATCCGGTCGGTAATTAAAAAAAATTTTAAATGAGCTTTTTGCGGCTTTTTTTTTCCTCAAAAATCATAAGTACTTGATTGAAATAGTTTTTTTTCTTGTATATATGATGAAGTGTGGTAAAAATGATAAATATGTTCTCCAAATTTGATTGAATTGAGCATTGTAAATTTTAATTGCAAAACAATGCTTTATTTCATCAAAATTCAAGAACATATTTTAATCGTTTTTGCTACAACTCCACCATATATACAAGAGAATAACAACAATTTCGGGTAAGTACTCATAATTATTAAAAAAAAAAGCCACAAAAAAGCTCATTAAAATTTTTTTTAATTAAATATAACATATGATAAAATGCACACTATTAAAATATAAATAATATCATAAAATTAAACTAAGCAAAATCTAACTAAAATAACACCTTTTTAATAGTGCTAGCGAGAATCCTTGTGGAATGGGAGAAATAATGTATCTTTTTTTTGTGAAGTAACAAGTAATGTTAATTTAAATTATAAGATTATTTGGAGATAATAAAGTAAGAAATAATGTAAAATTAAAATTATAAGATTATTTAAAGATAATAAAGTAGAGAGTAGAGTGAAATGTAGAAAGAATGGCGGAAGGGGGTATATTTATAGAGTGAAGTGTACTAGTCGGAAAATTCTGCCAAAGACACCGACTAACTGCCGATTAATAAGCTAGTCGCACGTCAGTCGGAATAATTTCGACTATCTTTTTTGTCGCAATTCAGTCGAAATTTTCCTACCACATGACGTCAGTAGGAATTTAGTCGGAAATTCCGACTACAGTAAGGTAGTCGGTAAACTAGTCGGAATATTCCGACTAAAGTAGGGTAGTCGGTGGTTTTAGTCGCAAGTTTGCGTTTTTTTGTAGTGAAAATGATAGCCATCCCAATTTGTGATCTACTGGCAGCTAGCATGAACACAGCAGCAAAGGCAAACCCCTAAAGCACGATACATCAGCAGCAAAAATACACAAATCCGCAGCAGTTTCAGCATCTCAAACTCAGCAGCACAGCACAGAGTAGTTGGCTTGAAAGTTTGAAAATATCTCCAAAACAGTAGCTAATACCCCTCATGTAACCTAGAAGTTAATATTTTAGTTATTCAACAAGATCAGCTAAACTATCATCTATAATTTCACATGAATAACAACTATAACAGTTGATTTTAAATTACTCTAATCAGTTAAACGATGGCTTTATAACGGCTTAACCAAAAATAAAACTTAAGTATTTTACATTTTATGTTTACAAGACTGCACCTACAGCATTTTCCATAAGTTTCTCGATTAAGAACTTATCTAACTAATTTATATAAATTCCAAGATTCATCAAAATTAGGGTTTAATACTTGATAAAAAGGGATTATGCAAGAAGATATAACCTATTATGAATAATAACATAAATATTAGGAAAAAAAATCAAAAAAACACTAGAAGGAGTAACCTTCTGTTTTCAGCAGCAAGTAGATGGAACAAGAACAGATTTCGAAATTTGATACTCGACTTGAATCCTGATGCTTACACAACCGAGCCAGTCCTCACTCACTTCCCCCCTAATACGGCAGGATTTCAGGTCAAGGAAGCAAGATTCGACTGCTTCTACATTGATTAGGGTTCGAATTCAAAGAAAAGTGAGAAAGAAAGATTAATAAGCCCTAATTTATGCAAAACAATCAAGAATAAAGAAAAGTGGCTCATTTAGCTTGAACGAAATCACGACAGAGAGAAGAATTCGAGCATAGGTCATTCGAAAACTCAAAAGGAAGAAGATGGTGGTGAATTGCATTGCCCAAATTTTCGAATGCAGGAGCAAGAAACCTTCAATCCCTAATTTCAGAAGAGAAGTCGACAGGAAGAAGGAAATGCAGTCACTTCTTGAAGAATTTCAGCAAAATGGCGTGAGAATGGCGCGAGAAGGTGGAAGGAAAAGGCTGCCTATGGTTAATGCGAGTAAGAGGAAGAAGATGAGGGAATTGGGGTATTGGGTTTGTGCGTGATAGAAGGGGTATTGGTTTTTTTTGATGGGGGTTTTGTTTTATTTTATATTTACTAGTTGTTGCAACGCGTGCTACGCACGCGATGCCCCAAGGATTAATCTAAAGTTTGAAGATGGATTATTTATAGATTAAGAATGATTACACCAAAAATAAAAAAATTATATTAATGATGATGAAGGCCTATCTTCTTAAGCAATATAAGTTGAATTATCCTTAAGCATAAATGATTTGAATTGCATTGCAGCAGCCATAACACCGATCAAAGCCAAGAACAGCAGCACTGGTTTCAAGAACCCAACGATATTGTTCTTTTATTCAGTAATATAGAGACAGAAAATCAAAGGCGTGAAAGCAAAGTTAAAAGGCAATATGTAAAACTGATTAGTAGATATTTAAAAACATAATACATAAATATTTATACTATGTTCTGTTTAGCATATATTAAGCAAAATAAGCAATAATGTTACTTCCTTAAGTATCTAAAATATTCAAATACATAATACATTATAAATATTGATAGTGCAGTTCTTTTTAGCATATATTAAACAAAATAAGCATTAGTGATACTTCCCAAAGTACCCAAAATACAAGATCATAGAAGTAAGATTGCTCGTGCACATAGTGTTCATATGTAATTGCCAAGGATATGTTCAAAAAGACAACTACATCATGCTTTTTAAAAGAACTGCAGTAGCTAGACTGTAGAAGTGTAATTGTCTTTAGTTTCTGCGAAATCTAGACTACGGCGTACCTTAGATTCACTTTTGGACGCACCTTCTTTCTTTATTTGTGGTGTAAAAGCTGGTGTGACAGCCTTTGGAGTAGTTTTAGAAGCCCCTTCTTTCTTGATTTGTGCTGTGAGACTGTTGTAGTTTCCAAAGGCGTTTCAGGTGCTGATCCAGAAGGTGTCTGTACATCTTGCAGCGATACAATGTCAGATGTAGCTGATGCAGGTGATACAGGTTTAGATGTAGTTGGTGTCTGAATGTGTTGTGCTGCTTCAGTGTTCGTTCCAACTTTTTTTAGCTTCTCTTCTTTCCTGATTTGTGGTGTGAAAGGTGGTGTAACAGGCACTTCAATGTTAGTTGCAACTGATTTCAGCTTTTCTTCTTTCTTAATTTGTGGTGGGAAAGGTGGTGTAGCATGCACTTCATTTTTGGTTGCAACTGATTTCAGCTTCTGTTGTGTTTGTGGTGTGGGAGTATGTTGTGATGCAGAATTGGTCTGCTGTGTCTCTCCATCATGGCTATTTGTCTCTGATGAAATTGATTTAAGTGTCCACTTTAAGACACCATTTTTTGAAAGTGCTGATGTCGGACCTAGCTCAATGCATAGAGGCTTTTCATCTAATCCCTTAATAATTCCTTCTAGTGTTGTTAACTCCTCCTAATAACAATTATTATAGAAACTGGTATTAGTTTTTTTTGTATAGTGCACTAAAATTGTAATTATATATACAAAACAGGGCATAAACAAGATCCAAAAAAATTGTGGTTACATTGGCTTACATCATTTAGAGGTGCATAGATTTCATCGACTGTTTTGCCAAGCAGCTTTGAAAGAGTGTCGGTAAATGCTGTTAGCTGCAACTCCCCAGTGTTATCCTCTGCTGTGAAGGCCAGGGCTAGCCTAATTGTTTGAATGCATAGTTAAAAATCTTGAGTACATTAGGTGTAAGATTTAGTTGAAGTTACATGTTTAAGTTACACAAACCTTGGCATAGCTATTGATTCTCGTTTGTTGCAATGAGTACAGTCAAAGGTTTGGTATTTTGCTTTGTAAACTTTTTGGTTGCACCCATCGCAGGCTAAAAATTTGCGAATATCTTCATAGCTAAACGAGTTTATTGAAGCTCTAATCCAATAACGTTGTTCTTGAATTGTGTTGAGAACCTACAATTATTATAAAGAATTAGTGCATTGCTTTATTATAATTGAAACCTACTACTATAGAAACACTTATTGTTAAATTTTTTTTTGGTTATTTTCCTGTAAAGGAAACAAGTAACACAAATTTGTCCTGCTTAACTTATTTTTGAAGTTATTGTCAAAGAATTTCTATTTTAGGTTATTTGGGTTTGATTGTTTTTGCATCTTATTGTGCTAAAGTTCATTGTTTGTGTATTGTCAGTGGTTTTACAATCACCCATTTCACGAATTTGGGTCAGAAGATATCTGGTGCTGCAAATTTATGTGTTTGTAGAAAAAGGGTATGATTTTTGGTTTTTTAGATCTTATTTTATAGCTTTATTATAATTGAAAGCTATTACTATAGAAACACTTACTGTTTTTGCTTTTATGGCAGCAATTGTTGCAAATTCTCGTTCAGTAGTTGTTGTTTGGATCTTCAAGATTTGTTCCTTCCTCTGCATAAGCAAAGCTCCATGGGATCTTACCCTACACAAGTGCAGTTATTTTGGCCATCTTAATAGGTTTAGATACAGTAATGACTTGATATTAGACAAAGGAATTTACATTATACCACTGATTCAACGATTCAACCTTAGGACCAGTTGGTTCAGCTAGGATCAAAGAAGACATAGTAGTAGAAAGACTAAAACCTATAAGGGGAAAAATACTCAAGAAAGGAACACATAATAAAATATTCGAGGAAATAAATATTCAAGAAAACAAATATTTCAATAACTTTGTTATTACCTCTATCAGTTGTGGTTTTGAGGGAAGTGAAACCAACTATCTTATTTAAAGCATCTTTTCCTTCAAAAAAACTTGCTAGATCGTTCCATGCGGATATTATTAACGGTTGATGGGAGCTTTGACACCAAAAATAACATTTAGATTAAAAATGAATTATTAATAGCATGGACAATTTATAATAATAATGCACAACACCTATGGTCAGTAATGTAGATGTCAGAGACAGCACATTGTCTTTCAAAGCCTCCTTTCACGCTGCGAACATCTCCGATGTAGAGCACTACACCAAGTACATCTAAAACCAAAACAACAATAATAAATTAGGTCATTGAGCATAGTAAAGAAGTATATGTAAAGCAACATTTAATAAATTTCACACCAAATCTGTCGTATAGGCCAGCAGCCCTTGGTATTGCAGCAATATTTAAGTATTCGGGTCCTGTACTCTGTGTCGCAGCACAAATGGGTTCTATGATAGTTCGAGAGTTGAACATCATTTGGTACTCATTATCTTTAGTTTGAAACCTTTGATCAACAGGTTTTAGAACAGGATTAGTGATGATGTATTCTCTATTTTGTTGGATCAAATCATTGTAAGCTCCAATATCATCATCAAATAAAGCACCCTTTATTACATCACCCTATTGTACATAGAAAACAAGAACAAGTGACTCAATTGTATTAATTTAAAGTTTAAGATTGTGCTTAATTAGTAAAATTAGAAAAATAGCTTACTTTGACATCTTGGAGTAATAGCCTTTGAAATTTCTTTTTTCCGGGATTTTGGAACGGCCTAGATTTTTCAATCACCTTAACCTGAATTTTGTGTATTTTGCATTTATCACTAATCTGACCGAACGTAGCGCTTTCCTGCTTCATAGCTAATCTGATTCAATTAAAAATAAGGGAATAAAAATTATAAGTGCTAGGAATTTCATCTATGAATTTTGTCTTTTAAAATAACTTATCAACAATATATTGTGTTTTTGACCTATTTTTTTGTAATCAATAGTTAGCACTTATATCGATGAAGTTAGTGCAACTGAATTCAATTACAAACCGACACTCATTCAAATCATAACATAAGAAAAAAAATCATATATATGTCTCCTGATTGTTACAAGTAAGGTGTTTAAAGAAATAAATGAACAAATATTTAAGTATATGAGAAGGGAAACTAACACTTGGATATAATTAATTAATAATTAATAATATACTAAAAGTTTAAAGCTTAAGAAGATCATACCTGTAAGTGATAATTATCTTCTTCTAAACTTTAGTACTTCAGAGAACTTGGGCAATAGTATGAAGTGTTATATGAAGAATGGAAATGAGGAACAATATTAAGAAAACTTATAGTATAATATGGAGTAGGTAGATTTGCAATACAAATCTGTGTTTGTGTCCGAAAAAACAGCACAACATAGTGCTGGGAACAGTAGCAGATTCAGAATAGTGATGGGAATAGTGCATTTCTTTGACTTGGTGAACACAGCAATTCCTTAAGACTTTTATCTTCTGATTTCATAAAGATTTTGTAGTATATTGTACACATTATATATTCCTAACACACGAAAACAGATATAAGTTTTTTACATGCTCTGTCCCTTGAAAAAATGTCTTTATTTTTATAGACTACACCTACTGACCCAAAATTTAACATTGAACAAATAAAGCATGATCAAATATCAAATTCCAATCGTATATCTTTTTGTCTTACTCTCTTGAAACCAATTTTTTCAATATAAACCCACATATAATTAATTTACATTTTTTTCAAAAACAACTACATTTATATAATTATAAAGGATCTTCTTCCTTAAATTATTTAAGAATATTGACAAAACGAGAAAACATGTATAACATACAAACAAAATGAGCATGATTCAATGCAACAATAAAGAATAAAAATATCATAAATGTAGTGCTTAGTTTTCAGACCATGATATGCAGCCTGTACGAATATGTTCTTAGAAGGACTTACCTGGGTGTCGTAATGATCGAAAACCATGGCATTCCCATCGGATCATCAATCTTATTATTTGACCTGATCAATAATATTAATTCACAGAAGCAACCACGACTTACAAATGAGAGATCGAGTGTAAGCAAAGGATTTTACCCTTGTAAGAACAAAAAGACTAACTCTAATATAACATCATGTAGATAAGAAGTACTTATGATTTCAACGGTCATTTCAATCCAAAATCAAATAGTTATAAAATATTTAGCTACATGGAGACTCGAGAACAACAATCCAAAGATGAACTTTACGTAGCCGTTGATAAGTTTGAAGACCAGAAAAACCAGAGTGAGTCCAAAGCAAGTTAGGGATACATGCTCGATCGTCGACTCCTGATTTGGCAACATGCTTATAATTAGGTGCAACATCGTACAACTGAACTTGCAACAGCAACAACAGCAGCTCCAACAACAACACACATCAGGTGCAACATCGTACAAAAATACATATACTTGACTCAGTACCTGCTGCCTCAATGAAAAAAATCTCCACGAGAATACACAAAAATCTCCATGAGAATACACAAATTTCTTAACCTTTGCAAAAAATCAAAAGATCTAATCATAATAAGCTGAAGAAGTGTTGTAAATTAGGGGTGAAGATCTGTAACAAATAAGAACATAAATTAAAACAAAATAGAGTAAATACAATGCTTAAGTGCTTAATTAGTTAAATAATAAATCAAAAAAGATGTACCTCGTTCCAAAAGGTGCTAGATAATTCCAGCTCTTTTCAACAAAGTGTATGAAACCACATTTCTTACAACTGGTGTTTGATGGTTTGCTTCTAAAGATTGTTCATCCAAAACCTTGATGCTAGAGGCTTTTTTGGCTCTTGAAAGTGCAACATATAGCTGGCCATGCGAAAAACAAGGTTCTCGAATGTAAACCCCCACTTCTCTTAGTGTTTGGCCTTGCGATTTATTAATAGTCATGGCAAAGCACAACTTTAGTGGAAATTGCATTCTCTGGAACTGGAATGGGTAGCTCTCGGATCCTGAAGGCCTTAAATTAATTCGAGGAATGAACACGTTCTCACCTTTATAAAAACCAGTAGAGATTTCACAAAGTATAAGATTTGGCATGAACTTCTTGCAAAGCAATCTGGTCCCATTGAAAAGGCCAGTTGATGGATCAAGGTTCCGCAACAATATCACTGGACAATTTTCTTTCAACACTAATTTATGCGGGCTCATACCCGAAGGACATAGTGTATTAAGGAACTCAACTGGGTAGATGTTACAAGAATCATCAATGATTGAATCAAAGCTTCAATATGTCGAAACATTTCCATAAAATTGATCAATCAGTTTTTCATTAATTAAATCAACATCCTCATTTCTTGGTGTAAGCAAAGCTCTTTCTTCGAAAAATGTTGATTCAAGCTCCCTCATGGAGATATGAGGATAAACCTGTTGAATTAAATCCTCAAGAGTCGGAGGCCATTTTGTAGACGATAAACCTAACTCATCTGGTAAGGTAACCAAGGCATTTTCTTCATCTTGCAATTCTCCATTTCCTAAAGCCAACAGAAACTTTGCAAATTCAGGGTCTTCTTTCGCTCTAACATTTTCTGTTAGCCTAAAACGCTTAAAAAGAGGCCACAAATCCGAACTTACTAAGCTATACTCGATCACTTTTTGTAGCGATTTCTTAGGCACAATGGGGACAGTTTGTCGGAAATCTCCACCATGCACAACTACTTTTCCACCAAAAGGTACATTGGATGAATATAGATCTTTTAAAAGTAAATCAAGTGCCTGTATGTTTTCCCTCCTAGCCATAGAAGCTTCATCCCAAATAATAAGAGCAACTTCTTTTATTAGAGTTGCCAAACTTGATTGCTTACCAACATCACATGTCAAAGAGGTTTGACTATCGAGTGGTATTTTAAACCTAGAATGTGCTGTTCTTCCTGTCGGCATGTTGGAAGCAGCTATACCTGAGCTTGCGGTTGGAAGAACGATAAGATTTAGGCTTCGAACTTTAGCATACAATGCACAATATAAGAATGTTTTACCTGTTCCTCCAGGCCCATCAATGAAAAAAGCCCTGCTTTCTTTTGCTTGACATGGGATATTATGCACTTATATGCAGTTCGTTCTCCAGCATTTAGCATTTTCCTTGCAATAATACATGTTTCTAGGATGGGAGCAGCAAGGGCATCAGCTATGTCTCTAGTGTTCTCTACAAAAGTTTCTTTGTATTTACATAAGTGTGTAAGGCCATAGCTAGCAAAACTTTTATTCATGTTTTCCAAGTAACGTTCTACTGCATAACATGTTTGTGCTAACACTTTTTGTGGTTGATTTGGAGATTCAAAACTATAATCTTGCGAAAGGTAAGGGTAGTACTTGTCCCAAATTCGAGTAGGATTACTTGGCTCTAAAAAAATCAAGGCTGTTGCAAACAGCCTGCGCAACGCACCAGGCAATTGAACCTCAACTGCCTCATCTAAAAACTTATCTACCAGATCATCTGGCTCAGCAAGGCCACGACGAATAGCAGCTTCTTGAAATGTGGCACATTTATGCTGGTCTACAGTGAGCAAGTCAGCAAATGAGCGTGGTCCCGGAATGCCAATTAATAGCAACCTTAAGTAGTATCGTTCACCTTCTGAAGGCGCAACAAAAGCTAGTCTGCCAATCAACATACCCTTTTTCCTAGGTATCCAGGTTTTACTTGTTGTATGCCAGACAAAGTACTCAACAAATTTGGGGTACGTATATCGTGCAGTGAGCGGATTTCTTGCATTGTAGGCAAACTACTCAGTTAAATGAGTTTTAAACCTCATCTCATTTGATGTTATATTTTCAAGATCTTCAAAAGCATTAAACCAAATTGCTTGCATATTTGGTAAATGCACTTGTAGTGCCATCACAGCTGGCTGCATATCATAAAGATCAAACCCAAAGATCCTCCATCCCGCTTCAGGTGGAGATATCCACCTACCAGATTGAAAACTACCAATTTCATCTATAACTTGTTGCTGGTCATCTGATGTAATCTTGAAAGAAATTTTGTCGTGGCCCTTGTAGACATATTTGTATAGATATTTAACGGCTTCAATTGTTGAACAGGCTTCCACATTCATATGACAATCAAACAATGCAAGGAGATATGGATTGTAAGGAACCACCCATTGGTTATCTAAATCTACCTTACGAACATGAGCAACTTCCCCCGTGCATCTTCTCCTATACTTAGGATAACCCTCATCAGAATGTGTTGTAATGTCTGAAAATTCTCTAGGATAATTGAACTTGCACTGCACAATGCCATTCTTCTTGACCATACAACTACAGGTTGGATTCAAAGTGCCGCATGGGCCATGCATCATATGCCGTAAAACAAGGCTGCGCAAATATTCATTAGATGTAGGTGGAATTTCAGCACTTATAAACTGGTCAAACTGACTTGGATTGCGCATCTTCCATGGAGATTTCAAGATTATTAGAAAATGAGCATGTGGTAAGCCACGCTTTTGAAATTCAACAACATATATAATAGCTGCCACCTCACCAAAGAACTTCCCTTTTGTAATTTTCTTTTTTAGCACAACTAACTTTGCTCTAAATATTCTACTGATTAAGTCTGGCCTATCTTGAGGAAGTTCACCTGTAGCTAACTCTTGTTTGATCTCAACCCAATTTGGGTTACAAGTAATAGTTAAAAAAATATCAAGCTTACCAAATCGTTGGACAAGAGCCATAGCATTTAAATAACGCCTTTTCATATCTCTTGGCCCTCCAATAAAAGAAGGGGGGAGGACTATTCGACGACCAACATTGGAAGCTTCCCTTTCACCGCTAGCCATTGTGTCAAGAATCCCTTCATAAAGTTCAGCTCTTAATTGTGATTGGTTGTTTCTCAAATAATCCAACCTTGTACTCTCTAACTTAATGTATGTATCAACAATCCATTGTTGAAATAGGCGTGTTGTTCTAAGCAGAAAGTTATTAGGACGAATCTCAAGCTTATAGGCATAATATGCGTGGCATGATACACATTGTTTAGAATTTCTAAACCTTTGACCTGAAACTGCATTTGAACCAACAACTACATTAGTATATTAAATGAACACTGGAATTATTCGAAGCATGCGAAACAAACATACCAATGGCTTCATCCATCAATAAGTCTTCCACTGAGTGAGCAGTAGTAGGATCTATTGCCCTATGATCCCTTTGGGAAGCCAAACGAGCATTCTTGCTCACTCCCTGATGCCATCCACATTCCCCCTTTGGAAAAAGCAATGGATATTGTAGAGGATCATAGCAACCATAGTAATGATAAATTCGATGCGGCTTATCTGACTTGCCCCAAACTACTATATATGGACTACTACTTTCATCGCAAGGTAAACCATCAATCCATATAGCAGCGACCTAATCGGAGGTAGGTGCGTTATATACCCTTTGGTCAAGATTTGTATTCTTATTAATCAAAAATCCTAGTACTCTCTCCAACATCCACATGTTTTAATGACTTAAAAAACTTCGCATATGGATTATCTTCCATAATCTGCATTATCAACTCAACAATTTCAATTCTTATCTCGGGGAAAATCTCAACCCGGTTTTCTCTTTCGTGTTGTGCATCATAAAAGTATAATTGCAAATATTTGGGTTGCTCATCACTTGGTAGAAGATTGGGCACAAAATGATATAGTTGCCCATGCAGTTTAAACACATAAATTCCCTTCTGTGTACATGCATCAATGGAACCTCCAATAGAACTAAAAGCAAACATGTTATCATATAACCGCAAGTATTTCCTAAAGTGAACACCTCTCTCATCTTGAGAACACAAAAGCTCAATGAGTTGAGGAGGGTATACAACATCAGCAACCTTCACTTCACCACCGCTACAGCAAAAGACTCTAGATTCATTGTAAAATTTCTTGGCACCACATAATTCACAATATGTAGGCGGTTTGAGTAATAAAGGACTTGTAGGACACCTCAAATCTGCAAAAAATTATTGTGGAAAAAAAAATCAATAATGTCCTCAATTTATACACTTGCATTTAGATTAATCTAATACCTATGGGAATCCCTTCTAAAGTAAGGGTATCAGATTTGCCCCGACGACGCCGCTTTGCAAGATTTCCATTTCTCGCTGTTGAAACAAAACCATCACCTTCAGCAGAAGGAGTTGAAGGAGTAGATGAACACTTTTTCCTACCCCGTGCTTTTGTGGAGTTAGTGTTAGAATTTGAATGAATTTTAGCATCAGGTTCTACTGTTGATGTAAAATGCAAATGCAACACATATTTTAGACTTTGCATTTCAATGGAATGGATCAAATACTAAGCTAAACAAATTGAAGTTGAACCTTAATTACCTATTTTTTTTCCCTTTAAAACGACTTGAGCAACCCCTAGTCAGTTGTACGCTAAAGGCATCTTGAGCTAAAGGAGCAGTAGAACACCTCAAACCTGCAAAATATTATTGTGCGATAAATCAATATTCTCCTATCTTAAAATACTATAGCATTTACACAGATCTAATACCTATGGGAATCGTTTCTAATGTACGGGTATCAGGATTGGCCCGACGTCTCCGCTTTGCTAGATTCCCATCTCCCTTTTCTGAAACCAATCCATCACCCTCGGCAATAGAAGATGTTGTAGAACCTGCAAAAGCCAACGAACATTGTTTTTCGGCCCACGCTTTTGATGAACCATACTTAGAATTCAAATTCACAGTAGCACCACAGCGTAAAAGACATTGAGAATTAATAGGATCTAGTATGTCTATAAAACGAATTGAACCCATATGTTAGACCTTGTATTTAAAAAAAGTTGGGTTTAAGTCAATGCTAAAGAGCTTGAAACTAAAACTAATTACCTTTGTCTTTTGCTTTAAAACGACTTGAACAACCCCTAGTCAGTTGTACGCTAAAGACATCTTGAGTTAAAGAAGCAGCATCAGACATGTTACGCTTATTTTTCTTGGTTGATGTCTTTGGTAAATCGGCATTAGGTTGTACACCAATCACACAATGCATTGGGCTTTTGAAAGGGCTCTCCGAAGGAGTAGATTCTGTTTTTTTAATTTAAGCAAATGTTATTTTGTACCAAAAATCCTAAAACCCCTATAACATACACATATGTAGCAAAATTCTTTCTACATAATGTAATGTTATACTAATCATAATACCTATAGACTTGCCCTTAAAATCACTACAAGAACCACTGGTAACACGTTTACTAAGCACATCATGTGTGGCAATTGTAGCACTTGACACTATTCGCCGACTCTTATATTTCTTTTCATTCAAAGATTCCCCATACAAATGCGATTCTAGGTTTGTTTCAGATGGTATTTGCTTCCTTCTCTTTGCTTCGATGGGTAGTGATTTAATTGTTTTCTTGTTGTTTGCCATAACCTGTGACGCGATTATTCTAGGTTATACGACACAATTATAATAACACAAGCAATCAAATTGAGAAAATGAGACGCAGTCAACGAAAATCCCATCATTCAAACCAAAACAATTAATAAAACACAAAGTGATCAAAATCAGATTTGATCACTTCCAAAAGCTAATCTCAAATCAAGTTAATCGAGAAAATGAGATGCGACGAACCAAAATCCCATCATTAAAACCAAAACAGCTAATAAAACACAAAAAATAAAAAATTTTACCCAAAAGCTAATTGTCATTTCTCAAATTAAGAAGGCAATTAATTTCAAAAACCTAAAACACTCAAACTAACTCATAACCTGTGAATTTTAGAATAACTTGTTTGCTCAAATTTCAAAACATGCCCTTATTCAAGGTTATACGACACAATTATAATAACACAAGCGATCAAATCAAAAAAATGAGACGCAATCAAAGATAATCCCATCATTCAAACCAAAATAATTAATAAAACACAAAGTAATCAAATACAAAAATGCGATCAACAAAAGGCCATCATTAACACCCAAAAAAATAAAAACATGCCCTTATTCAAGGTTATACGACACAATTATAATAACACAAGCGATCAAATCGAAAAAATGAGACGCGATCAACGATAATCCCATCATTCTAACCAAAATAATTAATAAAACACAAAGTTATCAAATACAAAAATGCGATTAGCAAAAGGCCCACATTAACACCCAAAAAAATTAAAAATTAATGTCAAATTAAATTCAAAAATGAAAATTAAATCCTTTTCAACTCCAATGGGATTGATTTTCATGAATGCATGAGAAGCGAAGGAGGATGGTGTAATCACTTTTGAAAATTAAAATCAGGAAACCTCAAAACAAAATTGATGAATGAAAATTAAATCCTTCTCCAACAATTGTAGATAAAAAACATGGAGTTAATCTCAAAAATAAAATCTCAATTCTAATAAAATTAAAATCAGGAAACCAAAGAATAAAAATTGATGCCAAATTAAATTCAAGAATGAAAATTAAATCCTTCTCCAACAATTGAGGTCGAAGATGTCTAAATAAATAAACCCAAATGTATGAATTGAAAAGCTAATTGTCATTTCTCAAAAAAGAAGCTCAATTAAGAAAATAACACGCAAAAATCCATCAACAAAGACCATTTTAAAAAGTAAACAATATTGACAAAAACTCTAGAACTCGAGAACTCTATTCATTATGCTCTAAATGCAAATAAAACCATATTGAAAAAGATGAAATAATCAAATAAATGAGTTAAAGCCTATAAAAATGAGATAAAGATCCGAAAATGCACATGAAATCAGAAACTAAACAGAAAAACAGAGTCTGAGCAAGAAAAGTTAAAAACTAAGATCAAATTAGCGAACTTTCTTAATAATACAAAAAATTATGATAAAGAATAAAACACCATCCTATCCTACACAATGTGTACACTACAACTCTAATCAACAAGGTAGAACAATAAAATGATCAAATTTGCCAATGTTTTTCAACCACCCAAAACAAAGTTAAAAGTTAAACATAATGGCAATTTAATAGAATCATCAAATACAACTGCAGTTCAAAGGTTCTTCATTCATATCAAGAACATAACTTGCTCTATTGTATGAACTTGATGCAAACTGTCTGCCTCATTTCGATAGTTAAATTAAACAATACCAACACGATTAAAAATTCAACAGATCAACAAAAATCACTGACAACCAGTATAGACCTCATAGACTTCATTAAAGTTCAATTAGAGTTCATCATAAACATAGTTCAAGAAAAATTAGGATCAAGTAATCCACATCAGCAACAAACCCAACTCAATAAAATAAAAAAAAACTGCATGCAAATTACCAAAATCAAAGTTCTTAGTAGTTTTCGAATATTAAATTGATCCTGGAATTCAGAAAAGTCACATTAAATAAAATTACTAAAATCAAATTGATCTTGCTTTACTAAAATTATAATCGGGAAAAATTGATGAAAATACATGATATTTCATTTCATGGAGTTTAAATGTGAAAGAGGAAGATCAACAAGAAACGAGAGAGAAGAGGAAAATACCTAACAATCCAAAAATCACCATCGAATTTCATCAATTTAAAATTCAAATACCAAAACCAATTCAACTTACCAAAATCAAATTGATCTTGCTTTTCATTTCAAAATGAAAGAAAAAAATTAATGATCTTACCGTGGTGATTTGGGTTGCCCAGAAATTAATAATTCGCCTGAAGGAAAATGGAAGATGAGGGGAGGAAGGAGCGTAAATTGAGGTAAATGGAAATAGATGTAAGGAAAGGGGTGGAATGTTTACTGTTCATTACTGTTCTAAAACCCAAATTTTGGTTTTTAAACAGTAGTAAACAGTGTTGGGGCTTTCCAAATGTTTTAAGTATAAGGATTTATTATTATTTTTTTTATATTTATTATTATTATTATTATTATTATTATTATTATTATTATTATTATATATTTATTTATTTATTATTTATTTTAAATTTCCAAACAATTTTATCGAATGTTACACAAATGATTAAGGATGAGGGAAAACAGAAATTAGGGTTATGGGTGTGGAAAGAAATCAAGAGCGAATTTTGGACAGTAAGAGATCGAAATAATGTTAAGGAAAGAAGAAGATGAAAGGTCGGACAATTGTTTAGCCCATATTTTTTAGGTTATTTATCTATTTATTTTTTAAATAGTGTTTAGCCACTCTTATTAGGGAGGCTAAATTAATCATTTTTATGTTTTTAATTGAGGTTTAGCCATACTCCCTCTGTCCCATATAAATTGAACCAAAGAGAATGTTAGTATTTTTTAAGAAAAGGTAGATAAAGGTAATAAATGAAGAGAGAGAATAAATTGTGTGTTGAAATTAAAAGAGAGTTAAAATGTATGGATGAAATTAAAAGAAAGTGGTGGGCCATAGTCCAAAAATATAAATGTTGCAAATTAAGTGGGACGGACCAAAATAGAAAATGCTGCAAATTAAATGGGACGGAGGGAGTACTTATTAGTGTGGCTGATTTGATTATATAATTTATATATTTTCCCTTTAGCCACGCTTATTAGTGTGACTGATTGGATTATATTTTTACATTATCTAATTGACTTTTAGCCATGCTTCTAAGGAGACTATTATTCTCACGCTTAATAAGCGTGGCTAAATGCAGGAAGTGTGCCTAATTGCAAAATATCTAGCCACACTTAAATAAGCGAGACTAAACAAGTGTAGGTACATGCAATATTTTTGTAGTGTTGTGTTTTGAATTGGAAATTCACAATGAGATACAAACAACACAACATACCCTTAGTAGTTAATACTTAGGGTATGTCACATAACTACAAGTGTTTGATGAATTATAAGATTTGGAAGTTCTAATAAAAGTTAATAACTTTCTTGAAAGAACACAAGTGAAAGAGAAAGAGCAAAAATGAAATTTTAGAAATTGGTGAGGTGTTCACTTTTCCCCAAGCCCCTATTTATACTACTCCAAGTATAGTTAAGGGTCATGGCCATTCAATCACCCATTTATAACCAATATTAACGGCCTCCAATCAATACCATTAACAAGGTATTCATGAGCATTATTCCTCCATAATAATGGCCTCCAATCAGTACCATTAACAAGGTATTCATGAGCATTATTCCTCCCAATAACTCCTTTGTAACTCCAAAATTAATGTGGAATAAGTATGGGAATCCAATGCAATGAACTCAAAGGACCTTTTATTTTAATGCATATTGTCCTACTACTATTTGTAGTACTTGGTGATTATATACTTAGGATTATTAGACACTAAATGTTCAATAAATTGAACCATTATCAAATATTCATTTGTTGCAATTAGTAGTACAAGTAAACCCCTATGAACAATTGAGACTTGGACTGCTTTTCGTTTGGCCAAAAAATTACATGAGGATTTGTGGATTGGGCCAACAAAGAAAGATCGTAGGACTTTTTGAGGACATTCAAAAAAGAAATTAAAAATTAGGTTTAGATTTTATTTTTCCTTATCTCCATTTCTAGTTACATTTGTCTCCATCTTCCTCACGATCTCTAATTTCTCTCTCTTTTTCATGATTTTTCCTAGTATCTTGTGTTTATTGGAATTAATTTCCCATGATTTCTCATTAGATGAATGGTCCATATTTACATAATATTTGTCTCCATATTTACACAATATTTTGAAGATACTACTCTAATACACCCCCACAATCGAATCGGGAGTCTTAAGAACGTTGAGACTGGAACGAAAATCATCAAACAAAATCTTAGGATGGCCTTTGGTGAAGATATCTGCAATTTGATAACGAGAAAGCACATGAAGAAGTCGAACATAACCACGTTTGACCTTTTTGCGAACAAAACTAATGTCTATGCTTAGTGCGCTGATGATTAACTAGGTTGCGCGAAAGATAAACAGAACTAACATTATCATAGTACACAAGAGTAGCAGTAGCAATAGAAATAGGATGATGTAGCTTAAGAAGTAAATTATGGAGCCAATAAGTTTCGAAGATAACATTAGTAACACCACGATATTCAGCTTCAACACTGGATTTAGAAACTGTAGTCGGTCGTTTAGAGGACCAGAAACTAAATTATCACCCGATAATACACAATATCCAAATGTCGAGCGGTGAGTATCAGGAAAAGCGCCCCAATCACCATCCGTATAAGACAATAGGGATGAAATAGAGGACTTGTAAAGTTGCAATCCATGATTAAGAATACTTTGAACATAACGAAGAATACGATGCAGAGCAGCCATGTGTTCAACCCTAGGATCATGCATTAAAAGTCAGACTTCTTGAACAATATATGAAATATCTGGCCGAGTAAAAGTAAGATACAGTAAAGCACCGGCCAAGCAACGATATGAGGTAGGATCATTATAAGGAGAACTTGCGGCAATGATGACTTTGCTAGTCGTAGCAACAGGAGTTGGAGCAGGCTCACAATTAGTCATACCCGCTTTCTCAAGTATTTCAGCTGCATATTTGTGTTGGTAAACTCCGAACGTAGACATGATAGACTGACGAAGACAATCAGATGAAGTAGTAAGCACAATGTCATCAACATATAGAAAAAGATTAGCAAGATCCGATCCATGAGAATAAACAAATAAGGAGTTATCAGATATGCTGTTACGAAAAACTATAATAGAAACAAAATCAGCAAACCTTTTGTACCAAGCACGAAAAGCCTGTTTAAGACCATATCAAGATTTTCGGAGAAGACAAACATAATCAGGATGTGCTGAGTCATAGAAAGCCAATGGCTGATATATAAAAGGCAGTCTCATTTTTTAGACCATGAAGAAAAGCATTTCTAACGTAAAGCTAATGAATGGACCAGGACTTAGAGATAGCAATACTTAAAATAAGACGAATGGCACCAGGTTTGACCACAAGACTAAAGATTTCATCACAATCAACACCTTTATGTTGAGACTGTACATCTCCAACAAGACGCGCCTTATATAGCTCAAAAGAACCATTATTTAGACGAAAAATCCACAAAGACCAGATTACAATAGCATTAGACGGTCGGCGCATAAGATCCCAAGTATGATTCGAAATTAAAGCATCATATTCCTCTTGCATAGTTTGTTTCTAGTTCGGTTCACAGAGAGCATGAATAGGGTTTTTAGGTATGGGTGAAAAAGTTACGGTTAAGGCATGAGAGCATTTGAGATTGGGTTTGAAAATACCATTTTGACTACGCGTAGTCTTGGTAGAGGAAGAATGAAGGGGAGGAGGTTGATATAGTGTAAGACTATGATGAAGGGTGTTCGAAACTAGGCCACGTGAGGTTGGCCTAGTAGAAGCTACTGGAAGAGGGAATGGGTTATTGTCAGGCCCAAAAGAGATGTGTAGGAAAGGGGTGTTATTTGGGCGAAAAGGAAGGGATAGGGAAGGGCTGGTCTATGCAGGGAGGGAGAAACTGGGCTGATTAGAGGCCCTTAGGAGGGGATACAGGGGTGGATGGGCTGGACTGATTTGAGGTAGGGAGTGGGCCTATTTCATTTTCAGGGAGAAGGACCAAAGGAGAGGGGTCATTAAGAAATTGGTAGTTATGAGAACAATGAGGGAAAGAACGAGAAAAAGGAAATGTCGCTTCGTCAAAAAGGACATGACAAGAAAGGATTATTTTATGAGTGGATAGATCATAACACTTGTAACCATGACGAGAAGACGGATATTCCAAGAAGACACATGGAGAGGAGAGAGGTTGTAGTTTGTGAATAATAGTAGTAAGAATCAAAGGAAAGCATAGACAACCAAACATCCAAAGATGATCATATGAGGGATTTTTATGATAAAGAAGATGAGTTGGAGTGATATTTCTAAGCAACTTAGATTGAAGAATATTGAGGAGATAAGTAGCAGTATTTAAGGTGTGAGGCTTATAGGAAGGAGGAAGAGATGCATGGCACAACAAAGTACGGACAATATTATTGATTGAGCCGATCTTTCGTTCCGATTTAACATTTTGAGAAGATGTGGGAGGACAAGAAAAACAAAGAATAATACCCCAGTTAACAAAAAATTGATGAAAAAAGGTATCATCAAATTCAGCCCCATGATGACATTGAAAGGTTTTAATAGGGAGCTCGTATTGGCTTTGGACAAAAGTAGAAAATTGACAAAACTTTCATAAACTTCAGATTTGCGATACAAAGGAAAAGTCCAGAAGAAATTTGAGTAATTATCAAGAAATAAAAGATAACATTTATAACTAGAGGGACTTGAAACAGGAGAAGTCCATAGATCACTGTGTATTATTTCAAAAGTACGAGAACTAACATAATTAGAATTAAAAAAAAGGAGTCTAACATGTTTACCCAAAGGTCATGAATGACAAACATGTGAAGGATATTTATTGCATTTAATCAAACTAGAAGAATACAAAAAATCTAAAATTCGCTTGCCCGGATGACCCAAACGAGAATGTCAAATGCTAGAAGATAAAGCTGAAAAAACATGTGAAGAAGAAGACGTTGAAGGAGCTCTATGTGTCGAATTGAATGGATATAAATCGCTAGTGCTATTAGATCGCAGAATGATTTTCCTCATGTCCAAATCCTTTATAGAAAATCTGAAAGGATCAAACTCAATAGAAACCATATTGTCACGAGTGAATTCACAAATAGAAATGAGATTTTTGATAATTTTAGGGGCTTGAAGAACATTTTGGAGGGTTAAGTTATGGATGGGGGAAGGGAGACAGACATGACCGTGACCAAGAACTAGAATCATGTGACCATTGCCAACAATAATAACATTATTAAGATGATGCTTTAAAGGAGAGTATTTAAGCAAGGTACCTTGGTAATGTATCATGTGAGAAGTAGCACCGGTGTCCATATAATATTGCTCATCCAGAGAAGACATTAAAGATCTCGAACAAAAACCTTGCACTGGAAGTGGGCCAAGAATGCCAAACCCTGAAACTGGTTTGGGCCGTGGAATATTTGTGTGCATAGTGGGCTGCTGCTAACTAGGGTAAGAGCAAGGTAAGGTGCCCATGAAAATGGAGGCCATCCATTCCAGGCATGGAGTAAAAATGCGGCCGTTACGTCGTGATGCGACCGTCTCGTAACGGGATTTCAGTTCATCGTTACGAGATAACGCATTTTGTAACGGCGTTTCAAACTGCGGCGCCTCAAAATGGATTTCGGTCTATACGACCGTTTCAACTCGGGAATCTCGAAAATCACGGGCGAGATTCGAATTTTTCTTTTTTTGCAGAATACAGTTGATGGTGGAGCCATGGATGCCGTGAAGAATGAAGATGTTGATGATGAACTTTGAAGAGTGAAGAAGAAGATTATAACTTTTTTTACTCAAGCTTAAAAAAATGAATTCAAATTTAATTGATTGTTGCACTTCTCAATAAAGTGTTTTTACTTACACTTGTACTGCTTTGTTTAATGGTCCATTCCATAGTCCATACAAGTTGTTTACAGTTGTACTGCTGTGAATGACATTTACTTTTAATATTTTCAATTTTAATTAATTAATGTTATGTATGACAGCTTTATTATTTTTAATTCCTTTATCCCACTAAATTTATCTCATTTTAATTAATCTATTATCTATCTCAAATTAATAAAACAAAGAAATAAATAAAAAAAATTACATTTATTATGTAAATTTTGCAATTACAAAACTCAATTAATTTTTTTAAAAAATCATTTAAAAAATTACAAAAAGCAATAACTTATGAAAATCGCGATTCGTTACGCGACAATCGCGTTTTTCCCGCGACCGCGACACGCGATCGTGACCGCAATTTTACACCATGATTCCAGGGAGTAAGGTGTTGGGACCCTGGTCCATGTGGGCCTGTTTCATAACAGCTATTTTGTGGGCATGGGCCATAAGAACTATTGGACTGCTGGAAGGAAAGAACATGTCCACTCTGCTGGTGGAAATAATGGTTGCAGTTGCTCCGGCCACCACGGTGGTGGGTGGTAGTTCTTGAGTCCAAATTTGCAGAATTTTCAGAATGTTGGGGATGGTGATGACTAACAAGAGCCATGAGAGACCAGAGAAAAGAGAGAAATAGATGAGAAGAGGTGGCGGCACAACCTTATAAGGTGGTTAGTAGCAAGAAAGAGGGGAAAAAATGGCGGCAACCTTTTGGAGGGTGGTGTTACCGATTTGCAAAGAGGAGAAAGGTAAGAGAGGTTTTGAGGGATCAAAAACCTAAGCTCATAATACTATATTGGAATTAATTTCCCTTGATTTCTCATTAGATGAATGGTCCATAAATACAATCAATATGCTAAGAATAAGGAAACTAAATATTTACACAATATTCTACATAATAAGAATATTTACACAATAGTCTAAAGATACTACTCTAATAGTGTTAATATCAAATTTATGACTCATGGGCATAATATTCACCATAAAAGATCTATTTGTTCTTTTGGTATCTTGTGTTTTTTGATGATTGTTTGTGATTTAAGGAAATGAGTTTTAGTCTTCTCCTTCCATCAATAGACATGTTCACCATGTTAAATCATTTGGTAAACTCAAAATTTCTATGATTTTCATTTGATTTGGCCATTTTGTGTTGAAGTTTAGTTACTTGAATCAATTTAGATTCGAGTTTTCTTTTAGAGACTAGAACTAATTTATGGGTTTTGTACCTTTTAGGTTGTAAAATTTTTGATCTAGGTCTTTGATAAGAGTAACTATTGATCTTTTTCATTTTTTTGGGTAAGTTTTATTATGGAGATGTGATGAGCACTGAGAAGGTAAGTTTTTTTGGCCACCAAAAATCACAATTGGATCTGATACCATGAAAAACATAAAGCAAGATAATTTGGGGGTTTTGATGGTTAGTTTTATTATTTCTTAAACAAAGACATGGTACATTTTGGTTATATGTAAAGAATAACCTATTTAAGTTAAGTTAATTAACTCCCTAAACTTACTCAAACAGAATAGAATGACTAATTCCATTTTAGTATTTCCTTCAGAATTGAACTAACTACAATGTGTTGTTTACATACTCTAGATGTTACCAAAAAGTTAAAAGAATACATAATTTTTAATTACTATTAAAGCCATTAAATTTTTTGAAACAAGTAGCTAGAAACATTGAAGTGTTGAATAGCATGAGCCCATCTTATTGTATCCTTTGAGGTTCTCCATCGGATCAGATTTTACTATGGAGACTCTTGTCATATAGTGCAAAAATAAGGCTCCATCAACATATTGTCACCTTACAAAAATGTTTTTGAGTTTAATGCAATCGCAATATAGGTCATATTAACCGAAAACCATCCATATTAACCGCAATAATCGTTTTGTGACTCATCCGTACTACTGACCGCGATATTTATTTTGTCAATGATAATTTATTAATAAACAATTCGGCAAAGTAAAGATCAAGGATAAATAATAACTTGTTGCTTTCATTATTATTTTCTATAAACTACAAACAGAAGAGTAATGCTGAAAAAAATGAATAAAGTTATAATTCTTGTGCTAAGGTGGTAGGCATGTAACATAATCTTGTTGGAGCAAAGCAGTTGGTGGAAAATTTGTTAAGGAGATTGTTATCAGGTGCGATGCAGTTGTAATTCTTGTGCTAAGGTGTAGTAGTATTGTTAATATCCTACTCAAGCTTGGGGTGGTGTTAAGCGTTCCAAGTTTGGAGAGTAAAGGTGATAATTGGGTTGAGGGTAAAGTTTTTGTAAAAATGTTAGCAAGCTTCTGTTTAGTAGGAAGGTAAGTAAGGTATGTCAGGTCCTCAAGGATTTTCTCTCGAGTAAAATGACAATCTATGGTAATGTGTTTAGTTCTCTCATGTTGGATTGGGTTGTAACAAGGTTATAGAAGATTAGTTGTCACAAAAGAGAGTGGCACGTTTGAGATTGGTAACATTGAGTCCCTCAAGTAAACTCACCAGCCATTGGATTAGAGGCTACAGAAGAAAGAGCTATATATTCTGCCTTTGGAGAAGATTTAGACTTAGTGTTTTGCCTTTTGGATTTCCAACAGATAGAGGAATTTCCAAGGAGAAGAATGTAGCCTATGATTGATCTGCGTGAGTCTAAATAAGCTGCCCAATCAGAATCAGAGAATGCTTAATAGTGTTCTTGGTCAAAATCGTTAAGACAAATTCCCTGACATGCAGTGTGGCCACATGAGCAAAAGTGCAAATAAGGGCTTAAAAATGTAGCTCAGTAGGATCTTGCATGTATTAGCTAAGAGTTTGTACCAGATATGATAAATCAGGTCTTGTGTGGGTGAGGAAGTTTAGTTTGCCTACCAAGCTATGATATAACACGGGGTCAGAAAAAAGGAGGAGAATTGGATTGTTGTAATTTGAGGTGCACAGGTAAAGGAATCACAACTTGTCTGAAATTACATATACCTGAATCTCGAAGTAATTTAGTCGTGAAATTCTTTTGCGAGTGAGTGATGCTTTGTTCTAAATATGAAACATTAATCCAAGAAAGAAACGTAAAAAGCCAAGGTCTTTGATACTAAAAGTTTGATGTAAATGAGCTTATAGTTGATGGATTAAAAATGGATCATCAGTTCATAACTTGTTAAGAAAATGTCATCGATTATATATATATATATATATATATATATATATATATATATATATATATATATATATATATATATATATATATATATATATATATATATATATATATATATATATATATATATATATATATATATATATATATATATATATATATATATATATATATATATATATTGTAGTGAGTTTCTCGGATTCGAAATTTGTGACGATTAGCTTTTTCCTCCTGGATGGTTGGTGCTAAGCTTTAGAGTGGGTTCTTAGCTTTAGGTATGGTGCTTTCTGGGTGGCAATGAATATAACTGCCGATGGGATTGTGATTTTCGCGTGTTGACGTCTGGTGTAGATGGTTTTTCTTCGACGATCCAGTTTTTTGAAGCTCGTTTTGTCCTCTGTGATTCAATTGGTGGTCGGTTTCCTCTTCGATTTATGGTTGGGGTAGTGGGTTTTCCCATGTTTTTTATGGTGGATAAGATGGTTTTTTGGTTACTGGGCCTGTGTATTTGGGCATTATGGTGGTGGATTGGTGGGGTCGTCTGGATTACTGATCTTCGAGTGGAGTTTTTCGATGGGCTGGGTGGTGATACAGGTTGCCGGGGTATCTTTGGTGGGATGTGGGTCTTGCGGGCCGCTGGGTGTTTGGTTGGTATGATGGTGTTTCTGGGTCAGCTTGTTTACTGTGTTTGATTGCTCATATTCAGTTGCTGATGTGTGTTTGAATCTGAACATGCTTACGTATATTATTATTCTGGTGGTGTTGGGTTTTGTTGTTTGTTTCTTCATATATGGGTGGTGTAGTCTAGGTACTAGAGTCGTTTTACATCTGCTAAGGGTTCTTGGTTTTGGTATTTTGATGGTGCGGTTTATTATTCTTGAATTTTGTCTTCTTGCTCTGGGATTTGTTGGCTTTAGATCTTGGTTCTGCTATTGAGGGGGACAATAACAGTGGGGTCTTTTGTTGTGATTTTTTAAAATAGTGTGCGACAATCGTAAGGGTATGGTAGTTGATGCTGTGGTCGTCGTAAGGTGATTCGCTCTATTGAATTGTCTTGAATTGATTGGAGCTTTTTTTGGTGGCTTTAAGGTGGGTGTGTGGTGCTTGGTTATTGGGCTCTTATACTGGTGTTTCTGTAGGCATGATGAATTCTTGCCTCATTGCGGGTTTTGGTGTTTGTGGGCGTGGTTTGGTCCTTGGGTGTCTCTACTAGTGGTGTTTGTTTTCTTAATGTGGTGCTATGGTGGCCGCTAAGGTTTCGTCTGTGGGGTTCTTGGTGATACAATTGGCATGGTGGAGCTTGCTTTCGTTGAACATCTTGGAGTGGCATTACTCGAGGCGCGACTACAACTACTGTTTTTGGTAGGTACGACTATGGTAGTTAATCCTTGCCTCTTGCGATTTGGCGTTTTGGTGATGTTGTTAACAGTCTTTGGTTTTCCTTTGGTGGTTCTGTTTGGTTTTAAGGTGTAGAAACTTTCTATTTTAGTTTAGACATTTTGGTGATGCATAGTCCACTTCTATGTTGTTTCTGAGTGGCCTGGTTCTTGGTCCTTTTTGGGGTTTTTTTTTTTTTAATATATATATATATATATATATATATGTATATATATATATATATATATAGATATATATATATATATATATATATAATATACATATATATATATATACATATATATATATATATACATATATATATATATATATATATATATATATATATATATATATATATATATATATATATATATATATATATATATATATCTGCAATTGTAATAAAGTGAGATGTTTTCTTCACAAACAAAGAATAGTCATTCTTGCTTTCAGTGAAACCTTGGTGGGTTAATTCAGTGGTCAACTTGGCAAACCACTAACAGGAGGGTAAGATAAGTCATATTGAAGCTTATCAAGAGGTATTAGCGTTTTCATCAAATAGTCCTAAACATAGCAGGTATTAGAAAAAAAATTAAAGATATCTTGTTATCAATGGTTAAATGCTTAATTTAGATCAGATTAAACTATATCTTAGGAACAAATATAACATTACAAAGTAATAAATTCTCTTGCAATTGAATATCACTAAATTTCATAACCTTCATTTTATCTAGTATTATATGATAATGTGATGATTCTTTTAAGTAACATCTCTAGAGTTAATAAGCAAATTGACAGTGTTACACATATGATCTGTTGCACCACTATCAATTATCCAATAAGATATGTTGAACTTAGATATGAAACATGAGGTACCTGCTAAATAGGATTCTTGAGATTGTGTGAGATCCTTCTGAGTTGTGTCATCTTTCTTTCCAAGAAGCATCAAGAGAGTATTGTACTGAGTTGTGGTGAATTCAAAGTGATCAGTCTCCATTTTGTCAACATTGTCATCTGGATTTGTGACAATAATGTTGGTAGTAGTAGGTTTTTTGCCATGAAATGATTTGTTTGAGTTTAGATAACTATGAATTTTGAAGCATCTTTCAATTGAATACCTTGAGATCTTACAATGCTTAAAAAAGTAGTTGTTTCTTTTGCCTTTAGATGAAGAGTTTTTGTTGTAGTTGTTGTGATTATTATTATTATATTTTCTTTTGTCAGCAGCAAAAGCCATGGATTCATTAGAGGCATGTGCAATTTTGTTGACTTTTTTATGCCTTTATTCTTGCATAAGGAGCCTATAGACCTGAGAATGAATAGGAAGATCAGCCATCATAAGAATGTTAGTTCTAATCTGGGAGAAATCATCATCAAGATGCATAAGAAAATTAATGATTATTTGATTTGGAGTTGTTTGGAATTCCTCTTTGTTGTGTCACATAAATGACCACTGCATATACAGGTGGATAAGGATCAATGTTGTCAAGTTTATCCAATAGTGCTTTTGCTTTTGTGTAATACTATACTATACTAGATCCTCCTCGAGTAAGAGCTAAAAGATCTTGTTGAATGTGATAAAGTTGAGTTAAAGAAGATTAGTCAAATCTTTCCTCCAAATTGAAACATTTGTCCCCGCCGATGTTGTAGTGCATGACACTCTTTGCAATTGATCTTTCTAGAGATGTAATGATCCAGCCTATAACCATAGTATTACACCTTTCCCCTGCCTTGTAATTTGGTGAATCTATCGGTGATTTAGTCAAAGAATCATCTACGAATGCCATCTTGTTCTTTAAAACAAGACCTATAATCAAAGATCTCTTCCAATCAGCAAAATCGACTACATTGAATGGTGCATAACCAGTTTCATAATTTAATGGTCAGAAGGATGTAGGTAGTAAATACTACCAAGATTTTGTGTCAAATCCATGAGTGTAGAAGTAGTATCATGAATGTTAGCCATTTTAGGATTCAAAAGAGTAAAAAACAACACAAAAAATAGAAGAATAGGTAAACGTGTAAAAAATGTGATGAACGAATTTAGAAGAGAAACAAGAATCAGAAAAGTAAATCAGATTTAAAGGAGCTGAATTAGAATCGGCTCTGATACCATGATAATTTCTTGATAAGCAATTCAGCAAAGTAAAGATTAAGGCTAAATAAGAAGGCTGTTGCTTTCATTATTATTTGTTGTAACTATAAAATAGAAGAGTAATGCTGAAAAAGAATGAATATAATACAATTCAATACAACCCTTTATGTACAGGAAGAAAAAGATACATCAAAAAAGAAGAATATTTTATTAATGTGGCAGACATGTAACAAAATCTTGTCATAGTAAAACAGCTGGTGGCAATTTAGGGAGATTGTTATCAGGTGTGATGAAAGTATATTGCTTGTGTTAATGTGTAGTAGTATTGTTAACAACCACCATTACCGGGACTGTGACCAAAAGCATTCTCGCCTTCCTTTACAGAAGCATAACTAAAACAAGTGAAATAACTATGGAGTAATAAGGCCCTTAGAGAGTCCACAACCCATAATGGAAGTAGGCAATTTACCAACTCTTTCAATTCCTTCTTCAAAAACAATCCCCATACCCATTGAAAAATGAGAATCAAGATGACAATGGAATAACCAAACACCCGGATTATCCGACTTGAACCGTATAGCTGTCCACCCATATGGATGTAGAGGAACCGTATTCTTCAATATTGGATTAACCAAATTATACTTCTTTGGGTCATTAAACGGGTCGAATTTTCCCTCTCCATAACCCAACACCCAAAAATCATGCCCGTGTAAATGCCAAGGGTGTGTCTCACTATTATTAGGGTTGATCATATTTGCATTTTGCAACACTATATCAATTGTGGTATTAAACTCTAGGTGATATAAACTATTGCTTGTGGTGGCATTGAGATTTGGCGGCGGGACTCGAATATCGTAGTTTTGCCAGTCATAGCCGGTAGGAGGCGGTCGTTGATCAAACACCTGGTGAAGTTTGTTCCTAAGTTTGTTCTCCTTAAGAGCTATCAAATAAGGTGTGGTTGGAAATGTAAAAGACACATTGTTGATAGCCCATTTTATGTACCCGTTTACCTTCTTTTGTGTGTTAAGCAGCATGATCAAACGGTCTGGGTTAGCGGGTGGAGGTTCAATGAACCCATCCCGAGCTTTGATGGCTAGGCTTTGAGCTAACCGTGGTGCAGTGTTGTTCCATATTGGGCCTTTGGTTGGGACAGTGGGTGGGTTTTGTAGTGGTGGGTTTGGATTGTAATTAAAAATTGCTAGGCCCGTTGGTGTTTTGGGCATTCGGCTCACAACATTAGTTGTAATCCAATAGTTTTTTGATGGGTCTTGATTGGTTTTGACAATGACAGAGTAAGTCTCTCCAGAGTAAATGAACAAGTTTTTAACTTCAAATGGCTCAACATAATGCCCATCAGCTTCAACAACCGTCATGTTATGTCCCTGATTCACATTAACAATAAAGCAAAGTCAACTTATTGCTTTTTATATTTATCTCTAATTTTATTATTTTCTAATAATCAACTTTAAATGATTACTTGTTACTCTTCAACTATCTAGTTTGTTATCCACTAAAAAATATCTAAACTATTACTTGTCAACTACTTCTAGAATTTATAATATACTAAGTCTAGGGGTGGAGGAAGCCTTATTACAAAAATGGCTCAATTGTTCCCATTTGAATTTTAGAAAGCTTCAATAAATATCAAAATTGACCATAATAAATTAGATAATATTTATTTTAAATTGCAATCCAAAATTTAAAAGTTGTACCTAAATAACTTAAAATATTTCAATTCAAAATAAAACCTCACCAACAAAAATATATATAAAAAAAAGTAATTAACTGGTTTTGTTAGGTCATTATTAATTAATTTGATCAAAATTTAAAATTTTTGTTAAATTTCAAAATATACTAAAATACTTTTTATGTAGATTTTAATTTATACTAACATTGTTACTTTTATAAACCTATCTAATTTAAAACCATAAATCGCCACTAGGCACTACTAACAAAATATCTAAAATATCAATACATAAATGTAATTCCATATAATAATCTCTACACTTAATTCGGCACTAGCCAACCAAGAAAGACCGATTAATGCCAAGTTGAAATGAACGTAGTTAAAATAAAATAATACCTGAATCTCAAAATTGAGTGCGGACAAAGATGTTAGGCTGGCAATCCTCAAGCGATACAGTTTCCCAGGAACGACAGTAAGCACATAGGGAGAACAATCAGGGCTTGTTACATTACATTGCCCAATTTCACTGCTTGTATTCACTAATGAGCAGTTAAACCGACCTCTTCCTTGTATAAGGAGTGACTATCAAATCAAATCAATAAATTTGAATCAGTCATTTCAATCATAAATTGTAAACAATTATACTTCTATTTTTACACCTTCTCCATTTTATTTTACTTTATGTGTTATTTTAATTTTTTATATATTAAACTATTATAAAAGTATACATTAGTAGTAATATATTAAATAAACTTGAACAATAAATTATCAATATATCTTTATAAGTAGCTAGTAATGCTCTGACATACTACATAAACAAATATATTAAGCTATTATTTACTTCTATAATATCATTTTAGACACTATAAAGGTTGAAGAACGAATTTATGTATAACAATTATGGAGCAACAAATTTAATAGAAAATTAAGTATTGAAAGGAATATTTTAGACTGTAAATTTGCGTTAAAAATAAAACGGGGTAAATATTTAAACTATTGACCTTTTAGTTATAAAAAAATTAACTTTAATTTATACTAAACTAACAAATAATACAAAATTTAAAACATATCATCATGTAAATTTAAAACAATACAAAATTTAAGAAAAATGGTAGTGGAGTATTTTAAGTGATTATAATAATTGTAAAGGTAGTAGTTGGGGTATTTAACTGATTATAATAATTGAAAAGGTGGTAGGGTGGGTATTTTAAATAATATAAGTTGGGGTAGTTGGGGGTATTTAGGTAAAAAATCTTTGCCAAAAATAGAAAGTGGACAATTAGAGTAAACTAACCAAATAAGAAAAGTGGACAATAAAAAAGAAACGGAGGAAGTATTAGATAAAAAAAGTTCAAGGGACAATGCCCCTTCTGGCTCAGTCCTCCCGATAAAGATTGATATAAAGTTATTAAAAAACTAATAAAGCCATGTATGTATAACAAAATTACAAATTATAATATTTATAAAAAATTATACATGTTGTGTCGCTTTGATTTTAAAAACTATGTTTAATGCTTCATACGTAACATTGAGAGGTAGGATATTATATTACTCCATCTTATTTATAGAGAATGAGACATTTTCTTATTGGTCAATTCACTTAAAATGTCGCATTTTTATTTTTGTTATTCTTTTTTACCCTTTTACCTTTACTACAACAATACAACAACACCTAAATATTAATACCCTTTATGAAAAAAGAGATTTTTTCACCAATTTTTAAGTGGTCCCCCACCTTTTCTTGATTTTAGTGCAAAAACCAAATATCTCATTCTTTATGAATAGAGGGAGTATATTATATTTTTAAAAAAATAATGCAGTTGAGAAGTAGTACCTCAGGTTCATTGACCCAAACAAAGGGGATGGAAGCCAAGCCAGCGGCGTGTTCTTGGGCACTTTTATGGTACCAATCGGTAAGCAACAAACTCTCATCAAAGTCATATGCAAAGGGTTCTGATTGTCCATTAGGAACCGAAACATGGATGATCCCATTCAATCCTTCTTCTCTTTGCATCCCATAGTGGGCATGGTACAAGTATGTTCCTGCCTGTTCATTCATTTACACTATTGATATTTGTTTTTATATGAACAATCTCAAAACGATAAACCAATATTAATTTATTAAGTAAAAAATTAATTATGTTATAGGAATTTACCCTATCAACCACAAATTTATAAGTGAAAGTGTCACCAGGGACAATTGGACATTGAGAAACTCCTTCTGTTCCATCATACCACGGTGTTCCAATCTGTTTGTCATCACCAAAGGATAAAAGATCATTAGCCCACGAGATACAAAAAATTAAGCAACTAAAAATTTACAACACAGTTACATAAAAATATTTTTTCTATAGACCAAAAAAAGTAAAAAAGTTGTATTACGACTAGGGGTGTAAGTAATTTGGTGAAAAACCAAAAATCGAATAAGAAATTTGGTTTGGTGATATTTCAAATATGGTTTAGTTTGGATAATTTTTTTGAAAAAAATTTTGGTTTGGTTCGATTTCGGTTTAGGCCCCATAAAACCGAACCAGACCGAAATTTCTTGGGAGTGAGTAGTAGGAGGCGGCCCAAGCCCAATGGAAATAAACCCTAGCAGCAGCACAATAATTAATTAAGTGGTTGGTGATTGAATGAAACATGTTAATGATTCAATTGCGTGACGGAGTGAAATATTTACGTAATTTGTATTTTATAATGAACTTTTAAATTTGTTTGATGTTTGATGAACATTTTAAGTTGTTTTGGTCAATTTTTATAGAACACTTTAAGTAGTAATGAATGCACTTATTGTTGAAAATTTTGTCGAGTGAACGCTTTTGTCAATGTTTTGGATTGAAATTTGGTGCTATTCGGTTTGATTTGGACTGAAATTTTAAAATTCGGTTTGGTTCAATTTAGATTAAAAAAATAATGATTTGGATTTGGACTGAAAAATTCAACATCGAATTTAATTTGGTTTGATTTGGATTTGTGTATAATCCAAACCAAACACCAAACTTACACCCCTAATTACGACAGGTGCAAGTATCTTACTCCTGCGTCTAATTAGCTATGTGTTCTTAACTATATGTGATAGAATTTAGAAAATGAGTCTGGGCAACCCAAATAAGGAGCAGAAAATGTAGTCTATTCATAAACCTAAAGAAGATTCACTACTAAAACCAATTTATAATAGTAGGAGTTACTCCTTGAGTATATAAAGTGATGCATACTCTTCTCTTTCTCCGATGTGGGACAACTCACATGTGGGTATGGGCACTTCACCAATATGCATGTGATCACAAATCCTTAATTTTTATTTTAATCACTAAAAGTAAAAATAACATTGATTATCCACATAATGTTCTAATACTCGTATTGTAAATACTAATTTGCACACAAAATGAAATTGCTTAAAATATCATTAAAAAATTCAAAATCAAATATTAGAAGCAAATTTGATCATAAAATCCAAGTTTCTCCAAGAAATTTTTTTTTTTTTTTTAAAAAAAAAATCAACCCATTTGAGTAGTAGTTAATACAAACCTGGCGAATACCATGCCAATGAATAGAAAGATTCTCAGTTCCCAAGCTGTTAGTAACATCAACAACAATGGTATCACCTTGTTGAGCAGTAATAGTGGGTCCAGGAAACATGCCATTAATAGTAATTACCAACTTTTTATAGCAATCTGGAGACTTAAACTCATACTTAACATCCCATTTATAATGCCGAATTTTGGCCTCTACTGTAAATGACATTAGACTCAAAATTATAATTGTAAGAACACAATTTATTAATTGATCTGATCTCGCCATCATTCTAGACAGCGATCTAACTTAGCTTAGTATGTTAGATAAGATCTGCTTAGATTTATATTTATAATGTTCTGGTCACAATTATTTGATTTGCCAGAACATGCATAAAAGTTATACATACATATATTATATATATATATATATATATAGGTGTATCATGTGATCAAATTTTTACGCGCATTGAGATTTACTAGGATTATTATTTTTTTAAGTTTGACTGACTTGTAGGTTGTTATAGTTAAAAGAGTAGATAGTCTTGTGCGATGCACGACTTTATTAAAATTTCAGACATATCTATATAGACTAACATTTTATAATCAATTAATAAACAAAATTGTAAAGATTTAATAAATAATTGAAAAAAAGAAAAACATGGTTTTCTAGTAGTATAAGTAAGTATATTACCTAAAAAGTAAAAAACTAAGGAATTTACCTAGAATAATCCAACCTATTTATAATTTTCCTCCAATAATCCCACGTATTGATTAACCATGAATAATCTCAACTTTAAAGGTATTTGCCTAGAGTAAACTTGGGTAACCCGATGACCGGCTATAGTAGGTAATTCACCAAAAAAGTAAACTGAAAATTAATTTAAAATTAGAGAAAAATTTTGAAATTTCACATAAAAAATTCTAAATGATAAAAAAAATCATAATTTTTTTGGAATATTTTTTGAACATTTTTTCAATATTTTATTTTAATTTATCTTTTTTCTAAAAAAAATTAAATTTGCTATAGCAAGTCATCTGGTCACCGGATTTATTCTAGGAAAATATCCTCCAAAGTTGGGATTATTCATGGTTAATCAATAGGTAGGATTACTGTAAGAAAATCACGAATAAATTGAATTATTTTAGGTTATTTTTTCAAAAATTAATCAATAAGAATTATATAATAGTCATAATTACAAAGTAGTAAAGTGAAAGATATAAATATTAGCCATAATAACGATGACATCATCTTTGATTTTGGAGGGAAAACTTTTGTTGAGGTTGTGACACGTAAGCAAATTTAAAAAGTGATGATGTCAGTCGTGTTTTATTTTAGTAATAGTTATAGATATACCGTCTTCGTTTTACAAATGTGTGCTTTTGGATTAATATTTTTAATTATTTTTAATTTATATTTTATTTTTAATATATGCGTTTAACATAGTTAAATTAGTTTTTTTTTATTCGTCTTACCATAAAGTTTTAAATATTTAATTTTTATAATTTTAATTGGGAAAATTTGCTCAAAATAATCCCAACTATCACCCGTTGGCCAAAAATAATCCCAACTATCAATTATTTTTAAATAATCTCAACTATTCTCATAATTTGTTGAAAACATATCCACCTCCTTTTTAATCGGCTACAACATGTAACTTTTCCATTTTTTTCTTTCTTTGTTGATTAATAGATGAAGGGGAAGAATTATTTTGAACAGTTAAGTAAAAAAGAAAAGAAAAGAAAAAGTGAAAAAGTTATCTGTTCCAGCCGGTAACAAGGGGTGGGTATGTTTTCAATAAATTATGAGAATAGTTGAGATTATTAAAAAATAATTAATAGTTGGGATTATATTTTGCCAACGGGTGATAGTTGAGATTATTTTAAGCAAATTTTCCTTTTAATTATACATATTTATCGCTATAATTATTGAATTAGTATATCGTTGAACAGGTAAAAAGCTAATAAAACATTTGAAATAAATCTAGTATGAAATAGAGTTTTTGCCTTTGACTACAATGAAACGATCAACCAATCAAGGGATAACGACGTTCAACTCTACCTACCATCGCTTTTACCAAATAGTTGATCTAGATTATAGTGAAAAAATATAAAAGATATATACTTTATATGTTCATGTTTGATTTTTCTATAATAATTGTTCAATAAAAATAAGAATGGTTGAATTTTCAGTAGGAAAAAATATCTAGAATAATACAACTTTAATTTTTATGAGTTTTCTACAATAATCTCACCTATTGAATAACAACGAATAATTTCAATTTTAAGTGGTATTTGCCTAAAGTAAATTTGAGTAACTCGATGACCTGCTATAGTATGTAATTCACCAAAAAAATTAGTTGAATATTAATTTAAAATTAGAGAAAAAATTTGAAAATTTACAAAATAAATTCTAAATAATAAAAAAAAATCATAAATTTTTTATTAACATTTTCTTAACATTTTTTTCAACATTTTTTTAATTTATCTTTTTTTTAAATAAAACTTGCTATAGCAAGTTATCCGGTCACCGGGGTTTCTCTAGAAAAATACTCTTCAAAGTTGGGATTATTCATGGTTAATCAATAGGTGTGATAATTGTAGAAAAATCATGATCAGGTGGGATTATTCTAGGCAATTTTTCTTTTTAATATGGTGTAAATATTATTTTATTAAATATTTAATGGATAATTATAAATATTTAAAAAATATAAAATAGAAAGTTAGAGGAAAATATGGGGATCACAAACATTGAAAAATGTTAAAATAAAAGTTAGTGAAAAAATATATACAAATTATAAATATTATAAAACTATTAAAATAAAATTAATGGAAAATATATAAAGAGTTTTCTCTAGTTGTGATCTAAAATATGGGAATCACAAACAATAAGGCAACGTTTTCTCTAGTTGTGATCTATAAGTGAGTTTAACTATCACTTCTCTCGAATTTCATCCTAATTTTCCTAAATTTATTTATGTTCTATGATTATCACTTGTTTGCTTGAATGGCTTCATAACAAAACTTAATAAACGGAGGAATACACATTCGATCGAAGACAAAAGTACCTAATCATTAGGTTTGATTGCGTAAATCAAGTAATTGGATTGAAAATCTATACGTCCAAAGTGGTTTATTGTTTAGATAGTATTTGGCCAAATTTTTAAAACAACTTCAGCAACAGAAAAGCTAAAATTTAGCCAAACACAGTGTTTCTGAGAAACATAAATAATTTAAAAAAAAGCTAAAAATGACTTCTACAATGGTCAAGAGGAGAAGCTACAAATTGTAACTTCTCCTCCCAACTTCTCAAAATTTTTATTTTCAATTATACATTTGTTATCACAACCAACATCTCTATCATTTTAAGTAATTTTACGCTTATTGAATATTCTGAATTACATCAAAATTTCATATACTATATATTAAATATGTTTTTCTATATAGTAAATTAAATTGTCAAATTTTGGATTTATTTATATTTTCAATTACTTTAGTGTATTTAAATTATTTTTTCTAACATGTGATTATTTTTTAGTGTATGATATATGTTTTTGGGTGTTTCTCTTAAAATGGATGCTTTGTGACTCGACTATTTTTTAGTGTGTGTTATATATTATTCCATCATATAGCGACACTAACTTTAAGTAAACATAAGAAAAATAGAAAAAAAGGTCAAGCACACAAATTGTTTTTGTTTTCCAAAAACTCTTTTTAAAAATATGAAACCAAATACATATGTTTCTAAAAAGTGTTTCTCTAGAAACAGTTTCTACAAAATTACTTTTAGAAAACAAAAGTTGATTACCAAAAGTTAAGCCAAACATACTCTTAATGAAAATTTCAATTCTATATAACATGTGTATTTGGTATCAAAAGAGTCTTATAACATGATTTTTTGTAAATCCAAAAATGAAATTATATAAAAACCGGCAATCCCATCGTGGTTGAAAAATAAATTCTTAAAAACTTAAAGCGTAATAAATATTATAATACTATGAGGGTGTTTGGCAAATATCTGATAGCTGGTAACTGATAGCTGATTGTAGTGGCTGATTTGACCAGCTGATTTTATTAGCTGGTTTGACCAGCTGATTTTGAACCCGCTGCTATAAGCAGCTTGTTCAAAAACAGCTTATTCGTATCAATAAGCTGTTTCAACCAACTAATTCACCAAACACTATCTATATGTGCTTATGATTGTTTCGTGATTTTTGAACTACTCTGTTAAAAAAGACTAATAACTCATATTACATGGCAAAAAAATTATATTATATCTAAATTTATTCAAGTTATCAAATATTACATATAAAAATAAGTTTTTTGGATTCAAAAAAGTTTATAGCATTGGACAATAACCCACATTTTTCTGGCTAATCAAGAAGTATATAGAGCATAAAAGTATTTCATGTGGAATTATCAATGATTTTGAAAAAAAGTAATCAGTATTTTCTTAAAAAAAAAAATTCTCCAATAGTGGCATCTAACTTATATGCCCGTATGTCACAATGGAAATAAATGAGTAAATTATTTTATGAGATACTCAAAGCTCAAGCTTGCATCAGTGCATCACCGCGTCTACGCTAATTTTTTAAAAAGTAAATTTATGATGAGCATCCACTAATAGTTAAAATCAGCTCATCCTCTCTCCTTTGGAAATTTCCCTTAGGCCTCCCATTGGTGAAAGTTGACATAGGGAAAAGCTCAAGCTTGCATCAGTGCATCACCGATCCTAATATAAGCGATACTACACATCTTTATTTATTTATATATATATATATATATATATATATATATATATATATATATATATATATATATATATATATATATATATATATATATATATATATATATATATATATAGTGTACACATGTGTTGTTTTGTTTTATATTTTTATTTTGAGTATGCAATAGTGTAAGTTATTATATTATTTTATGGAGTGAACTAGAGAATGTCATTGACTTGGGTGAACTCAAGTCAAGATGGAGATTGTTGTGGTTAAGTGTGACTTGAGTACACAAATTAAAAGGTGCATTTATGGGTGACTTATGGGATGGAATCCTATGGAGGTCGTGAATGGGTTTTATATTTATAACTTAATATGATGTTGAATGTGATGGTTAAAGCATGAATTAATGAGACTTAATGAAGAATTGTAATGGTTTAATGCATGATGCTTTACTACGCAAGTCGAGCAGAAACTGTCCAGAAGGGATCTAATGGTCACTCAACTTCCGCTCGAGCGACCATCTCTAATACATCATCGTTTTCAAGAGCGAGGTTAGATGATGCAGGATTGTTCAATTAAAAACAAAAAAATAAAAAAAAACAATAAAAAAATAAAAATAAAAAAATTGGGTACATCAGTGATCAGTACATGCTGACTAGAAGAGTGAGTGAAAATTTGAAAATTCGTTGAGCCTTCAATGGGTATTCACAGCATCTTATTTTTGATTTTAGTCATTTGATTGAAAAGAACATAATTATTGTGAAAAAGCTTTTTCTTTCAAAAAGTTAGTATAGACTTAGACTCGCCACTTTAGAATGTTCATACGTGATAAATCTCAGAGTTGTTGAAACAATCTTTACGCGTAATTAGACAGTCTAACATGACAACATCGTGGGAATAGTAAACAACAGCACAGACGTTCATACCAGGACTGAGACCACTTATCAATATCCAAATGTGCTTTTTTTTTTCTATTTTTATATTACTTGTTATTATTCTTTTTAAGAGTTTTATTTTCTTATTTTGGAAATTTATTCCTATCTACTTTCTCTATTTTGATTTACTTGCTATTATTGCATGGACACAAAGATTAAGAAGTTACTGTGCAATGATGAGCAGTAGGTGAAAAGTTGCTTTTTTGGAATTTTTTAATATTATTTGTTGAAAAATAAAAAAGAAAAATAGGATTAATTAGATATGAAGTAGGATAAAAATAGGAGTAGGTATAACTTTAAATGATTGGTTTTTACTAAAAAGAGAAATGTAGCAAGTAATATGAAATTTCCCAAAATGGAAAATATAACGAGTATTATGGAACGGAGGAAGTATAATCTATTCTATTATAATTATAAAAACTACTAAGGCTAGAGAGAAACCTTCATAGGAACCCTAGAAGGACTTATTTTTAACATTTTTATTTATCTTATGAGTCTCACATGTTTCTCGCTAAATTTATAAAATTTTATTTTAGTAGTTATAGTCTCCATATTTTTTCAACTATTCTTTTTAAAAACTTTTTTTTGATATATACATAGTTCCCACTTTTCCTCCATGAAATTTATTATTGATTAATAATACATTCACCATCTAAAAGATTATATTTATCTTAATTCTTGTCAACATTCCTTGTGAGGAATGCGTTACGGAGGGGGTATATAATAACAAAAGTCTTAACAAGGATATATAATAAAAAAAGAATAAAGTAATGATCATAGCAAGGAACTATTAATTAGTTCAAATTAATCTTCTATTTAGAGCATGCTAGTATATTCAATAAATATTTATAGGAAAACAAAAAACAAAGTAAGGAACAATATTATTGGAGTAAATATTTAAAAAACTACTATTGTTGTCAAAGGTAATAAGCAATAGATCCTAAAGTGATAGAGAAAAAAATTTAATAGAATAATTAGATTTCTGATTTTGGGGTACGTGCTTACCCTAGTGGGATGGGAGGGAGACAAATTATCGTTCTTTCTTTATAAAAAAAAAGGTTTATTATTTTTTTATTTTTGATCCTCCTTATATCATCATACTCCCTCCCTTTCAGTTTACTTGTCTCATTTCCTTATTTGGCATTATCATACTACTTGTCTCATTTCCTTTTTTGGCTATCCTTTTTTTACCTAAATACCCCCACTTTTCCAATTCCCAATACCCAACTACCACCTTTACAATTAATTTAATTAATTAAAATACCCAACTACTACCTTTTTAATGGACCTCACTCAACCCTTAAAATCCGTGAAAAGTCAAATGGAACGAGTCAACTGAAACGGAGGGAGTATTTTTTATCTTTCATCTTTTATTTTATATTATAACCCTCTAATAACCTTTATGTCTATAGTTTTTATTTATTATTATTATTTTCCTATTTGAATATATAACATCGATACAAGCATTTCCTTAATATTTAGTGTACCTCTTACTCTAATGTAGATTGTAGGTTATACATGAGTTTATGGAACTCTTATATCTCCCCCCTCTATCTAGGGATAGCAATGTGTCGGACTCAGCTCGGATTATAGATGCTCCGACTTTAATTTGCTCTGGATTATAGTCGGACTTTTGTTTTCAATTCACCTCCACTCGGAGTCGGATTATGCATACTCCAAGTTTGCCCCGACTCGGACTCTCGGACCTCCAATGGAGTTGGATGCAGAGTCGGATTATTATCAAACAGTATCGTTGTGATATTGTACTAATGATTTTAAAACATACAAAATTAACAAAATATATTTTTTCAAATACAATTTAACAAAAAAAATATGTACTTTAATTTGAATTCAATTTTAACAAGAGAAATAAACCTACTACTACAATTTAACAAAATTTTCTCGTATTGTGATTTGACGTATTTTATTTCTCTTGATTTCATTTTTCGTATCTTGATTCATTAATCTAAATTAAAATACCAAGTGATTTTTCAAAATCGAAAATTACAATTAGTATGAGAGAGAGCTTGAATTAGTCACGTCTAGAGTTTTAAAAGAAACAAAATATTAGTGTAAAAGTCAAATTCAAAGTCGGATGTCCTTCAGGGTCGGAGTCTTATATATTTAAAAAGGTCCAACTCCGGTCCATCTCTAACTCGAACTCAGATAGTAAAGTCGGAGTCAGAGTCGGATGGCTTTTTCCTCGAACTTGAATCGAATTATTTTACTCGGATCAAATCGAACTAGATTTGGATTCAGACTAAATTGAGATCCCTACCACTATCTCAATAGAACTTAGATTACTGCATCATAAGGTACAATAAATAACCCATGTTTGTTGCTTGTAAGTTGTAACTTACTCCACTATATAAACAACCCACATATGTCTACTACCACTAGTTTTATAGAATTTCATGAATGAGTCAGTGTGGTCCTAATTTATTTGCATTTCCATAAATATTGTATTCTTGATACATACATTTTACAAATCTATTTAATAGTTTGTTTTCTTTATGTCATGATTATCTAGATGTGTTTATGGGTGAGTTTGGGCATATAACAGACCGATTTGCCCCTAAAAATCTACCGCGTGCCTAAAATTTCAAAAGTCTACCCGCTTTAGCGAGCTAACTTTATTGGCCACCACCCGCCCCTTTTTTAGCGGGCGAGACCCATATGCATACAAGCTTGTGTAATTTTAGATACTAAGATACTGAGTTCTCACGAAAGTTGCGTACTTTTCATTTTAGGAAAAAATTACTGTGAATAATACCTTCTTTTGTAAATTTTCTTACAATAATACCAACTATTGATTAACCATGAATAACACCAACTTAAAAGGGTGTTTTCCTGGAAAATCCCTAACATGTTAAAAATCAAACTATATGTGATTATTATAAGACAAAAAAATTGATCAATTAGTTAATAAACTAAAGTTGGTATTATTCTAGGAAAATACCCCCTAATTGGTATTATTCATGGTTAATCAATAGTTGGTATTATTGTAGAAAAATTAACAAAAAGTTTTATTATTAATGGTAATTTTTCCTTCTTTTTATTCTATACAATTATATTTGTAATATTTCTATTTTTGTTACAATCCACTCTTTTTCTTTAAATAGTATTCATACATTTAACGTAAATTTCCATTTTATCAACACATTTCTCCTACTTTATAACAATATAAAATTTTATCTAGATTTTTAGTTTTCCCTCCGATTTTTAGTAAGAAAATTTTCATGAGACAGAGAAAGTAACATGCACTACAAAAATTTTGCAAAGTTGCGACTCAGTCCACCGACTGACAACATTTAGTCGCAGTTTTCCGACTCAATACCGACTAAAGCTAAGTCGTCGGTACTACCGACTAAATACCGACCAAATCTAATATGGTAGCAAACCACAGACTAATTTGCGACCAAATCTGTAGTCGCTAGATTAACGACCAGACATTTGGTCGGTAGTTGGTCGAAAAATTATAAAATAATTCAAAAAAAAAAATCAAAACAATGTCCATAAAAAAAAATTTTCCCGACTGATTTCCGACCAAGCTTTGGTCGTTAAGTAGTCGGAAGGTTCCTGATTTTGTCTATAAATACCCCTTCACGCTCATTTTCCAATTGCCCTTTCTCCCCTCTCTCTACAATCTATATGACTATATGTTTTTTCTTTTGTCATACTCCTCCTCTTACTCCTACTTGAGTTAGATTTAGATTAAGTAGGGGTGGAGGTGGAGTGTGATAAGTTGAAAAACATTAATAAAATGGTTCAATCATAATAAAAATATGGCAAAATTTAATATTGATCTTGGAGAGGTTATAACTTTGACATGTTTCACTTGCCCTGTTCTTCCTGTACTCCACACTCGGTTTCATCACTTAAGATGGGTACACGAAACGACAAGTTAGAAACATAAATCTAAGTTGGACCATCGTTTCAAAAATTGCAATATTTGATATTAAAGGTATCAACCATTTAATGGTTATATTTAAAGTATAAAATTTTTGAATGTTTTTCATCGTATTATTTTACTTTATTTGCTCCTTAAAAAGAATAATTTTCCCCTTTTGCAGGCTTGGGTTTCCAAAGTGGTAATTAAGGCCTATTATACAAACCTCCATTTCCATCATTAAAGCTCCCATTTGTTTACGATAGGGAATAATGTAAAAAACATATAGGAACTACTTAATGAGGGAATGGAGGGTATAACTTTAAAGTGCACTATTCGCGAAATACCAAAATCAATGATAAAAATTTTCTTAGAAAGAATCATAATAAAGTAAAATTTACGATGCTAAATTTTCAGGTTTAAACTATATTTAACGTTATCAATTTTATAGTACATGCAGTAAATATGTAAAAAAAGCACAATTTCAATTTAATACTAATTATTCTAACTAAAAAATGGCCGGAAAAGTTTTTTAAAAAAAATTTTTAATTTAACGGATAAGACTACAAATACAAATTTAGGTGTCGTTTGTGGTCAAAAAGCACTTATTACCTCGGATCCGTGTAATTAGCGACTAATTGCATCAGTTGTAGGTGGATGGTGGGTGGATTAAAAAATTCAAAAACTTTAATTTGGCTTTTTTCAGCCAGACACTATAACCACTACACTTTCAAATGCAAGTGGGGTTTAAATTTCGGTAATTTAAAAATCCCCGGCCGGCACAACTTTAAATGCGAATACAGATACCCAACCGGTGAGTGGCATTTCCCAAACATGGGGCGATTGTTCCAATTGTTCTATAAATAGCAGCGGCTTAAATCTATCTTACATTTTACTTCCTACCTCCTTACTTTCTTCACTTTATTCCTCCAAATCTTTTGGAATTTTGATATGTTTTCTTTCTTTAACCGAGATCTTTATTTTTTTTTTTGTCCCTTTTCTTTGGATGCATCTTTGGGTCAATTTTAATTCCCGAAAGTATCCCCGGAATAGAGGATGTGTTAAAAATAAATTTAACCTTTTTGGGATATGATTCTATATGTTCTGAAAAAAGTTTAATAAGGTTTTTTTTTTTGCCCCGGATATAATAATTATGAGTAATGAACCTAAATAGTGGATTTTTCTTCTTATTCTCTTTTGCTCTATAAAAAATTTAACGTTAATTTTCATAGAAACATTGAGAGAATAATAAAGAAAAACTAATTTTTCATAATACTTAAAATTTGTTCAATAAAAATTTTGATTAAATTTCCCAAATTCCCTTGCGAAATGCTAGTGTGCCAAATTGTTTAGCATAACGCCCAATCGGCCAACTTTTTCGCCAAATCGGTCAAAACTAACTGAAACGTTTTTAGGGTCACTGTAACCATTTGCTTTTGGTGTTTTGGAAAAGTTTGTGACGTTGAAAATAATTTTTTTTTAAAATTTTTTTTTCTATGAATATTTTATTTAAACGTGGTTTTGTTGTTTTGGAACTGGACTTACAAACCGAAAAAAAGTTATGTACCCCTTCCTTAAAAAGTTTATAATATTAGATATTTAGAAGGGGTCAAAATTTTCAATTTGCAAAAATAGGGGAAGTTTGATGTCCGGGTAAAAAGTGTTTGTTAAGGTGGGTCCGTGAAGTAAGAGATCAACCTTAAGAAGGGGTTTGGAAAACCCAGGTTTGGACCCGCACAAATTTCCCCTCACCAATTTGGGAAAATGAGTTGGCTCGGTTAGCCACCCGGAAACCGGGGCAAAACCGATGCACAAATGGTGTTACGGCCGGCCAAGTGCTTTTTTGGGTAACCCTCATTTTCTACCGTCGGGATGATGTCGCCGCTAATTTTCCTACTCACCTTTTCATATTGGGTGAAGATCCAAACCCCGAAAGAGCCTTCTTTTGATATGTTAAAGAGTTTTTCCCTTTCCGGGTTCCAAAGCAAAGATACCTTTGGATGTGGCCATAGGAAGGATATTAAAAGGCGACCGATACCAAATTTATGATGAATTTTGTAATTTTTTATTGAATTGTTGCCAAAAGAAACCGGATGACAAAAAGTTTTTACGCCCCAAGAACAAATTTGGCCTTGGATCCTGGAAAGATTGATTGTTGTGTCAAGGGTGTTTTGATTTATTGGGAAAATGTATGACCTAAAGTGATGTGTGGGTTTCAAGATGGGTATCCGATAACACCCCGGGGTTCCTTACTTATCGGGCCCGGCCACAAACGGTGTATGCTTCTAAAACCCTACCCATTGGGGGAGCGAGAATTCCATCGAAGGGGTTTGGAGTTCACCCGGCGGTTGGGGGCCCGGTTAATTTCAACGCGCGCATCCCGGTTTTCCCGGGAGACTAGAAATGTGAGAATGGGGTTGTGTACGGAAAGGTTTAACCATTTTCGGCAACAATATTATTTGGCCCGTAAATATAATCCATACAATCTTCCCTTATGGGATGGAAAGCGGTAAAGAATTTTAATTGGGGATTGTCGGGGCCCAAACAACCAAAACATAAGATTGACCTGGACTGCGAAACCATTGGGTACAATTTAAAAAGTTTTATGGGAAGATGGAATCCGGAATCGTTGGTTTTCCAAAGGCAAAACCCCTTTTTCCGGTGGGGTTTTATGGGAAAATCAAGACTTTCCGCCTTTTTTTGGGGGGGGTGGGGTTTTTTGGGGGCAGCTTGTCCTTTTTTGCTGGATAGTCCAAAAAATTTTATTTAAACCCGGTAAAAAATGAGTTGGGGGTTTACTCCCAGGAGATTTTCCCCGAGTTTCCCCCTACCCAAACCCAAAAATTCATCCGGGGAAAGGTTAGGGGATGTTAGGCCAAAAAACTTCCGGGGGAAACAACTTTTTTAGGAGTTTTGGGCTTTGGTTTTAAGGGGTTTAAGACATTGCAGAAATTTTCGGAAATCAATAAGATTGTGTTTTGGTGGAAAAAAGTTTTTTTGGGGGTTTTTTGGGCACAAACATGATCCGGCCCCAACCTTGGCGGATGCCATTGAGAAGAACTTTTTTTATTTTTTTTAACAAATAATGGGCTTTGGGGAAAAAAGGATCATTTTAAAAACCGAAGATTTAGGAACTTCGGGGTCCGGTCGGAATTGCATCCCGTTTTGGTTTACCATCCCCAGGGGTAAATACACACTAAACAGAGAGCAAAAACCGGCCCCCGAGTTTTGGTTAAACTTTTCCCAGATTTTGGGAAGTCTCAAATTTAGCCGGGGCATGGCCAAATAAACACCCCTTTCGGGTAAGGGGTCATGATTGTGTGTGTTCATCCCTGTAATTAACCCCCCTTTGGTTTTTTCCCCTTTCCAAAAAATGGGGGGAAAAATTTTAAATTAGCCCCTTTTTTAAAATCTTACTTCCCCAGGATTTGGGGCCCGGGGAAAAGTAGGTTGGGGGGGGGAAATTAAAGGTTTTTAACCGTGGGGGTTGAGACTATTTTCCCCCCAATTTCTTTGATGTCATGGAACACCCCCGCCCCCCAAACTTACGGGGGGTTGGGGTTCCCCTCCTGCATAAATAGGTGGATGATCCCTTTGAAGGTAAACATAATTCCTAAAATATAAGTATATTTACTTTTCCGGATACTTTTTATATTTCATTACCCTTGGGTTTTTAAATTCGGATATCTTGGTATTTTAAAAGCAATGTCAAAAACAAAGCACAGTTGGTGACCGAACGATATCTTACGAGAAGCAATCATACTTTGTCTCGATTACTTTGGGCCGATGTTATGCGAGTTAGAATCTACCTAGAAACGAGGGCGGATTCTTTAACAAGCGACGGTGTTTTGTCCATATTTACACACCCATAAAATTTTCCCCAGGTCGGGAAAAAGGGCTTTTATTTTTGATGAAGGATATCAAAATCGGTTTATTAAATTTCTGCAAAATTTGTCCGAGGTGAATCAATTTTATGATCAATTCGTTATTTAATCACAAAATCTAACCTAATCTAAACCTGAGAAGTCGAAATTTTGGGTTTCCAAGACGGTTTTTCCCATGGTTTAAAGAGTTGGAGTACCGTAACCATGGAATTTGTTGTGTAAAGTAGTATTACTTTATTTACGTTGAATTATTGTTCTTATATGCGCCTGGGGGCGGGTTTCTGGGCGGTGTGGATAATTGGATATTTAAAGGACCGGGAGGGACCTGGGGCGCCGCCGCTATGATGTTTTTCGGGAATGGTTATGATTTCACACTATCTCTCATTCCCAAAAACAAAACCCGGCCGGGGTGGCGGAATCCCATGATAAACCGGATGAAAAGCTTTCCGGAAATTTTAGGGATATTGGACCTCGAATTTTGGCACCCAAATAAAAGGGTAACTTTGTTCAAATGTCAGGTTTGCCGGACTACCCCCCGGATTGCCATGGTGCAGAATCCATCCGTTCCATTTGGTAAAGCTCATATTGGTTGATTTTATAGAAAGTACGATCCTTTGTCCCGCCTCCTCGTTCCCAAGTTTTTACTTTTCTTTCCATTTAAGGCAAAATAAAAAAAGGGGAGAGTCATCGCGAAATCGACAAAACAATTGAGGGGGCCTTTTCCCAAGGAAGAGAAATAAAAAACGGATTTTGTGGCAAATGAAGATGTTTACCTACAATTCGTACCCGGATTCCGTGGAGAACTTTTACATTAGACAAACGTCATGATTTTGGCAAAATGAAGAACCAAACCTAAGATCTTGTATTATCCGGGGAAATTTGGGTCGATGGCATTATGTAACCCAATAATATGGTTTTAATAATTATATGTTTATTTTATTAATTTTAAATTGATCGTAAGTTTTAATATATTTTAATATAGTTTTAAAATTTTATTAATTATAAATATAATAAGTATAATAATAATAATAATAATAATAATTATTCCTAATATAAATAAAAAAAATAAAAAAATAATAAAAGAAAATGATTTTTTTTGACCCAACGACTAGGATTTAATCGGTTGATGGGTTGGGCTTAAGGGTTTAGCCTTCCCGAGAAGCTTCTCCGCTTGTCGATGCATCGGGAAGGTAAAAAATTTTTAAAAATATACGACAAGGGCCAATAGAATCTAGTAGGTTGGGCTGAAAAAAAGTTTTTCCACTTTTCTACTTCAAAAGTTCCGCAAGCAAAACAAAGGTAGGGGAAATATCTCAGACTAACGGACTAAAAATTGAGTTTAGGTTAACGGGGAATTTTAAATTTTTTTTTAATTTTCCCACGCCTTTTTTAAAAAATAATTCTTTAAGATTTAATTCAAATAGGGTAAACCGTTAAAATTCAACTACGCACTCACAACTTAGTCGCGAAAATGGTCAAAAGGTTTTTATATAAAACCCTTGTCAACCATATCCCATCATTTTTTCCCCCGTTTCTTTCTCCTTTTTTTGTCTCTCTTTTCCTTTCTTTCCCTCTTTCTTCCTATTCCACTACTTTTCCTTTTCTACTTCCTACCATATCAAATTTCGACTAGCATCATTTTGATTAATACTTCCCACACATCTCCAAGGATTAAAGGTTTAGTTTTTTAATGTTTTTCAAGAATATGATTTTAACGTTTTTTCATGTTTATTGATTTTTTGGGGTTTATGTTGATGTTTTTATTTTCATGGATTTCATGTTGTTTTTTCATGTTTATAATAATAACTTGTTTTTTTCAATTTTTAAGTTGTTTTTGGGTTTTTTTTGTTTTTATATATTAAAAAGTTTTAAAATTTGTTTATGTTATTTTTAGGTTTGATAACTTTTCATATATTAATGTTTTATTATATTGTTTAGGGTTTTTTTTAGGGTTTATGTTGTTTTTTTAGTTTCGTTTTTTATGTTTTTAGGGTTTATGTTGTTTTTTTGGTTTCGTTTTTTATATATGTTGTTTTTAGGGTTTATGCTGTTTTTATATATGTTGTTTATGTTGTTTTTTGGGTTTATGTTGTTTTTTGGTTTCGTTTTTTTATGGTTTACGTTATATTTTTTTTGCTTTTTCTTTGTTTCATTTTTTTTTTCGAAAAATACATATATATTATTTTTAGGGTTCGTTTTTTACATGTTTATTTTCGAAATATACATGTTTATTTTAGAACAATACATGTTTATTTTACATGTTTATTTCGTTTTTTTATGTTTATGTTTTAATTTCTGTTTTGAAAAATACATGTTTATTTTTTTTTAGGGTTTCGTTTTTTTTTTTTTATTCTGAGTTTTTTTCGAAAAATAAATGTTGAATTTAGATGCCTAGAATGAGAAATAGTTTAGGACAACGCATAGACCCCCGAACCGGTCAGCCATACGACCCTGAGTCGCGACCGGTTCCACAACATGCACGCTCTGACCCTGGCGCTCAACCAAATGCGGGTTTAGAAGAGCATTTTTTGAGGTCAGACATTAGGAGTGCAAATGGGTCGCCATTCCCTCCCTGTCATCACGGCTTCGCCAATGCAATACATCTGAGGTCGACACCGGGCCCGCCACGCTGATGACCTCCGCCCGCCACGCGACCGACCACCACCTCTTCCGTGGCTAACCGAGGAGGCCACGTTTGCCACCGACACTGGCAGCCAAATATCAACGTCCATTCGTAGGACGTTTGAGGCCTACCAAGATCCTAGAGGATGGGCTTGGAGGTTCCTACCAAGATCCCTCTATCACTTCCAAGGTCCGCGAGCTAGGAGGGAGGAAACGCCGCACGGCAATGGAAACGGTGTCGCAGAAAGTCACTCCATACCGCGGCTTCAGGTTCGCACTGGACATTCATCTTGGTATATTCTTGATTTTTTGAATTTGAATTTTTCTCTAAATATTAATTCATTACTTTGTTTAACCACGAACTTTGTTTTCACAGGAAAAAGAGCAGAGTCGCACGCCCTCCTCTTATGAGTTGTTTCTACACACTCATAAGGTGAAAACAAAGGACGGGTTGCAGTGGATCAACGAAAAGTCCAAGGCTGTAAATGTAAGTGTAATTGTGTGTTGTTTTTTAGTACTCATGAATTATAGTGTAAGTTAGTTTTTGGGTTGTTAGTTTAGCTTTCGGTAAATTACCTGTTTTAAAATACTTTGGACATTTGATATTGGATTTTGAGGAAATGCTGGTTTGATTAGCTGTTTTCGTAGTTTAGCTTTTATTTCAGGGTTATTTAAGTTTTGGTTTAGTTAGTTTACAGAGGAAATAAAATACTTTGGACATTTGATATTGGATTTTGAGGAGATAAATGAAGCCTATTTTCAGTCGGGCAAAAATATCAATCGTAAGAGGCGCTTAAGAAGCCCCTAAGGCCGTGGTTTGGTGTTGGTGACGCCGCAGCCGCTATTACTGGCCATGTTGTGGCGCCAGAGACTCAAACCAGCCCACTCCTCCCCAAGAACCTCGCGAATGAGAGGTTGGATGAGCTTCAGCGTCCATGAACCGAAGTTACGAAAGCCTCCAAGCGTAACATTTCGAGGGAGGAGTCGAGCTTGGAGGAGCATGAAGCTGGGCTTTGGGGTAAACATCTTCTGCTTTATGCGCCGTTTCGAAAGAGGTTTTTGAACCTCCACGCTTCCCCTAGTGATTTTGTACTTTTATTGTTTTTATTTTTTATTTTTATATGTAGAAACAATGGGTTGTATATATTAATTCCTTTTTTAATGGTTTTATGTTTATTTTCTTAATATTTTTATTTATGCTTTTATTGTCTTTTATTGCTTTTTATTAAATTGGATCGAGAATTTATTTTAATAATAAAATAATAAAACGTCATATGTGGTCAACCAATTGACCACATTTGACCAATTTTATTCATTTTATTATTAAAACATACCGACTAGACTCACTAAAGTGTTAGTAGGTGATGGTCGTAAAACTATTTTAGTCAACAAGATTGACTTCACTCGACCAACTACCTACCATTCCATAGTCGGAAATGAGTCGGTAAAAAAGGCGCTAAAATATGGTCAAAGTCTGGTCAAATTGAAGTTTGACTTTTCCGACTAATCTCCTACTAAGTGTTGGTCGGCGATTAGTCGGAAAAAAGTTAAAATAATATTTTCCAAAAAACAATAAATACAACTAAAATTAAGTAGCGACTAGATTGCTACAAAAGTTTAGTGGATGCAACTAGATACCGACAAACTCGTTAGTGCAGCAATATTAAATACCTACCAAGAACATGTTGGTCGGAATTCACTAATTCACACCAACGCCATTTAGCTTAATCAAAGTATGCTCACTATCCTGTTTAGTTTAGGTTAGTCGGTATAGCTCTATACCGACCAAATGCCGACCAAAACGCGTAGTCGCAAAGCTGCATTTTTTTTGTAGTGATGTGCTTTAGTTTTATAATATTTTTAACTTAATATTATCAAATACTTTATTTGTATTTTATTATGATATTATTGTGTATTTGAAATAGTGTAAGTAGTTTCAATTTCTAAAGATTTATATATATATATATATATATATATATATATATATATATATATATATATATATATATATATATATATATATATATATATATATATATATATATATATATATAATATATATATATATATATATATATATATATATATATATATATATATATATATATATATATATATTATATATATATATATATATATATATATATATATATATATATATATATATATATAATTTTTCTTATCCCCTCATCAATAATTATCTTCGTCTATTTTATTTATTTTACTTGTGGTCTTAGATTTTCTTTTCTAATCTTATCTAAAAACTCAATTGAAATCTTTAATTAATAACATACATTTTTTCTTCTTTCCATCCACAACTTTTATTCTTTCACTACAAATTAATAAAGCAATTTGGTAGTAGAGGGTAAGAGGAGTCGAGGAAGGCCTAGGAGATTTTGGATTGAGCAAATAAAGGCTGACCTGTATAAGTTAAACCTCTCTATGGACGTGACTAGGAATAGGGGTAGTTGGAGGTGTCTTATCCATATTTTAGACTAGTGTTTTCTATTAGAGTTTTTTGGAGACTTGTTCTCTCGCTGTTTTAGTTTCTTTTAGTTTTTTTGGTTGTTGTTGCACCGTTTCTTTTTAGTTTTTATTGTTTTATGTTTTTTTATCTACACGTCGCAGGGGCTTGTCTTAGTCTTTCTTGAGCCGGGGGACTCCGTTTTTGGTCGCGCTCTCCTTCATGGGTATGAGTTGCCGCTGTCCTTCTCTCCCCAAACTATGTACATAGTTTTTCTATGAGCGGGATACATTGGGTAGGATGATGATGATGACACTCCCTCCATCCTGTTAACTTTGCTCCACTAAATTCTACCCTTCCGTTTTCTAATGTTATTTCTATTTAAAATATTTTATTTTAGAGAAAGAAATTTGATTAAGATTTTTAAGACATGTATACATGATAAATTATATTTATGTAAGATCTCATTAGATTCATCTTAATGTATACTTTTTTATTATATATTTTTTATTTTTGTATGATACGTATTCAAAGATATTAATTTAAGGCTTAACATTTATTTTGAAAACTGTGTAAAAAGTAAATGAGAAGACAAAAAAAAGGAAGAGAATATATTTTAGTTAGCTTTTCTATATATTAACACATATAAAAATAATTACTCCTACTAAAAGACATAATCACATCTAATTATTAAAGGTTAAATATTGTAAATAGATAGGTAATCTAGGTTGTATTGAATCCAAAAATATTATACAAAATTATTTTTTACCTCTTTACAACTTTATAAAGTAGTGTGTAAAGAATAAAGTTTGTTTACAACCTGGAAACTAGATGAGGGAGTGAGCTCAATTGTACAATTAATGAAACTTTTGGTCTTTATAGATAACTTTTCCATAATTGTTAATAATCAAATTTATTGAATTATTTATAAAATAAATAAAAGTATGAAATATTGCCATATCTTCCAAGTAAGTGATCCTTATCAGATTAAGGTGGATGTTTCAATTCAACTATTTTAAATATTTGGAAAATTTAAATAATACAGCATTGTGATCTATGCCTTGATTGTTAAATCATATTTTAATTTGACTAAAAAAACTCATTTTGAAAGTAACCTAAAATTAATTAAAATATCGGTGACTTGACTAAGTCTACCGTGCTTGTAAATTTGTAATGAGCCTCAACGACTTTGCTTATTATGAAGAAAAACTATTTTGCTTAAAAAATATTTTTTGTATACAAAGTGGATATTAACTTAAATTAAATTTTAATATAATTTATATTTTTTGATATTATATAATTGAAAAAATTACTAGAAATAATACAATATTTTGCTTATTTTCTTATAACAGTACCAACTTTTGATTAACCATGAATGATAGCAACTAAGTAGCTGTTTCCCTACGATATATCTAACATGTTAAAAACCAAATTATAGGAAATTATATGACAAAAAATTAATAAATTAGTTGATAAACCAAAGTGTGGTTTTTGAAGGGGATTGCAAATCTCTTGTTGATGTTTTGAATGTAGAGCTGTTCAAAAGTGACCCGACCCGAAAATCCGAACCGAAACTGAAAGTGAACCGACCCGAAAATATGTTCTTTTTTTAGATTTATCGAACCGACAATAACTAAACTGATGTTGTACCTGAACCGGTCGACAACCGAAAATGGGAAAGCTGAACCCGAACTGCAATCGATTTTTGTAACCGCCACATAACCGTTGACCGAGATTACCCGAACCTAAAAATGACTGACCCGAGTCATACCCGACCCGAATTATGCTCGAAACCGAACTCGATCCGGCTAAAACCGACTTGGCCCGAACGAATTTTAGATCGAATGGCTTTAAACCTGAACCAATTTTTAACATAGAAGTATGATAGTCTCATATTCAATCATTTTATTAGTTAATCTAATAAAGTGATAGATATTTTAATAAATTATATTTTATAAATATATGGTTTCATATATTTAGAGTTAATAACCAATGGTCAATGTTTATTTCACTACTTTTAATCGTATTAGATGAAAATTGATAGAACTTTATAATTTTAATTTCCGAACAAACAAGTAAAAGTAACAAAGTAATAATGATCCCTTATTGATTTGCATTTTAACTATTTTTCTTTAAGTAACGGGAATCTTGTCATCAATTAAAAAGTGACTAACAACTCAATTTGATATTGACTCGATTGATAGTAATAGTAATACGTAGCCGAATTCTGTTTTATAAAAAACCCGAACCCGATCTGTACCCGACAAAACCGAACCAATCATTAATCGATGAGAACCCGACATCGATTAACACTCGACACGAACTTCAACCGACACTGAACCGATGCTAACCCGATAACTCGAATAACCCATCTTCAACCGAACTGTGACTAACCAACCCGACCCGAGTGTAACCCGTCGTAACAAGCAACCGAAAAATAACTGATTCGAATGAACCGAATGACACCCGTCTGAAACCGACCCGATCACCCGAATGAACACCTCTATTTGAATGTCAAAGGCAGAAGGGCTCACGTCCAAATTCTCATTGAGATTATCGCTTGTCCAGTTGTTTTACTGTTTGTCATTTCAGTTTTGTTTCGGTGAATGTAGTAGGGTTGCCTATAGGTTGGCTAGATGAGCAATGGGTGGCCTCTATGATGAGCTTTGGGTTGATGAATTCCCGGTTTGGCTTGATGCTTGGTATTCTGATTTGATTTTATTTGAATCTAGCTTTCCCTTTCTTTTAAAAACCAAGTTGGTATTATTTTAGAAAAAAACTCCCCTAATTTGGTATCATTTATGATTGATTAAAAGTTGATGTTATTGTAGAGAAATTAAGAAAAATATTGTATTATTTAAGGTAATTTTTCCTATATAATATGAATCATTAGGGTTTTAATAAAATAGTAAAAAATATACAAAATGTAAAAGGTATTGGTGAAGTTGTTATTGTGACACATGATGGTGTTAAGAGAAGACTAGTTGGTGCGAGGTATGTTCCCAAGCTTAAAAGGAACCTCATCTCACTTGGTAGATTGGAGTCTAAGGGATCACCTTCAAAGCTAGTAATGGGTTGTTGAAGGTCATTAAGGGGAGCACGGTGCTCATGAGAGGAAGAAGCAGTGAGAGCAACTTGTATATGCTACAAGTTGAAAGTTGTAGCCTAGGCCAGATTGATAATGGTTGCAAGTCAACGAAGAAGGTGACATTTAATGATGATGATATGATGAGAGAGTTGGTCTTAAGGATGAGATTGTTAAGGCAAGAGCCAACTCTCATAATGATGGAGATGGCTTTGATGATCTTGTTGCATACTCAATGGCTTGCACAATTGAGAATGATGATAAGTGTGGAATGGAGTATGGAAAGGTACGCTTGGGATTATCACTTGATGAAGTGATTAATGTAGATGATTTGACGTGCTTTGGGCAAGGCATCGAGTGCCTTGATCAAGGCATAGCTCAAGGGAAGCATCTCACAAGCTAGACAATAGCTGTACACAAAGGCAAAAGCTGCTAAAGCACTCGCTTGATCGGGTTGAGTTACCTTGCTCAACTGAGCGAGGTTCAAGACCACATTCTGATGAGTTTCTGTTTTTGTGGTAGTTTTGCTTGGGCTTTGGTCTTAGGGTTTCCAATATGTCTTAGGATATATATAAGGGTCTTAGAACATCATTAGAACAATTATGGAGAGCCTAATACATAGAAACAACTAGGGTTTAGCCAAGAGAGTTCTTTCTTCCGTGTATTAGGTTGTTTGTGTGAGATCAACATTAAAGCTCAATCTTTTCTTTGAGAGAGTGTTCTGAAAGCTTGTGAGGCTTGTCATTGATTTATTATTGAGTATATTAATGAAAGTAATCTTAGTTCGAGGGGGAGGTATCCATAAATACCTCATAAATATTGTGTTTTGTCTCCATTGTTTTTGTACTTTGTTTTTGGTGTTTATTTGTGCATTTCTTTGTGATTGTTCTTTACCAAATATCCTAACCTATTCACAACAGCTGTAATTCGCAAAAAATAAACATTGGGGCTATAATTCGTAAAACATATAAACTTTAAGGCTGTAATTTGCAATTTATTCTTATTATAAATTAAAATTATATTTTAAATTCATTTATTGAAGACATTTTTCATGGCTGCAATAAAAAAATAATGTACCTTATAGGAGATTATTTGCTAGATGATCTTATAACTATTTTTTTAAAAGTGAATTTTAGGTGTGAATGCCGAAATTAGTGAAAAAATAATTAATATAATTTTTTTAAAAAGATTATGAAAATTTTTAATTTTAACACATCATAATCATCATCATCATCATACCCAATGCATTTCGCAGATAGAAAACTATGATTAGGGTCTGGGGAGGGAAGAACAACGACAACTCATAACCATAGAGGAGAGTGCAGTCAATAAGTCCTTTAGCTTTATAAGAGTTTTCAAAAAGAGAGAAATATATAACTACCCAAAAGCCTGCAACTTCCAACTCAAGCTGACCATGAATAATAATCGAATAACTAAAAACACAATAAATAGTGTTGAATCAAAAGCCAATTCCCATGACTTTGGTAATGGGTTTAATCACTTGGTTGTTTATGCTCTATCTTGCACAATTGAGGATGATGTTGTGTGTGCAAAGGAGTATAGAAGTATATGCTTAGGATATTGGATCACTTAATGATGTGATCAATGATGATTATTTGAAGAAGTTTGAGCAAGGCACAGAGTGCCCTGATGATTGCATGAGTCGAGGGAAAGATTGCTTGAGCAAAACAGCAAGTGACTCAAAAAACAGAATGCTGTGATGAGCTACTCGACCAGGTCGAGCTAGCTGGCTCGCCTGAGCAGCGTACAGCCCACGAAAATGACAGCTTCTGTTTTTGTCCTTGGTTTTATGTGGGCCTTTTAAGGCTTTATCTTAGTGTTCTCTAATGTGTTATAGGACTATAAAAGCGGGTCTTAGTGCATAATTAGGGTATTGCAAAGGCACATATAAGAGTGAAAGTAAGGGTTCACACCATAAGAGTTCTTCTTCTTTGTATATGAATGTTTGTGTGAGATTGATTTTAAAGGTTCAATCTTTACCTTGAGAGAGTGTTCTTAAGGCTTGTGAGATTTGACTCATTAATGTATGCTGATGTGTTGATCATAAGATACTTGTTTTGAAGGGGAGGTATCCATAGATACCTCATATATCTTGTGTTTTTTGTTCTCCATTGTTGTTGCTCTGTTTTTCTGTGTTTCATTGTGCATCATATTGTTGCTTGTTTTTCACCATTGTCATAGTTCATTCACAACAAATAGAATACGTACAAATAACTAAATATAAAGATAAAAGTAAAGAAGGTGGTAAAGAGCGATAAGTAAAGGCAAAGGACAGTAACAAGCAATGGATAAGAGGGATAGGTTAAGTAATTTATAATGTGGATAAAGCGCCACATACTACCCCTATCTCTAGTCAGGTCCTTAGAGGGATGAAATTTGTGCTGGTCACTTTTAATTTTTTCCTCCCACGTTCACTTAAGTCTTCCTCGACTTCTCTTGCCCTCCACTATGAGGCCTTCGATCCTTCTCACTGGGACGTCATGAGTCGTTCTCTGCACATACCCAAACCATCTCAACCTATTCTTCCGCATCTTTGCAGAGAGAGGTACCCCTTACTTCTCCCTAAACTCCTGGTTTCTTATCCTATTCATCATAGTATGACCACACATCCACCTCAGCATATATATTTCTGTTACTTTCATCCTCAGTTAGAAAACCTTTTTTGCGTTAAGAAATCACTTTTCAATATGGCAATTTAAAAAACTTAAATTTGCACTGTGTACTAACTTATTTTAGACATACCCTTAAAAATGTTAAGATACGCACTAATTGGAAACATTCCTTGACATTTTTAGTTGTTGAAATTTTTTAAACGATCATACTTACTCTCATGGTTATTAAAATCGCGATTCTGATCTACGATTCTACGATTTTAAGATCCAAAAACAAGCAAGCGATTTGAATCGCATGTAGAATCTTAAAGTTATAGAATCTTACGATTCTAGCTGGAATAAAATTTTTAAAGGTTGAATCATAACACGATTCTACAATGCTACGATTTAACGATCTGATTCTACTAATTTAGTGTGCATTATTTTTAATTTTTCTTATGTACCATCTTTTACTAACCTCTTTCACTAATTATTAAAAAGTTTTCATTATATTCTTAAAAATAAAGTCAAAGAAACTTTAATTCATAAATTTAAACTTTAGAATTGGATAATATTGATAAGAAACTACATAGTTTTTATATATTTAAGTTATTTGTAGAATCGTACGATTCTACGATTCGATTTTACTGATTGGATTCTACCTCTCTAAACTATTCTATGTAGAATCACGATTTTTTATTTTTTCGTACTTATTCAGATATGATATAAATTTAAAAGTCAAATAATTTCAATTGTAAAATTTCAAAAATAGAAAAAGTTGATATTTAAAAATATATATTAAGTGAAATCTATCAAAATGTTATAAGAATAATTATAAACCATGAAATAATTGCTAGGATCGATACGATGCTAAGAACTTTGATGAACGATAAGAAATGCAATGAACTAACAAGTGTAAGAACCAAAAATAAAATTGCAAAATTGACACATTGATTAAGGAGGTTCACCCAATTGACAAAATTGCAAATTGACACAATGATTAAGGAGGGTTTTTAAAATCGCGATTCTGATCTACGATTCTACGATTTTACGATCCAAAAGCAAGCGAGCGATTTGAATCGTAGGTACAGTCTTAAAGTTGTAGAATCTTACGATTCTAGTAGGAATAAAAATTTTAGAGGTAGAATCATAACACGATTCTACGATTATTTAACGATCCGATTCTACTAATCTAGTATGAATTTTTTTAATTTTTCTTATGTACCATCTTTTGCTAATCCCTATTAAATATACACATAAATTTCAAATTTTCCCTCATGAAAACTTTTAAAAAAACAAATTTTTTAATCGGTATGAAGATTTCAACTAATTATTAAAAAAATTTTGTTATATTCTTAAAAATAAAGTCAAAGAAATTTTAATTCATAAATTTTAACTTTTATATTGGATAATAATGATAAGAAACTAGATATTTTTAATATATTTAAGTTTATTTGTAGAATCGTACGATTCTACAATTTGATTTTACCGATTCGATTCTACCTCTATAAACGATTCTAAGTAGAATCACGATTTTAACAACTTTGGTTTCTTGTTTGTACTGTTTCAATGAGAAAACACTCTTACAATGAAGTATTACAATTGAGTAAGAGATAAACAAAACGCTATGTGTTTAGGCTAAGGGGTTTGTGTTTGATGTGTTTGGATAATTCAATATAGGTAGTAAATTGCATAATAAACATCATTAAGAGAATTAATCAGCTGGTATTTAATGAGTTGTAACAACTCCATGCACTTGAACCGTTGAAAAACAGCATCCTATGCTGTTAGAGGATCCACTCGACCAGGTCGAGCGGAGAAACAGAAGCTCCTGGATACATTCTGACTTGTTGCTTGACCAAACAAAACAGTTCGCTCGGGTTGAGCGACCATCAGGTCCCTCGCTCCTGGACAGTTTCTGCTCGTCTTGCATAGTAGAGCATCTTTTACATTTCTTCATAACTCATCATAAAAACTTTAATTAAGTGTCTAATCAATTCACCAATTAATCTTAACACTTAATCTTCACATTCAACACATACATTAAGTTATCAACTTCAAACTCATTCATGACATCCATAGAATTTCATCCCATAAGTCACCCATGAATGCACACATCAAATGTGCACTCAAGTCACCATATTCATAACAAACCATCACATATTGTTTTTTAAATTTTGTAGGGCAACTAAAAAATGGAACAAATTTCATGACAGAGTTGTCTCTTTAAATTTGCATTACTTTTCATTTTATTTTATCTCACTTATTTTGCACATTTTCTTTTTTGATAATAGTCTCATTCTTTTTGAATCTCATTTACAAACTTATTATCTATTTCCATCTTAGTTATTCATTTCTATCATCCACAGTGTGTTTTTATGTTTTATACTCTAAACCAATTTCTCTTTTTTTTTTTTAAGTTCAACTAAAGACTATTGCCTGCAATTGTAGAGAGATAGCAAGAGTAATTATAAACCACTGCACACTATTTCCTCCATTCCAAAATACTTGTAATGTTTGGCTTTTTTCGTAATTCAATATATTAATTTAATATTTAATATCTTTAATTATGTATAATAAAAATATTATAAATTTTGATACTTATAATCTTTCATTAAGAAAAATAATATAAGATTCCACTTGACCATATATTAAATTATAGATTAAAAACTAATTATAAATTAAAAGTGATTAATAAATAATACAATTCGACAAATATTGCAAATAATTTGAAAAAAATATATGAACTTCTCGTGAATTGATTAGATTTAAAAGTCAAAGTCTTCATTATTTTAAGTTGAATAAAGTATGTGTATCTCCGTTCTCCGATCGTTCTTAACTCAATAAAGTTTTCAAACTAATTCTACTTCTACTAATCTAAGTCTACGATGCTTTCATTATCCAGTCATCATCGTCATCATCATCATACCCAGTGTTTCCATACATAGATAAATCTATGATTAGGGTCTGGGGAAGAAAGATCGACGGCGTCTCATACCTATAAGGAGAGGGCGGTCAAAAGAGTCCTTCGGCTCAAGAAGGGTCTTCAAAGATAGGAACCTACAAATATCTAAAATCCTGCATCTTACGCCCACGTTAGCCAAGCATAGGAATCAACTAACTGCAAGCATAGTAGGTGACTTACACAACTAAAGGATACATACAGATAACTAAGACTACGATACAGGTAAGAGAGGCGGTAAAAAGCAATGATGAAAGGCAAAGAACAGTAACAAACAAGCCTAGCTCTGAAATATTTTATATATTATATCTCTTTACATAGTAGTTATTTAAATTAATTGTAGTTATAATATATACATTTTTGATATTCTTACATACTTAAAATAATGGGTAAATACAATTCAAATGAATAATATATTGTCATATTGGTTTTAACAATAATATTCTCTTATATTCAAATCAAAAGCCTCATTTAACTTTTTTTACAAAGAAACGTAACAAGAATGCATTTAAATTGAAACGGAGGAAGTAGTATTAAACATAAAATGAAAGTTTACATCTACACAATTCCACAGGTCACAGAAAAATAAGCACCGTCGTATTTATAGGTGTTCAAAACAGACTAAACGATTTGAAATTAAACCAGATCTTGTAACCGAACCCGATTTAACCCGAGTTCAAAAATGATTTGCAATTATGTAAAAACTAATTTGAACAAAAAACTCATTTTCAAACCAACTCGACAGAGGTAATCCAAAATCAACCCGATATCCTAAATGAGCAGCTGTAGTCCAAATCAGCAAAGTTGGGAGGAATTCCAAGCTTTGTAGAAGACGATCAAAAGTCTTCGGTATTCTGATTTGAATTTCAGTATCCCTATCGAGCTTAGCTCAATTGATAATAACATAATATTTTGTATTTCGACTTTTACTAATCGCCAAGTCTACGACAATTCCATTGATTAAAGTTTCAATAACAATACACCTCCCTATAAATTTATTAGCAGTTTTATTTTAATACATATTATTTTTTTATTTGTAATATTTTAATGGAAAAATTATATGAAACTACCTAATATATACACCTTTTTTTAAAAAACTACTTTATCTAAAAATTTTTGCAAAAAACTACCTTATATAACATAAATATTTGCAAATGACTACCTTTTAACGAATTTCGTCAGTTGACTGTTATCTTTAACCTTTGACCAGCACGTCTGTAGCACGTGATTACTTAAAGGTAGTCATTTGCAAACATTTGTGTTATACTCCCTCCTATTCACACAAAATGAGACATTTGATATATTTTCACCAAAACCAAGGAGGGAGTAGGGTCCATATGAAAGTCAACCATTATGTAGTAGTTAGGATATGTTAAATAAGAGTAATTGGGTCTAAAGGAGGGAGTAGGGTCCACATGAAAGTAAATGGGTAAATGTAATAAGGGTAATATTGTAAAAAATTGTGTCTAAAAATAGAAATGGGACATTTTGTGTGAATTGGCCCAAAATAGAAATGTCCCATTTTGTGTGAATATGAGGGAGTATTAGGTAGTTTTTTGTAAAAAATTTGAAATAAGATAGTTTTTAGAAAAAAGGTGTATAGATTAGGTAGTTTCTTATTATTTATTCTTAAATAAATCAATTAGGTTAAAGTATTCAAATTTGACTTTAAGATCAATTCAGACTTTAAAAGATCGATTATTTACAAAGTGGTCAATCAAGTTATCAGATATACTTTTTAAAGAAATTAATTAAAATTTTCGTTTTTGATCTAAAAGTGATAAATTTTGACATGAACGTGATCAATTTCTACTTACAAGTATAGAACATCAAATGAATCAATTTTTTTAAAGTCTTCAATGCCGGCGTTAAAGTGATCAATTCAGACCTTGTTCATTTTAAAAAATGGATGCATAAAGAGTTTTTCAAACTATGAAAAACTCTAAAACTCATACGTCAAAGTGGAGTTATTATTAATTTTTGTAAAAAACTTAGTGACAATTTATATGTCTTGTTCATTTTCTTTTGTCACTTGAGTGGATGTTGTATGATATAAATTAAAAATTATCCTTTCTTCGTCCAATCGATTATTTTAAATGGAATGAAATGAAGAAGGAGTCTCCAATTATCTCATAAAAACTCAATGTTAATTTTAAAAATATTCAACATTTAAAGATATTTTGTTCATATAAACAAAATTGTTTTTAAAATCAGACACCAAGAAAAGGAGAAAGGGCGAGTAAGGTGTTTTTGGTTTGGCGTAGCAGATAGTAGAGTTGGCAGGAGTAGATTTGTAAAACAATCTAGTTTGTCTTGTATTAAATATCTTATAATATCAAGTTTTGTTTATATAGTCGTTTATTGTATTACATTAATATGATTAATTTAATATATAATATTAATATGATTAATATATATTATATCAATATAATATTTTATAAATGGAAAAATTATAAGAAACTACCTAATTTATACACCTTTTTTAAAAAAACTACCTTATCTAAATTTTGTTTTTTTACAAAAAACTACCTAATATAACACAAATGTTTGCAAATGACTACCTTTTAAGTAATCACGTGCCACAAGCGTGTCGGTCAAAGGTTAAAGATAACAGTCAACTAACGAAATTTGTCAAAAAGGTAGTCATTTGCAAACATTTATGTTATATAAGGTAGTTTTTTGCAAAAATTTTTAAATAAGGTTATTTTTTTAAAAAAATGTGCATAGATCAGGTAGTTTCTTGTAATTTCTCTATTTTAATTTTTGGAAAAGTACTTTTTCATCCCATCACTTTTTAATTCTCATCCACTTACCTTTTTATCATTTTCCTTCATTATTTGTAATATATTTATTGATACTTATTCAATTTTTTGTTCAAACTTTCTATGTACCAAAGATTACCTTTTTTTCTTTTAATACGTCTTATTTAAATTAACCTAGTTTTAGTTTTAGTCATGACTTACATTTTATTTTAATTATTATCAAAAAAACATTTTACTTACTTTTTCTTCTCATCAAAAAAATTCTAACTTTTCATGAAGTTTACTTTATATGTCCTACAGGAATAGTTCAAAGAACAAATAAAGTAAAAATAAAATAATGATTATAATTTTAAATTGTATTTTCTTTTGGAAAAGTTGGATAAATATGTAGATGGGATGAAAAAGTAATTTAAATAAGTGGATATGAATCAAAGAAAAAGTGAGAGTCATGGCTGGAGCTGCTCAAAATAGAACTTACGACCCGACCTTGTAATCAAATATGATTTAACCGGACCTCAAAAATAAATTTACAATGACGTAAAAACTAACATGGATGCAATACATAATTTGAACATACGTGAAATACATGAACTGAAATAGACTCGATTACATAAATAAATAAATTCTCCATTCAAGGCTAGAAATAGAAATAAAACAAATTTAATGGAATGAACTACCAAAAAAAATGCTAATTCTTTGAAACACAAACAGTAACTTTTTCTTACTTTTAGTATCTTTTCTTGATTTTCATCGCATACATATATATATATATATATATATATATATATATATATAATGAGAGGGGTGAGAAGGATTTTACAATTATATGATTTTAGCTCAATCGTGACCATAGATTTTTTTATTCTAGTAAAATCAAGGGTCTGGAGTCCTTCTTACCCTTCTCATTTTCAATCTCCTTCGCTCAATCGTGACCATATATATATATATATATATATATATATATATATATATATATATATATATATATATATATATATATATATATATATATATATATATATATATATATATATATATATATTTATATATATATATTATATATTATATATATATATATTATATATATATCTATATATATAATAGTATATATTACTATATATAATATATATTATTATTTATATTATAATATATCATACATATATATTATTATATATATATTATCATATATAATATCAAACATCATTACATAATGAGTATATTATATTATATTATATTATATATTATATGGCTATATATATATATATATATATATATATATATATATATATATATATATATATATATATATATATATATATATATATATATATATATATATATATATATATATTTTTAATATATATTATATATATATGTATATATAATATATATATATATATATATATATATATATATAATATATATATATAATATATATATATATAATATATATATATATATATATATATATATATATATATATATATATATATATATGAATGTGTTGTGGTGTATATACTCTCTCTCTCACTCACACACATCCACATACACACATATATACTAGAGCTGTTCATGGGCGGGCTACCCAACCAGGCCCGACCCATCCGGCTCGAAAAACGGGCGGACATGAACAACATTTTTCAAAAAAATTTAAAGTTTGGACGGCTCGGGGGAAAAATTTTTCAAAAAAATTTAAAGTTTGGACGGCTAATACCCGCCAGCCAAGATAAACGGGTATAATTTAAAAAACCATGTATACCCGCCCACCCGCTTAGTTTAATATATTATTTATTAAATAATTAATTCTATTAATTATTAAACTATACTACTACATGACCCATACCCAATTTTAGTTTATTACTTTTCTACTAACCTTAAGGTTTACTTCTTTTAGACTTTAATAAAACTTCTAATTCTACTATCTACATTCGATATTTTTAACTATCAAAGCACTCAAGCAGTCGACTATCAAAGTTCGAACAAGTAGCCGACTCCACCGTCTATATTCCATATTCATGTAATTTGAGTATTTTGACTTTATATATATTCAGAGTATTTTAGATAATGTATTATATTTTGTTTGTTCTTATAAAAACTTAACTTTATAATATGATTTATGTTTTTAATTTTTACATAAAAATACCCGCCTACCCGCGGTTCCCACCCGCTTTAAAAATGGGCGGGTAGCGACAAAAAAATATGTCCGCGAATGCGGGCGGACTTTTGAATATTTGAGCCCGCGTGTAGAAATTTTTGGTGCTACCCACTGCACCTACCAAGCCCCATAAGAACTCTAATATATATATATATATATATATATATATATATATATATATATATATATATATATATATATATATATATATATATATATATATATATAATATATATATATAATATATATATATATATTATAATATATAATATATATATATATATTATATATATATATATATATATATATATATATATATACATATATAATATATATATATATATATATATATATATATATATATATATATTATAACTAAAGTTTTAAAACTATGAATTAAAATTTATGAAAAGTTAGTGTAGAATTAGTGGTCTTAGCTCTTCGTCTATTAAAGTACTTCGTTGATTCTGTCTCAATTCATAATCACAAATTCTCAGGGAAGTCCGTCTATCCTATAGGCGAACTAAAATGGGCCGGCCCATCTACTCTTAAAAGGAAACTGTTCAGTTTTTTAAATTTAAAAAAAAGAAAAGAAAAAGGGTTTGGAATTCGCGCGTTACAGTCTCTGAGATTTAGGTGTAGTCTATTCAACTTCTCATCATTACACCAACAGTTACACTCAACCTCTCCTTCTCCCTCAACCTTCGATTATCATCATTCAATTCTCCCTCAACCTTCATCTTGTCCTGAGATTTCGATTTCATCTTCTTTCTATTCCGCTTTCATCTTCTCTGAGATTTCGGTCTAATATTCTCCCTCAACCTTCGACAGTTGCTGTTTCTTCTTCTTTGTGATTTCGGTTTCTTCCTCAACCTTCATTATTGTTCCAGATCTTCAATTCTAGGTATGATTTTCGACATTTTAATGTGTATTTTAATGGGTATTTCGAAATTTTAATGGGTTTTATAATGGGTTATGTTTTTTGGTATATAATGGTGTTTGAACTTGATTAATGGTTATGTTTTTGAAATTTCTGAGATTTGTGATTGTGATTGCTTAATGGGTATATTTCGGTTTTATAATTTTCGAAATTTCTGAGATTTCCAGACTCTAGGTTATGTTTTTGAAATTTCTTAGATTGTATATTAATGGTGTTTGAACTTGATTAATGGTGTTTGAACTTGTATACGGTTTTGTTTTTGTTATATTAATGGTGTTTGAACTTGATTATATAAATTGATTATGAGATTTTTTTGGTATACTAATGGTGTTTGAAATTGATTATAGAATTTCCCGTTATTGTATACAAATTTTGATATCGTAACGAATTTTTTTTTATACGATTTTTATACTAGTTTTGTTCCAGATTTTTTTGCAACGGGCTTGTTCCAGATTTTTGTTCCAGATTATAGAAATTGATATTGTATACTGTTTTTGATATTGTATACTGTTTTTGTTATAGAAATCGATATTGTATAGTGTTTTTGTTCCAGATTTTTAATTGGTATATTATGGAAGTGGGTGTCGAATCTTTTGAATGATGTATGAATTGTTAATTGGTTCCATATATGGCATTGATGTAGACATGACTACAAACTTAATCTTTGAATGTTTCTGTATATGATTAATTCATGGTTATTGTGAAGTACTTCAGTCCCTTGTAGTTTTTCTTAAATTGGTTTACAAGTTTCTTAAAACAAAAAGTTTTGCTTTACAAGTTTCTTAAAATATGATTAATTCATGGTTATTGTGAAGTAATATTGAAGACTTGATCCAAAAAATAGTGATGGATATAACTATATCAAGTTTTGCTTTACAAGTTTCTTAAAACAAAAAGTTTTGTTTTACGAGACTCTTCTCAAGAGGCCGTTGTTCCTCAAGTTTTCTTGGGCAGTCATAAAAATCTAGTGTAATTGAATTGATCTTTTTTTCATACAATGACTTCTGAGGTGTTTCAATGGATACATTTGATGGGATGATTCATTAGTAGTCTTGATTGTGATTGATTTTTTGTTATAATATTTCCATTTTTTGATCTATTTACATTCTTCTTCATCCATTGGTGTTTTAATTTTGAAACAGGTCTTGAAAATGTCTAATTTGAACGCAATCCATTGGTGGATTTAGCCAAAAAGTTTGCTTCTGAGAAACCCAAAAGATTACCGAAATTCTTGCCGCAAGGACACCCGATCCACTGAAAGTTGTTACTCCGAAGAAGCGCACGAGAGCGTCTCAAAAACCTGCAAAAGTAGCTCCCAAAAGGCAGAGGAAGAATGTCCCCAAAAAGAAGACAATTTGATTCGAAACATTGAAGTTGTAATGAACACATTTAACTCTAACAACAATGTCACATTTGTGTTAATTATTGAAGACATTGGTGTGTTGTTTTTAGTAATTATATATGTTTTAGAGTTGTAATTAGACAGATTTGGATTTAAAATTTCTAAGTTTTAGAGATATAATGACTAAGTTCTGGATCTATAATGAATGGGTTTTGGAGCTATAATGACTTACTTTTGGAGCTATAATGACTAAGTTTTTGGAGCTATAATAAGTAACACATGGAGTTATAATCACTAAGTTTTGGAACTATAATGACTAAGTTTTTGAGTTTTGCTGACCACGTTTTGGATCTATAATGAATAAATTTTGGAGCTATAATGACTTACTTTAGGAGCTATAATGACTAAGTTTTGGAGCTATAATGAGTAAGATTTGGAGTTATAATGACTAAGTTTTTGAGCTATAATGACTAAGTTTTGGAGTATAATGGCTCAGTTTTGACGTTTTGCTGACTAAGTTTTAGAGGTATAATGACTGATTTTTTGAGTTATACTGACTTAAATTTATAGGTAAAATGAGTTATAATGATTTTGTTATAATGACGCATTTTTTGATTTATACTGTTTAAGTGTTTGAGTTAATATTTCTAAGTTTTGGAGTTATACTCACTAATTTTAGGAGTTATAATGACTTATTTTTTTAGTTATACTAACTAAGTTTTGGATTTAAAATGAGTTATAATGATTTTATTTTGTACTGATAATAAAGCCTTTTTGGAGTTATACTGACTAAGTTTTGGAGTCTAAATGGTTAAGTTTTGGATTTAAAATAACAAAGTTCTGGAGTAATTTATAAATCCATATTATAAAACATCAAAATCCATAATATAAAACATCAACTACATTATCTATATTATATGTTTTTTGGGTGTTGCAGTTCCGAACTCCTTTTTGGTCGTGCTCTTTCTTTTTTCAAAGTGGCCCTTGATCCTCTTTCTTCGCCCCTTAGTAACTGATTTTTCCGGGTCTAATACCAAGACTCCTACACCTGATACACTATTAAGAGACGGTACCATTATAGACCCAAACACAGGAATTATAGCCCCAAAACAACAAAACCATTATAACTACACGCCCAACCACAGACATTATAGTCCCTGAAGGATACCATTACAGTCCCCAATAAAACGTATTATAATTACAAAAATATTATATTATACTTTCAAAATTTAATACCTTCGTAGAGGCATATAGCATTGTTATGGTTGTTGTCATCATCTCCATCTCCAAGAACTGAAATACATAAAAAAAATGTTTAAAAAAAAAAACCACAACACACTGTTGGTTCTACGAAATTAGTGATCGAATTTAAAAAATACCAGGTCAATTTAAAAAAAATAATTCAATATGGTAATAAAAAAAAATTTTGGAACTGAAATATTCCCTCCTTCGTTTTCCATTAAAAAAAAATACTGTCGTTAATTCTCAGCGTCTTCCATTACCTTCATTACCAGGTCAATTTAAAAAAAAAAATTTTGTTGCAATATGGTAATTCTCAATATGGTAGTATTGATCGAATATGGGCATTACCTTCATTACCTTCGTCTTTCATTTCAATACAGTAATTCTCAGCGTCTCCCATTGATGAAGCCATTGATGAACCTTGGTGAACCAAAAAAAAAAAAATTCAATTTATAAATACATAAGAAAAATGATTAAGAAATCATGAACAATAATAATCATATCAGTAACATACTATGCGCCATCTCCTTCGAATATACTTGATCGAATTCACACATTATGTCTTCCATTATTGTTGTAGGTTTTTGGTGTTCTAATGGTGTTTTGGTGTTTTTCTGTTGCAGGTTGTTATTCTAATGATTTTGGAGTTATTGAGTTTTGGTATTCTAAGAAATCATGAACAAAAATTCTGTTGCAAATTACGTTTTGGTGTTCTTGGAATATCAATGGAGTGACTTTCTTTTGGTATTCTAATAATTTTGGGAAGAGTTGAACTGTATTCTAATGGCAGTTAAGAGGATGTTTTTTTTTGGGAAGAGTTGACGGTTAACATATTTTTTTTTTCCTTTTTAATTTGCTATTTATTGTTTGGGCTGGGCTTTGTAGTACCCGTCTATAGGATAGACCGTCTCCCATGAGACTTACTGATTCATAATTGATATTGATATTGGAAAAAAGAATATGAAGGCCCAATGGTAAGCCCTAAGCAATATTTAAAAAGTGGGCTCTAGCAATGCCAGTCTAGGTCAATTAATAAAGCACTTAGAAATGGGCCCAATAATAAAGCAAGTTTACATCAGAATCAGAATAAGAAACACAATTGCAATAGTCGCACGCCTTCTTCTTCTTCAACCTCAAGTTGCAACAATAATGGCAGCTGGTGTTACAAGTTTCAAAACTATTTTTTTTTTCCAGATTTCATGGGTAGCACATGCTAACCATGGTTACAACTTACAACATAGATCTGCCATTGACTATTTAGATGATTGTTATTTAATGACTACTTTTTCCTTTACAAATTTTACCTTATCACTTTGTTTCATGTTGTTCTACTTTCCTTTTCATGAAATTTGTATCAAATAAAATGGGACATTGATTTACTTTGTCAAAAATGCGAATATGTAATTTTGGCTTTGCCACCCATCCCCCCGCTAATATGTTGTATAATTTAAAAAGCACAGAGTGAATAATTGTAACAAAAATTACTATAGGTCAATGATTGAGATAACATATTTATAATCTAAGGTTAATGAATCAAACCTAAATTTGAACTATGATTTTTTAGTAGAGTAGTAAATTTAAATATTACTATAAAGTCATTACGGTTTTTTTTTCATAATTTCACCACCATCATTTTTTTAGTATGTGTGCTTATAGTTTTTCTATCTAAACTTAAATAGTTTTATTTTATTTGCAGATTTATATTTATGGAGTCAAAAACACTTATTTTTTCAAACGGGATAGGAAAGCTTCAACTTTATTTGTTAAATATAATTTTTGCTACGATTCAAATTCATTACAGTATATATAATTTAAAATATTTTTATAGTTTAACTAATTTAAATTGGATGCTAGAATTATATGTTGAAAAGTAATACATAAATTAGTAAATATGTTTTTGATGACCGTTAGAAGTAGTAGAAGTCGAAGAATCTACAATTTCGTACCATATATGATGACTCTGTTGTTGTGAATTGATAAATTACAATTAGATTACATGAGTTACTTGCAATGTATACTACTTTAAATTTATTAGTCTTCTTTTGTAACTCTCAATTTATATTGCATTGCATTAAAGAACTCGAAGTGAGTGTCTAAAAAAATTACCTAACATTCATCAATTTATGAGTTATGTTCTCTTATATAGCTAAAAACGACAGTATTAGTATTACTATGAATATGAATTGGTTGAGTGTATGTCAATGTCAAATATTCTATTACAATTAAAACGACTTTACATAAAACTCTTCATTGTTAGTTTGAATTGCATTAGAGAAGATGAAGTGATGAGTTTCAAAAAACCTAACATTATAAGTGACACTTGGCAAAATGCTTTCAAAATGCATTGTGTAATGATACTTAGCACAAAGTGTTTTTAAATTAGTAGATGTATGATGATGTTGATGTTAATATATGTTCTAGTGATCTTTCATCGATGTAGATACGTTGTGCAAACAATAAGGCGTTTTTTGTGTAACTATACAAGCCATATTTATTATAAAGGTGAATTTTTATTTATTAATCAAAATGTGGGTTTCTATTATCCGAGAGGGAAAAGATAAAAAATTTTTAATTTAAATTTTCCAACAAAAAAAATAAAAAGAACAATTAGATTGTTATTGTCATTTCCATATTCAAGGCTAGTCCAGACAGATCAAGGTCAAGGTCAAAGTTGAAGTTATTGTCAAGGAGAAAACAATGTTATACCAGACGTTTACATTGAAAATTAATGTTCATCCAAGTTTTTTTTTTCATTGTTCAATCAAAAAAGCCTAAAATTTTGAAAAGTTCTAATTATGATCGAAGTATGTAGTTGTCCCTCGAAGGGCTTAGTAAATGAAAGGTGACAAAGACCATGTGAATTATGAGCAACATTTGAAGCCCAAAAATGTAGCTCATCATTAACAGTTATGCTGATCAACATGATAGAAGTATGTAATTGCGGTCCACACCAAGTCTCCTGTGACACCGTCTTTTTGAGAGACGTTTTTCAGACCCAATTCATTAGAGTTTAATTCTTACTCTTATTTTATATTTTTCTTTATGGGTCAACCCAATTAGAGTTGGTCTCTCAAAGAGATCGTCTCTCACAAAAATTTGTGGTCCAGCAAAGGACTTAATATATGATTGTTGACAACGCCCATGTACATTATGATCATCAACTCCTTACGTCCTTAAAAGCTTAGTTATTAGATATATACGTTTCTTATCTACGATTGTAAAAATAGGTGACTGATCCGGTTCATAGGTAGGATTTTAATGTGGTAGAATCGTGCGATTCTACTAAGCTTATGAATTTAGGTGGTAGGATTATAACGTGATTCTACAATCCTACGTTCCAACGATCCAATCCTACAAAGATAGTTATCACTTATGTATAAATATATATTTAAAATAATTATATTAATGTCTTTATAAAATTCAAGTTTTTCTTACTTTGTATTTTAAAATTAATTGTTAAAAGTTAAACCTTAATAGATCAAGTCAAATAATATTTTACTTAACACCTTAAAGAACAAATATCATAGATAATCAATACACTAAAGCACATTATTGCATATTAGTAGAATAATTTTGATTAACCTGATTTTGCATCAATAAAATTTATCCATTACTCGGACATAGGTCTGTAACATACTTAGGACATAGATCATTTACAAGATTAGTACCTAGGTCCACTTTTTAATTATGCAAATTACATAGAATTGATGTTATGGCGGATTTAGGGGTACCAATTAACGAATGAAATTTTGGCAAAGTTTTATTTGTAAAATTAACAACTAATTTTTTAAATATTGATAAATTGATAAGTAGAATCACAATAAATTTATCAAAATTGTGATCTTATTCTTGAAAAAGTTTATCGTAACTAAATAGCGTTTTCGAATAACAAAATGCTAGTAATTAACATCTATCTTAATCATATGCATTACGTGAATTGATAACAATTTCCTCATCATCATCATCATAATTAATCATACCCAGTGTATCCTGCTTATAGACAAACTATGATCAGGGTCTGGGGAGGGAAAGTAAACAACAACTCATACCCATATAGGAGAGTGCGGTCAAAGAATCCCCCAAGTTTATCTATTAAATTCATTCCACTTTATTCAAACTAATGTAACTAGAGAAAAAAGTTAAATATATTCTAAAAATAATGTGTATGCTGTAAATAAATTAATAGTGAATTGATCTATAAATTACTAAAAGGAGAAAATATTTATAATGAAAAGGATTCAATATTAATTTTATATTTTTACACCAACCAATAAAAAAGTCACTATAAATTTTTTTAAAAAATAGCCTGTTCCATATGTCCTAAATCCCAATATACCTCCGCCACTGATGTTACTCCGCATTACATTTAAATCTGAGGTAAAATAAGAATTAGTTATAACAAAAAGCACTTAAAAATAAGAGGGAAATTGACACTATTTTATATAAAGTGCCAAAAATTGAAAACAAAAAGTATGAGCTAATGAGAATTTGCTAGAACTTGTAGGAAGGGAGGGGACCAACATGCCATTATGTAATTCTTAATTTATATTTTTTTAATAAAGTAAGCTAAATAGTAAATTGTATTCAATTATTGCGGTATTCCTTAGCTCTAGCATATACTAATCATTAATTTAAATTGGAAACTATAAAACTAGAAAAGGGAAGAACTCTCTAGATGTCACTTTAAATTAAAGAGACTTTTGTTTGAAGAAGTTTCAAGAATAAACGAACTACTTCTGTTTCATAGATTTTTAAACATTTTTTATTTTTTTTATATCACATAAATTATTATATTTCTATTTCGAACAATGAATTGTATTCTTCTTCAATTCTCATCACATTTTATTTTTATTTTTATTTTATTCACACATATTTTTAAGTAGTCGTAAAAATATTATTTAAATAAAAACTAAAATTTATAGCTAGTATTAACATTTAAAACACATACACCTCATTTTTCATTTCCACTACTTTAACTAATATAATTAACTTGATTTGTTATTAGTCCTCCTAAGTCCTAACTATACCTCATTTAAAAATGATCTCAAATATTGGTTAATTTAAATAATCCATATTGTATTATTGTTAGAGTAACAGTTTCATAAAAATTCGAATATTGTTATTTACTAAAACAATTCCAGAGTATTTTGAGAATTTGAATTAAAATATGTTCCTATAATTTTTGTAAAAATGTTATTCCAATAATACGGACTATTTTGATTTAATCAATACCATGGATTATTTAGAGTGAATGAGTCACACAATTAGGATTACACTACAAAAAAATTGCAACTTACCGACTAAAAATTTCCGACTTATCGAAATAGTCGGAAATTTTCGCACTACAACAAATTTTAGTTTTTTGCGACATTAAATTTAGTGGCATTAAAAAAATGCTACTGATTCATATTTTTAGTTTAATAATTATTGGTTTTTATTTTAAGTTCCAATATAAAGAGATTTAGCGACACTTTATTTGGTCTTTAGTGGCGTATGTAATTGTCACTATAGTCTATAGTGGCATTTGTGAAAAATGTCACTAGATCCTATGTCGCTAAAAGCTTTAGTGTGACTTTTTATTATGCTGCTAAATGGTCTAATAAATGTCACTAAATCATCTATATATACTATAAGAAATTTGAAATAACAACATTTAAATTAAATGTCGCTAAATATATCCCACTAAAAGCAATTTATGTTGTAGTGTCGACTAAATTTCCGACTGACAGGCGTTAGTCGGAATTTCCGACTAAATTGTTACTGAATTACTTTTTGGTCGTAAGTTTAAATTAAAAAAAAGAAATTTACCATTAGTTTTTTCCGACTAATTTCCGACCGAATTTTAGTCGGTAATTTACCGACCATTTTTCGACTAAATTTCGGTCGGAATTTAGTCGGTAACAAAAAGCTATACATAGCACAGTAGCAAACCACATTATTTTGAGTAGAGCAATGAACACCACATGTTGATATTTGTAATTTTACCAAATAAAGAGTAAAACCATGAATATGAGAAAATGTTGTTGGAAGTAACAGCATAATATATTTAACGTATATAGTTTTTCTGAAATAAAATCTTTTTGTTCATCTAGTATAATAAATTTTTTTATGATGAATATTTAAAAATATAAAGGCTTAATATTACTTATAGAACACATGGAAAAAGTAAAGCGAATAAATAAAAAGAAATATAAAGAGTATTTATCATGGGAATAATGGTATAGAAATGCACAAGATAGCACAACATTTTTCGTGATTCTTCCAATTGGAAATAATAATAATAATAATAATAATAATAATAATAATAATAATAATAATGTACTAATACGAATTAAATCAAACAAATACAAATATATTTATTATATACTTATACAACTAATAGTAAGCTAATACGAGTAATAATATACAATGAACTAACAATATAATAATACAACTAATAATATAGTAATAATATACTAATACGACTAATTTCATACTAATACTATTAATAATACATTCGTATAACAGGTGTTGATCTCTTGAGAGACGAGACCGTCTTTTGTAAAGACGACTCTCAAAAGTCCAGCCCAAATCTATATTTAGAGTTGTAACAATACATCATTAGAATTGGACTGGGCTTTTGAGAGCCGCCTTTACAAAAGACGGTCTCATGTAAGAATTTGTGTTCATATAACTAATACTACGCTAATACGAGTAATAATATACAACACTAATACTACACTATGACGACTAATACTGCACTAATACGACTTATAATATACTAATACTGCAATAATACGACTTATAACATATTAATACTACACTAATATGACTAATTATACATTATTAATACAACTAATAATATAATTATACTACAATAATATTATAATACTACACTAATATTGCACTAATTAATACAACTAATAATATACTTATACTACAATAATATTATAATACTAAATAGAGCCGCCTCTCTCTCTACCCTCTCTCTAAAAACCTCCCTCTGTAGGGCGATTCGTCCCCCCCGCCATGGCATACAGGCGGCGAAGCCGACCACCGAGGAAGAGGAGATCTCCAGCATGCTAGGATTCCCTTCAACCCCCTCTGTTGTTAATACCAACTGCTGGGTACCCAAATCAACGTTTGTTTTGTCGAGTTTCTTAAACCCTAACTCTAAAACCTCCTAAAATCCAAACTCTCTGGCCTGATTCGAAGGATTTACTGCCATCTCAATGTAGGAAATTCCATCCCAGGCGCGTTTGTGGTGCTTCTGAACCCCATCTTCTACGGGTTGAAGTTTAAACCCTAAAATCGATTCGTCAAATCGAGCCCATGGATTTCGATGAAATCGAAGATAGATTCGTATCTTGGATGTTCTCAAAACGTGATTGTGGAAATCGGAACTTGTCCGATATCTTGGTGTATGTTCTCAAACTTCCATGGAGGATTTCAAGGCATGGTTGAGGATTCTCATGAATCCAAATCTATGGGTTTAACCAGTTTCGGTTTACTTATCGAAAATCTGGGATTCGATGTTCTGTTTGTCTGAAATTGCAGCGATGGAAATCGAAATCTTTCTTCGGAGTATTGACCCTTTTCAATTGGTAAGCCTCTCATCCAGGTAACCCTAGAAATCGGGTTATTTGCATATCCTGTGCTTGAACTGCTAAGCAGTTTTGTATTGGAGGGTAGCAAATTATGTTTGCTACTCTTGTTCTTTTGGTTTTTTGATCTAGGTCATAATCAAGTGAGGTATGTTATTAGAGGATAGTAAAGCTGATTGCTACTCCTTTCTTGCTTGGTCTATGACTTAGAGGTTGGTCCTACGTCCCTTATGGGCCTGCTCTCGGGGACACTATGCTGCTGGATTCTCGATGATGCAGGCTAAGACTATGGGCTGGAATGCCTTGACATTAGACACCTCTGCCTTGTAGCAATGACCTTACTCTAAGGATGGTCTTAGGAAAGTCTTGCGTTTGAGGTGTGCTAGCTGCTGGTTTAGGATTGTCTGGTGCTTATCCTGGACTGTGACCGTCCCAAACTGCCATGCCTGAACCTATGGACTAGATCATGCCGCTGTTTGGTTGTGGCCTGTTACACAACTACTTTGAGCATTGAAATGATTTAATATGAAAAATCTGGGGCGTGAGTTTTTTAGTAGTTTACTCCTCTTGTTTTGGTTTGATCTTTTGTTGATCAGGGGAGACCTACAGAGGCTCCTTCTATGATAAAGCATGATGCATATTTTGCCACATATTGAAGCAACATCAAAACTCAGCCAAACTGCAGTGGTGCCTCCCTGCTGCTGTTTCGACTAGCTGGAGCCTGTTGCTGTTTTGTGTTTGTGCTGCTCTTGACTCGAGCTAGCTGGAGAGTGGATAAGCCTTTCTCGAGTTGCTGGTGCTGCTCTTGGAGGCTCAATCACCTTGAACATGAAAGTAGTAACTCTGTGTCTGCACAGTTATTAATCTACATAGAGTTTTGTAAAGTCTAAATGTGATCTAGCATCAGGTATAGCCTAGGAGATATATCTTTTGGAGTTGTCGTGCCCTTACTAAGCAAATGACGAGGGGCCTGTCCCTTAGGAGCTTCGTTTGGGTCATCTGCTCAGTCTTTTGGACCTTTTGTAAGCTTCGGCTATTTTTCTGGCACTTTATAATACTTACTTTGCCAAAGAAAAAAATATTATAATACTACACTAATAGTCTAATACTGCATTAATAGGACTAATAGCATACTAATACAATACTAATATTATAATAATGATAAACTAAATCGATTAATAATAATCATAATACTAATAATAATAATTATTATGACTAATTACACTAATACAACTACTACGACTAATTAAAAATTAATAGTACACTATAATTTAAAAAAAAAAAAAAAAAAAAAATAATAATAATAGTTGGGTCTTAGACAAAAAACTATCCGTTGAGAGTTTATCTCTCTAGGCGATTGGGAGGAGGTCTTCGACATCGTGAGTGCCAGCTGCTGGGTCATTCTCCGGTGGGTCATCCACCACCACCGGTTGGTTTCTCTCTTGCTCCAGTTGCTCCGCAGGGCCACCACCAGCAGGTTCCACAGTATTTTTCAGCTTGTTCACAGACGGGTATAGGGGAGGGTGTTTGAAGCTCTTCGACAGGCGGGTACAAGCCGTACAATAGCAGGCCGGTTCTACAGGTTGCCGGTGGCTGTCAGTTGGCCGACTCCACCTCTTCTTCCGGTGGCTATAAGCTTTAGGGCGTTTGAAAGGGAGTTTTAGAGGGCTTCAAAGTCCCAGTTCTCGGCACGTGGTTCACCGTCCCAGTTCGTCGTCGAGCGCTTCCATTTCAGGTGCGAGCTTCCTTCTCTACTTTTACTTTCCGACAGCAGGTCCTTTTTACAGGCTGGTCTTCTCCCCCGGTACACGCTTGTTGTTCAATTTCCAATCTTGTGTCTTCACATTTACAAGTAGGTCTTCTTCGTTGGAGGCTATTCGGGGTTTGTGTGTTTACTCATATTTCAAGCTTGCTTCGACCTACAAGTTTGTGTGTTCTTCTTTCAAGGGGTCTGTTGATTTTATGTGTTTGTGGGTTCTTAATTTGGGATGGGCTAGTGTGCTACGGGTTCGCGGCAGGTATCTTATGGCTTAGCTTGGGTGTTCTCCTTCTTCCTCTTTGGGCATTATTAGTTTTATTATTATTTTGTGGATTGCTTTTTAAAGTGGGTATGGTCTTTTGGTCTTGTTGGATTTATTCGGTGTTGGTTCAGCTCTGATTTTGGTTTGTTTGAAGGTTTTGTGCTTTTGCGTGAGGCGTTTGGTGCTTCTCTTGGGTTGATTGTTTTAGTTGTGATTGCTTTTGTTGTGGCGCCCTTGTGTTCATCGTGCGTATTCGCTTGCTGCCTCTACGTGGTCTTGTTATCTGGTGCTTTCATATGGTTGTCGATAGGATTTCTTGCCCTTTTAGAGGCCTTGATGGCTGTAATAGTGGTGGTGGCAAGGGGCCCACTAAAAAATACTTTGTTGATCATTTGGGGTCTCGCCATTTTGGCTCGGATGCGTCTAGGGTTTACCTCAAAGATCAGCTAGGGAATGACTCTTTCTTGTTCTCTTCTTTGGACACAACTCTTAAGAAAGCGGGCATTTGGCTCTGTGGGGAATGTTTCCGTACTCACTCATTTAGTAAGAATTGTAAACATAACAATAGCTCTGTTGTTCTCGCACCTTCCTTTGTTGATGATGCAATCCATGCCATCCCCTGCCCTTTGACCTCTGTGCGTGCTCCTTGTGTGGATGTTTTGACGCCCCCTGTGGGCTTGTAGCGTGGCTGCCCCACCTCTAGTTTCGATGTTGATCTGCTTGGTCGTGTCTTTCTAAAACCTTTGCGAACTGTTAAATGTATCCCCCCCAAGTTGCGCCTCAGCTTTGCTAGGGTGTTCCTCCAGGCCCTTGATATGGTTATAGCTTGTCCGGGTGATGTATCTGCTTGGGTGCAACTTCTTATCTTGCCTTACTGTGTTTTAGGGACCTTTTTGCCTAAAAATAGAACCGAGCGGCAGGCCGGGATGAGGGAGCGCTGCCAGTTTGAGCATATTTCCAACGCTGTTTTTAGATGGCGCAATCCTAGCGACAGGTTTTTTTTTGTTCTAGACCGTCTAGCTGAAGCAACCCCCTCCTCCTCTAGTGCTAAGAAAGTGGGTAACCTAGAAGACTCTAATCTGTATCAATGCAAGCGTAAGCTCGGGAATGGTCATTTCTCCGCTGCTATCAAGGTGTTGTCCTCTTCTGGTGTGGCACCACTTTCCCAGGACACCCTACAGGCTCTTGAATTCAAGCACCCTTTCGCGCCTCCTCCGATTGTACCCTCAATCTCTTGTAATGAGGAGACTCTCTCTGTGTCCAAAGATGAAGTGGTGAGGATGATACACAGCTTTCCTAAGGGTACCTCATGCGGTAGGGATGAGCTTAGAGCTCAACATCTTAAAGACATGATGGGAGGTTTGGCGTCAGCTATTGCCGACTCCTTGTTGTGCTCTATCACTAACGTTGTTAATTTGCTTTTGAGTGGTAAGTGTCCGAGCGTGCTTGGGGGTTTCATAGCAAGTGCTCCGCTTACCCCGTTGGTTAAGCTGGGGGGTGGTATTCGTCCTATTGCTGTTGGTACGGTATGAAGGCGTCTTGTATCTAAGGTTGGGGCGTCGGTTGTGGGGAAAAGCTTGCACACCTATTTTGAAGATTTTCAGTTTGGGGTCGGCACACAGGGAGTTGGTGAGGCTATTCTTCATTCTGTCAACCGACTTGTTGAATGCAAAGGTGACGTTGCAACTTTTTCTATGCTCTTGGTGGATTTTCAAAATGCTTTCAACCTAGTTGATAGGAGTGTCATGTTATCTGAAACAAGGCTGCAGTGTCCTTCCCTTGCCCCTTGGGTGGAGTTTTGCTATTCCCAACCTGCTCGGCTATATTATGGCAACTCTGTTCTCTGGTCTTGCCAGGGTGTTCAGCAAGGAGACCCCTTAGGCCCTCTTCTCTTTTTCCTTATCTTACACCCCTTGATCTTGAAAATTCACCAGTCTTGTAAGCTCAACCTCCAGGCTTGGTATCTTGATGATGGCACTATTATTGGCGATACACTCATGGTCGCTAAGGCTTTACACATTATTGAGGAGGAAGGGCCATCTCGTGGCTTATTTCTCAATATAGATAAGACAGAACTTTTCTGGCCTACGAAGGACCCTAGGAGTAGAGAGGATGGAGTTTTCCCACCTAACATATCTCGCCCTTGTGCGGGGGTGAAACTTCTTAGTGGACCAGTGAGTACATATCAGAGCTTTTGCCGTGGTTTTTCTTTAAAGAGGGTTTCTAAAACCATTGAGCTCATGTCAGCTGTTAGCAAACTCCATGATCCCCAATGTGAGCTTCTCCTTCTTCGATATTGTGCCGGGGTTGGCAGGTTTTTTTATGCTCTGAGGACTTGCCCTTCAGATTGGATCGGGGATGCACAGGTTCAGTTTGACCTTGCGTTGCGCTCTTCTTTAGATAAGATTGTTACAGCCTTCGGGCCAGGCTTTGGAGACTGGCAATGGAGGTTAGCCACCCTCCCCCTTAAGTTGGGTGGTCTTAGGATCTACTCAGCAGGCGACGTTATTAACTATGCTTTCCTTGCTTCTCGCCTTCAAACCAGTTCGCTTCAAGCAAAGATCTTAGCTAATAGTGATGTTTCTTCCCTAGGTTCAACTTTTGAACGTGCTCTTGGTCTCTTTCGGGTTCTTTGTGGCTCCAATGCTATTTCTCTCAACGATAAACCCGCTGCCCCCCATATGATGAAAAATTTGGCAGGGGCTTATTTTAATGTTGTTGAGAAAAGCCTTGCATCTAGTTACGGACTCACCCCAAGACAAGTTGCCATTCTAAGCTCCACTCGGGAACCTCACGCCCAAGACTTTCTGCTCACAATCCCTATCGACGGCTGTACATTGCTCACGCCCAAGTTGCAAGAACCCCAAAATGGACAGATGGGGGGACCACGCTGTACATTGCTCCAGCGAGATTGGCGTGAAGTTTCGTCACAATTTGGTTCGGGATATGCTTGTAGATATCTGTTGCAAAGCCGGGATTTCAGTCCGTAAGGAGGCACCACTGGGGTTCTTTTCAGAGGCAGGGAAAGATCTTAGGCCCGCAGATATCCTTATTTTCAATTGGCTTCATGGAAAAGATGCTTGTGTGGATGTCACTGGGGGCTCGCCCTTTGCTGGCATAGGAGTATCCTCATGGGCACCTGGTACTTCTTTAGCCAATGCTGTAGAAAGAAAGAGGAAGAAGTACGATGCGAAGTGTGAAGAGAATGGCTACAAATTCATCCCGTTCGCATTTTTCACCTTTGGAGAATTGGGTAAAGATGCTCTCAACTTGTTATGAAGGATTGGGTCTTATTCCGTGAGTAACTCGGGTAGCACTAAGTCTAGGGCATATATTTTTCAAAGACTAGCTTTTTGTATTCAAAAGGGTGTGGGTGCTCAGCTTGTTGCTCGCCTCCCCACCAACTTCTTGTAAAGTTTCTTTTTATGATATGAAATAATAATAATAATAAAAAAATAATAATGATAATAATAATAATAATAATAATAATAATAATAATAATAATAATAATAATAATAATAATAATAATAATAATAATAATAATAATAATAAGTGCTAAGAGTGTTATGTTATACGTATAATAACATTGCTTATAGCATAACTAATTAACACATGACCTACTGATTGGAGTGTTAGTATGTTAACATATGACCTACTGATTGGAGTGTTAGTATTGCATCCATGAGGTCGTGGGTTCGATTCTTGTCAAAGGCATGTCTGTGGATGGTATTGCTGGTTTTTGTGTGCGCCAGCTGATCGCATGTGACGTGGGCAGTGTGAGTATGACATGGTCATTATGTGACAGCCACGTGTGCTTGAAATTGCATTTCTTTCCAGCCACTTTTTTGCGACCAAAAAGGGTAGTCGATAAGTGGTCGCTATTTTTTTTAAAAAATTTTCATTTTAGGATAAATTCCTGAAATAGTGTTTTCCGACTAAAAAATAGTAGGAAATTAGTCGCAAATTTCCTACTCATTTCCGACTAACATAATAGTCGAAAATTTCGACTATTATTCCGACTACCATAGTTAGTCGGAAATTCCGACTGTTTTCCTACTAAATTGAGTTACTGACCAATCTGAACCGACTATCTTGAAATAGTCGGAAATCAGTCGGTATAGTTTTTGATTGCAATCATTAACTCTAGTTTTTGATTGCAATCATAGCTATAAATGCTAATATACTTGCTCGTAAAGTTTGTAGGAGTTTTTCTTGATGACAGCATTGACCTAGGTTCAAACCACGAAATGATATATGCGTCAAAGAGATTCAACAAAGAAAAACGAGATGAAAATCAAACGCGAAAATGAACACAAGTATTTATTGAGGTATCATCTTGGATACCTCTCCTCAAACGAAGTTTATTATATTGAATTCGACAATTACAAAGTATAATAAACCTTTCTTTATCTTGAGATCATAATTCTCTCAAAATTTTAAAATGCTAATACTATGATTAATACTCTCAAGTTTCTACAAAGTATAGCTCCCTAAAAAAGTTTGTGCTTGTGGTAATTTTGTTATAGAAAAAGATAAGTATGTTTCTTAGAACCAATCAATTAATCACCATAAAGTCACATAATAAACATCAACAATAAGTGTGATAATAAACTAGGAAAAAAACATCAATCACACAAGGCAGTAAACCCACAATTGATACCAAAAACGTAGCAAAAAAGAATCCAAAGTGGTTGCTTGACTGCCGCTCATTCGAGCCACAACAATAATCCTTCGAGCGGCCCTTTCAGAGGCCTCTCACTGTTGCACCAACTGCTGCTCAAACGAGCCATATAGCTGCTCGAATGAGTAGCTCCCCTGTTGCCTATTGTCGTATTCTTCAACATTGTCTTGATGGAGCAACTATCCTTCCCATGCCTTGACTCTTCAAGACATGGCTTTTCCTTTTAATAAAATCTCATATCGACCACTTCATTGATCGCCCCAAACACCAAATCACTAGCATATGACAGATCCTCAAAGTCTTTCTCTAGTGCAAGCCAAGGCTTGTTCAATCAAGTGTTCAAAGTCATGGGTTTTGAGTCTTTTGACACTTGCGTTAACATGATCAATATGTTTTAATAAATGGGTCTCTTGAAAAAGGTGAAACGACGGACAAAGAATTAAAAAAGGAAAGTGAAAAGGAGAAAGAACTGAAACAGTAGAGTTGTGGGTCCAATAAACATAACGCCCAGAGCCGGCTATTGGGCTGTGCAAATAGGGCAATGGCACAGGGCCCCAACATGAAAGTTGCAAATGGGGGCCCATAACTTGTAAATCCATAATGTATTGGTATGGTGGCTTTTGCTTCATACTCTTATTTCTTAGTTTTTAGTCAATGGCTTTTTCATATTTTTTTTTACTTTTACTAAACTTATTTCTTACTTATATATTTCCTTTTATTTTTATTTTGTCTTTTGGCTCTTTACTTATTCTTGGTCACTATTTTCTTATCCCTTTTCATTCAAAATCTATAAATTACAATATAGTTTGATGAGATCTTGGTAGATTTGTTTCAATGCAATGATTATTAATATCAATCTTTTTAATAACTTTAAATTATGTACAGTTAGAGATCTAAAGGTATTGTCTTAGCATGTTTACATATGGTAAGTAAGACTAGTATATTGGGTAAGAAGTATTATATACTTTAAATAAATTATAAATAGAATAATACCAAATGAATTTATTTTCTAGTTAAAAAAATAATTTCCGTTATTGAGCATTATTCTTTTTTTTATATGTTACCTTCATAAATTTATAATTTTGATACTTCCATCTTTACGAATTGATATTCCTTTTCAAAAGATTTTCTTTATTTAATATGATTTTCAATCAATCAAAAGTTGTCAAAAATAATCTACAAAAATTGACTTTTTATCAACACACTTGAACAAAGATAGTAAGGATCGAATCAATGTATTGAAGCGATAAATACTTAAATATTGCAACTATTTTAGAACAAGTAAATTATGTATTTTTGACATTTATTAATTTTGTATTGATTATACATTATTAACTTTAATATCTTGTCTTATAAATGATTTACAAAACAGTAAAATTGGACCAAAGAATAACTACAAATTTATTGAAAATAATAATTACTATTAACTATATTATAACATAATAGATGTTGAAGGGCCCATTTTTTGTTCTTAGTACAGGGCCTTTATATTGTTTGAGACGGCCCTGATGACGCCCAACGCTAAACGCCATCTCCAAGTTTCAGTTCTCCATCTTTCCTTAACTGAGTCGCAAATTAGAGTTAAGACTTATTTTTCCGTCGTCAAATACTCCCAGTTATGGCCTTATGGGACACGTCAGTTGATAAAAGTATGCTGGTGTTTAACGTGTCACACTTTTTTGTTGTTTTGCATTTCACTTTTCCCAAAGTGGGACCAGGATCACCGCATTTCCCCCGGCCAGAACCTCCTGGAAATATACATGACCCCACAATTTCATATTACTGATTTTCTAGTTTATTATAAACAGGTTCTTGGGTTCAACTCAATTTTCCACACTTTTATATTTATTTTAATGAAAATTCCACGTGGTAGCGTCCAGTTTTGATGAATGCCGTAGCTTTTTCCGTCAAGTTCTTGTTTAATTCCGTTGAATTTATCATTTTGTAAGATTTTTCCACATGTTAGCATCCAGTTTTTGTTTAATTCACCATTTAGACGTTTTATTCACAATTTTATTGTTTAATTCACCGTTTAATTCATTAACGTTCATAAATGTTTAATAATATTATGGAAAAATTATAAATGTTAAATAATTTTCCTGAAAAAAATTTAACATTTAATTCACCATGTTAATGTTTAATTCATCGGTCGAAACAAGTACTCTTTCGAATAAGTACTTATTTTGATCGAATTTTCGAAAGAGTTATCCCATAAGGATAATAGCGATGTTCGTTTTTTCAAAAAAAAAATCGTTATGATGGGTAAAAATGACGTCAAATATCTTTTTCGGTTTATGTATCAGAAAATAGGCGAATAAGTACTTGTTTCGACCGGATTTTCGAAATAGTTACTCCATAAGGGTAATTGCAACGTCTTTTTTTGAAAAAAGATCGTTTTGATAGGTAAAAATGACGTCAAATATCTTTTTCGGTTTACGTATCGAAAAATAGGCGAATAAGTACTTGTTTCGACCGGATTAGATAGTTTCTTATAATTTTTCAATAAAATTATTAAACATTTATGAGCGTCAATGCATTAAAGGGTGAATTAAACATTAAAATGGTGCATTAAACGTGAAAATGGTGAATTAAAGAAAAACTAGATGCTACCATGTGAAAAAAAACTTACAAAAAGATGAATTTAACGGAATTTAACAAGAACTTAACGGAAAATTAAGTTGTTAGTCATTTTATAATTGATGACAAGATTCCCTTTACTTAAAGCAAAATAATTAAAATGTAAATCAACTAGTGATCATTATTACTTTGTTACTTTTACTTGTTTGACCGGAAATTAGAATCATAAAGTTCTATCAATTTTCATCTAATACGATTATATACATTGATCATTAATTATTAACTCTAAATATATGAAACCATGTATTTATAAAATTTAATTTATTAAAATATCTATCACTTTATTAGATTAAATAATAAGATGATTGAATATGAGTCTATCATACTTCTATGTTAAAAATTGGTTCAGGTTTGAAGCAATTCGATCTAAAATTTATTTGGGTTTAGTCGGTTTTTGTCGGATCGATTTCGATTTCGAGCATGATTCGGGTCGGTCATTTTTGGTTCGGGTAATCTCGGTTAACGGTTATGTGTCGGTTACAAAAAACGGTTACAGTTCGGGTTCAGCTATCCCATTTTCGGTTGTCAATCGGTTCAGGTACAACTTCGGTTCGAGTATTGTCAGTTCGATAAACCTTAAAAAAGGAACACATTTTCGGGTCAGTTTACTTTCGGTTTCAGGTCGGATTTTCGGGTCGGGTCACTTTTGAACAGCTTTAAGTCCAAGTAAAGATAAATTTGCAACTTCCACCAAATGTATCAATCCGCATTGTTCTTTCTATGTCTGAATGAAAGACAATTCACTATATGCATTTCATACATACACCATAAGTAACATGGTCGTCATCATCATCCTACCCAGTGTATCCCGCTCATAGAAAAACTATGGACATGGTTTGGGGAGGCAAGGACGGTGGCAACTCATACCCTTGAAGGAGAGCGCGACCAAAGGAGTCCCCCGGCTCGAGAGATAAAGCGAAGTATCTACACGGGAAAGCTAAATTAAATGCTTAAAAATAAAATGAATAAATAAAAACAAATAAAAAGTAAAAAAGAAAACAATAATACTAATAATGAAAAAAAGGAGCGAGTAAAGCAAGAAGACAAGAACACCAATAAGTACTCTAGGAGAAAAATCAGAAGTCAAAAACACGGATAAGGCGCCTCCAACTACCCCTATCCCTAGTCAGATCCTCAGAGAGCTTTAACTCCTGCAAGTCACCTTTTATTTGCTCATCCCAAGTTTTCCTAGGTCTTCTTCGACTCTTCTTATTCTCTACTATGATGCTTTCTACCCTCCTCACCGTGGTGTCGAAAGTCTTTCTCTGCACATGTCCAACCACCTCAATCTATTTTCGCGCATTAGAAATATAGGCTACCCCTAGTTTGCCCCCTAAACTCTTGTTCCTAATTCGATCCATCAATGTGTGCCCACACATCCACCTTATCATACACATTTCTGTAACTTCCATCTTATGTTCAAAAATTTTCTTTAAAGGCCAACATTCGGTCCCATATAGCAAAACAGGTCTGATTGTCCACCTGGTAGAATTCTACCATAAGTAACATGGTAACAGGGTTTTTTTTGAAAAAAATATATTTAGTTTTCTTTTATTTTGACAAAATATAACATATTTCTTAGGTTACGGCCAATTACTCGGGTGTAATGTGTGTGTGAGCAAACGTCCATTAAAATTTAAATTACCCAAGATTAGTCAATATATTGGATTATAGTAAGAAAATGAATAAAAAGTTGAATTATTCTTTATAAATTTTCTTACCTTCAAGTGCCGATGGCAACATTAACTATTGCAAAAGGTGTAACACATACATAAATTAAAACTCATCAAATTTGCATAAGACTATATAATTTTTTACTCGCTTTGTAGCCATGAGTTATTCGAGCTATCGGGTTAGCATCGGTTCGGTGTATGTTGAAGTTCGTGTCGAGTGTTAATCGGTGTCGGGTTGTCATCGGTTAATAAATAGTTCGGTTTTGTCGAGTACAGATCGGGTTCGGGTTTTAGTTACTATCGGCTACGTACTACTAATTACTATCGATCGAGTCAATATCAAATTAAGTTGTTAGTCATTTTTTAATTGATGACAAGATTCCTTTACTTAAAGCAAAATAATTAAAATGTAAATCAACTAGTGATCATTATTACTTTGTTACTTTTACTTGTTTGACCGGAAATTAGAATTATAAAGTTCTATCAATTTTCATCTAATACGATTATATACATTGATCATTGATTATTAACTCTAAATATATGAAACCATGTATTTATAAAATTTAATTTATTAAAATATCTATCACTTTATTAGATTAAATAATAAGATGATTGAATATGAGTCTATCATACTTCTATGTTAAAAATTGGTTCAGGTTTAAAGCAATTCGATCTAAAATTATTCGGGTATGTAGTCGGTTTTTGCTGGATCGAGTTCGGTTTCGAGCATGATTCGGGTCGGATATGACTCGTCGGTTACAAAAATTTGTTACAGTTCGGGTCCAGCTTTCCTATTTTCGGTTGTCAATCGGTTCGGGTACAACTTCAGTTCGGGTATTGTCGGTTCGATAAACCTTAAAAGGAACACATTTTCGGGTCGATTTACTTTCGGTTTCAGGTCGGATTTTCGGGTCGGGTCACTTTTGAACAGCTCTATATGTATTGTAAGCGAAGGCAAAGCTACATGGGGCCTATGGGAGATTCAGTCCCTCTTGTAAAAAATGTAATCCTTTGAATTTTTAACTTTGGCTCCTTACCATTTATTTTATTTAAAGAGTACAAAAATAATGTTACAAAAATTACTATAACTCAATAGTTGGAGTAACACATTTGTAACCTAAGGTTTAGAGATAAAATCCTAATTAAATATATTTTTTAATAAACTAATAAATTTTTACAATAAGGTCATAACTCTTCATCTTTCATGATTTTACATTCATCATTTTTAGTGTGTATTTATACTTTTGTTATCTTAATTTTAGTAGTGTTTTTTGGAGAGTTACTAGGCAGTGGTAGATCCAGGGTTCGGAGTTCCAGGGGCACCAACTAATGGACAAAATTTCGACAGTTTCGTTTGTAAAATTAACAACTACTTTTTTTATTTCTGCAAAATGACAAGTAGAAACACAACAAATTTATCAAAATTGTTATCTTATTCTTGAAAGAGTTTCTTGTAATCAAATAGTGCTTAATCATATGCATTAACTGAATTAATAACAACTAGAACTTATTTATTAAAATTATTCCACTTTATTCAAATTAATGTAACTAGAGAAAAAGTTACATATACTTTAAAAATAATGCGTATGCTGTAAAAAAATAGTGCATTGATCTATTATAGTGCATGTTCTATATTGATGTCGTCTTGTCGTGAGACGACCTCAATTAGGTCATACCAAACTATTTAAAAAAATTGGTTCTTCTACACGTGTTAATTTAAATTTTATTGTTTTTAATGTTTTAATTTAAATTTCATTGTTTTTAATGTTTTTTTTTATTAATGGACTGCTTGTATGAGCTCTTCTCACGGTGAGACAGTCACATACAAGACTTGCTAACATTTTAAATATGACATACCATAAAAGGAAGTGAAACAAAATAAATCAACTGATCTACTAAAAAAATAAGACATAATAAATAAGTAAGACATAATTACTAATATGAGAGACTATTTATTATCAAAAGACTTCAGTATTAATTTTATACATTGACTCTTACCAATGAAAAAGTCTACTTAAATTTTTTTTTTTTAAAAAAGCCTAAGGGCATGTGACCCCGTAGGCCCTCACATATGTCCGCCACTGTTACTAGGCGAATATTTAAAGTCAAAAACACTTGGGTTTCTTTTTTAAAAAAATAATAATAATAATAATAAAATAAAAAATAAAAAGGGATAAATTTAAGGAGGTTTCAAATCCATTTGATGAATTTAATTTTTGTAATAATTCAAATTCATTTCAGTCTACTTAATTTTTAAATTTTTATTGTTTAATTGGTTTTTCTATAGTACTCCCTTTGTTTTAAAACATTCTTCTTAATTACTTTTTGAACAGTTTTCAAAGCAAACTTTATCATCATCCTACCCAGTGTATCCCGCGCATAGAGAATTATAGACAGGGTAAGGGGAGGGAAGGACGGCGGCAACTCTTATCCATACAGGAGAGCACGACCAAAAAGAGTCCCCCGGCTCGATAAAGATAAAAGGAGTATCTGCGTCGAGGGAGATAGATAAAACGCAAAAGATAAATAAAAACGTAACAACACTTTAAAACTAAAAAGAGAACGATACTCCAAATAATAACTGAAGAAATGAGAAAAGCAAGAGACCAAAACCCCAAACGATACTCTAAAGGAAAACATTAATCTAAAACATGGATATGACGCCTCCAACTACCCCTATCCCTAGTTAGGTCCTTAGAGAGGTTTAACTCGTGCAAGTCAACTTTTATTTGTGTAACACCCTGAGATTTTCGGACATCATTAATTAATAATTTAATAACTTTTGGGAATATTATAATTATATTAAATTAATTCTGAAGCAGTCTAATAAAATTCTTTTATATACTAATTTAAATATTAACAAATGTTGATATTAAAAATAAAATTACAATTCCTAAAATAAAGAGATTTGAATCGAACTATTAGTATTTTTGAATGTGGGAGCACATGAAAGCAAGTTTCTTAAGTGAGCATTTCTAGTAGGTAAATGTAGAAATAATAATAATAATAATAATAATAATAATAATAATAATAATAATAATAATAATAATAAGAGTCATGAAACCCTAAGAATTCAAACAAGCCATCACACCTCCCTTCTTCTTCCTTCTCCTTTCTCTCCCTTCTCCCTTTCCTCCATTGAGAGTGCACCACCACCAGCTGCCGCCCAGACGACCGCCACTAGACCGGCGACCACCCCTCCTTCCTTCCCCTTCTTCCATGCGGCAGCCGCTGGCCCCAGCGCCGAGGACGCGTGTGCTCCTTCAGGCTTCAAAGCGCCATCGCACCATGCAGTAGCCAGGTGGTCGTGGCTCCTCCAACCGCCATTAGCCGCCTTCTCCTCCACCCTCTTGCTAGATTATTTATTGTGAGCCATCTCCTCTTTTCTTCAATTGATTTTCTAGTTTTAATTTGAGTTTTATTAAGTGTTTTGAATAAGAGGTTGATTTTTGTGTTAATTTCTTGAATCTTTTTGTGGGTGAGAGTTTGAATGGTAAATTGAACATATTTATGAATTAGGGTTTGAAGTGTTAGTGGAAATTTTGGGTTGTGTGTTAATTGTGTGTATTAGTTCTTTGAATCTTACTATGAATACTAATTAAAGTTGTTTATCTTTGAATATTAAATAAGTTAGACTTTTGTTTGGGATTGAACATGATATCTTGATTTTTGTTATGAGTTTGATTATTATGGAGAATTGAAAATAGATATTTAAGATCTATATTATAATGAATGTAAAGGTAGTGTTTTGGTGTTAATTTCATTGAATCTTATTATGGGTAGTAGTTAAATGTGGTGTTTTTGAACATGATTTGATTAAGGTTTGATTTTAGGATGAAATTGTTGATAGTATGTGCTTTTATGTTACATTAGTGGTGTGATGATTGAATTGGATAATCTTATAAATTGTCTTAAGACTTAGTTTGGTTGATTAGGATGTGTTGGTGATATTTTTTTGATGGGTATAGTTGTTAGCCCACATAAGTAGTGGCTATTTTTGTTTATGTACCATTAATTATAATAATGTAAGTGGAAATTTTGATATCTAGTGTTGTGAATGAAATGATAATAATAATTACTAAGACAGATTAAGGTCGCGATTGTCATGAATGAAAGTATTGTCGTGGTTATAGTCGTTTGATGAGTTGGTTAGTTTTGAGCTTGGTTGTTATATTGATATGTTCAATTGTGATGCTAAATTATACGACTTTGACCCAAGTTATACGAATTGTTATTAATTCGTCAAGCTACAAATTTAATTTATTCGTAATCGTTTTACTCTAAAAACCTTGGAAAAATAATAAATGACTACTACCATGAGTGATATGATTGTTATTGAGTGTAACATCATACTTTATGTATTCTTAAACTTTCCCATTAGTAGCTTGATTAGATTACACAAGCATAGGGTTGCGTCCTTTCACTTGAACCTATCTTGGTGTAGAATCGATTGGATTCTAATGTTATGGTTTGATTGAAATTCATGGAGTAGTTCATATGTGAACATGGGTGAATTTATTGCATGAGTGCGTTTAGAATGAGTATTAGCTTGAATCGAAATTTGTTTGGCTAATGGTGTATTTTGTATGAGTCGGTGCTTCTTAAATGATGTGAAATAGGCTTATTAGTCTTACTTTAAATGTGTATAGGTGTCCGGTTCATAAGAGGGGTGTAAGAACCTCCGTCGAAGTGATTTTTTTGCGGCTTGTTATCTTGCAGTTGCAGGTAAGTACACGCAGTAGTTAATTCTTGCACGCATCTTGAATATGTTTTCTCTGCGTAACAATATTATATGAGCTATTCTGAATATGAATTGCTATTAAATTTTATTAAGTTAGTGCTACAAGTGTGAATCAGTTGTAGAGATGGTAGAGAATGGTTGTGATATCGCAAGAGTAAGATGTTGGATTTATGAAGTTGGAATGGGAATGATGGTGTATGATCATACTTGTCATTAGCCGGCATGGCGTCCACCGATCCTTAGGTGAGGTGTTGCCATGTGGGTCTTCAAACCCAATATGGTGGCCTCTAGTCCACATATATATATAAATATTTGAAGTGGTTAAGCTCTTGGTTCAAGTGATACCGAAGCGTTATGAAGTCGAAAAGAAGTGAAGAAAATGAAATTGGCAGAGAAGTAGGAACCGATGTTCGATGATTATGATTGGCACTTGGAGTGTTGTGAAATCACCTCATTTTATGACATACTTTATTGATGCAAATTAGGCCTTATTATGATATGATGTTACTATCGAGCGTATGCTTTTGTTTTCTTTGTCGATGGCTCGTCTTTGATGGCCCTGCTATGACGCGTTGATTTATAAGCTTACGTTGAGCAGCGGGGACATCATAGATAGACATTACAGGTGATGGAGCTTCTATTCATTGCATACGGGGGGAATGAGTGTGAACCTTGAAGCGTGCAACGCTATATATTTGTTTTCGACGCTACATGTAGTTTCTTTGCATTTATAATTGTTTATGTTTTTGGTTTGAGGCACATGTCCTCCTTGTTGTATAAGTTATCTCCGCTGCGTAGTAACTTGCATGATTTTAAAGTACTAAGTCCTTCTAAAACGCAAGCGTCGACACGGAACCACGATCCATGGTTAGCATGTCGACAGAGGATTTGGCGATGTCTCTTCCGCCGTGATCTTTGTTATGAGGTTATTGATGCCTCCTCTTCAAGATGATTTTCTCTTATTGTTTAATCCTCTTGGTGTGTGAAATTTCAAGGTAAATGCTGCCGAAATTTCCGTAGGATTTTGTTTGAAAGTTTTTCTATAACCTCTTTAATCAAACTTAAACTTTATCCTCTTTATTTATTTTATTTTATTTTAAATGTAACACCCGAATTTCCTCCGTCCTCCTTCGGTTTTGGTTCCGTTTAGAGGGTCGGAAATTCAGGGGTGTTACAATTTGCTAGTCCGAAATTCTCCTAGGCCTTCCTCAACTCCTCTTGCCCTCTACTATAAAGCTTTCAACCCTTCGCACTGGGGCAACCCCTAGTTTGGCTCTAAACTCTTGGTTCCCAATTCGGTCCATAAATTTGCGCCCGCACATCCACCTCAGCATACGCATTTCTGTGAATTCCATCTTGTGTTCAAAAATCTTCTTCACGGGCCAACATTCTGTCCCATATAACAAAGCAGGTCTGATTGCCACCCTGTAAAATTTTCCCTTCAACTTATTTGGGAACTTCCTATCACATAGCACCGCGGTGGCTGCCCGCCACTTTGAGTCTTAATATTTCTAAATACGCATCTAAAAAATTATAAAAAATAAGTAATAAAAAGTATACATTAAGACGAATCTAATTAGATCTCACATAGATATATTTTATCAACGATATATGTCTTAAAAATCCTAATCAAATTTCTCTCTCTAAAATGGAATATTCTAAACGGAAAGAACATTAGGAAACGGAGGGAGCAAAATAATTTGCTAGTATATCAACTATTTGGCCCCCTAATTCAAATTTCTGGCTCCGCCTCTAATTCTATGGTATGACGCAAGTAATTTTTATGAAATCTTTATTCACAGAAGTAGAGCATAACATAAAAGAAAAAGGCATAAATGAAAAAAATAAAGGCAAAACTCCTTTAAGTTACTGTTATGGTTTACATTTAAATTTATTTATTTATCTAATTAAATATTATTATTTTGACATAACCTTGATAACCTCCATTAGCTCCAAAATAACTACCTCATATAATTGTCACGTAGCTTCCCATTTACTACAGTAACCGATGGTAACCACCAACTATCATCCACCTTCTCCATTATGATCCACTCTCTCAAGAAATAACTTCCATCTATCACTAAAAATAGAAATAACCAGCAATTATCACTTCTCTGATTCTCCGATCTGACTTGAGCGTCGGAGGGGTTTTCCGGGAGATAGCCCCCCGGACAAGGCTAACGTGTTGTGGTGCAGGATCTCAGGTCATCTTCGAAAGGCATTTCAACTCCATTCAGTTTACCATTGATCGCTACAACACTTGCACTCCAGGTATCTCACGTGCCTTTCACACTTCCTCATTTTATTACCGAAACAGTTTAGCGCCGTCTATGGGGATATTAGTTGCAAACACTTGAACAGAAAAGTCATGGCTCCCAAAAGAAATCCAACACAAACCGCTACCGTGCACAACAAAGATACAGGCACGTCTGCGGGTCACGCAAACAATCAGGTTGTGACTCGCCGTGATCTGGACATGCTGGCACAGAATTTGACAAACGCTTTGTGGTTAATACAAATACCGCTATCCCTAACCAGCAAGTATTAGACAACATGGCAAAGCAAATTGAGAACCTTAGGAGAAGAATGGATCCTCCTCAAAACTCTCTAAGGCATGAAGACAGGGAAACTTAAGCTTCCCGATTCAGCCGTAGAAACCCACAAAGAAGGGAGAGGTTTAGACTCCAAAAGAGCCTCAGCCCATCTCAACAGGGGGAGTCCCAACCTCTAACTCAAGATGCCAGTAGCTACTTGAACAATAAGAGAACCCAAAGGTCACAAAGTGTCCAGTCGTTAATAGATCGAAGGCGGGAAGAGAGGAAGACGTCGCGACTCTCTGGGTCTAGTCACCCACACAGCCCCGTTAAGCCTCAATAAGAGGACTTCAGCCTAGGGGGACCTCCAAAAGCCAACTATGTTGCTGAATTCCCCTTTGTCGGCTGAAGTTTTGGCAACACCCGATCCAGCGAAGATCAAAATCCCTAACATAAATTCCTTTGATGGGAAAACTTGCCCCGAGGAGCACATAATAACCTACAAAAACTTGATGTTGCTGTACACTACAAACCAGGCATTACTCTGCAAGTTTTTCCTTACCACTTTATGTGGTGTGGCCCTAATTGGTACACGTCATTACCCGTGGGAAGCATTCACACTTTCCCTCAGTTGGAAGCTAAGTTTGTTGGCCACTTCGTCGCTTCTAAGAGACAGGAGAAGTCCAACTTCCACCTCTGGCTGCCTACCTTAAGAAATTTCAAAAAGTAGTACTAGAGGTTACTGATTTGGAGGACTCCGTTGCACTCAATGCCCTGATAAATGGAATGCGCACCCCAAACTAATTTCCAACTTATCGAAAATCAAGTCAGGACCTATGCAGAAGCAATGAGACAATGCCAAAGTTATGTCACTGCTTTTTAAATATGCCATGCTCATGAGAATAAGAAGCGGAAACATGACAAGAGAGAACCTGGACCTAGTCACCCACAAAAAACAGTATTTTTTCCTTGTCCGCCTCAAGAGAAGAAATGTGATTTGGACCCTGTTTTAGCTAAGAATGGATCTTGGGGCTAAAATATTCTAAGTATTTTTTCAGTGTCCGCCTCACAAGAAGAAATGTGATTCGGACCCTAATTTAGCCTAAGAAGAGATATTGGGGCTAAAAAATTCTAAGTGTTACGTTCGCCCTATTTCGCAACAATGCCACGGTATACTCCATCAACATCCTCTAGGTTGCGAATACTCAATTAAATGGTATCATTCTTATATTTATCCGTCGCATCGCCCCCATAGAAGGAAATCGATTCGGACCCTATTTCAGCCCAAGAATGGATCTTAGGGCTTAAAATTTCTATGTATTTTGCTCGGACCCGTGGTAATACCACGAAACAAGCCAGAAATACGCTTACAAAGGTTAAAATAGCTACCCCTCAGGTCATCCGTGGCACCGTCCCGATAGCAAAAAATTGATTCGGACCCTGTTTCGGTCAACCTTCATGATCTAAATCGTTCTAAGTATTTTCTCCCTAGATCCATCAAAATGACACGGTCATGCAACCCGTGCTATTCTCAAGGTCCTTCAAAAGAAGTTTCTGCCATGATGGTTCGATAGTCAAACTGGTGTACGGAAACTCACAATACCACGGTACCGTGGTGCCACAGGAATTTTCCGCACCATCAATTTTTTCACAGAAATCTCCAGTTCCTTCACAAGTTGTCCAAGATGTCAGAATTTGTTCCGCATAAAGAAAGATGTTACAATTGAACCGCGTTCTCACATCATCCTTCATGCGTGGCGCTAAATATTATGGTAAATTTAAATTTATTTATTTATCTAATTAAATATTATTATTATGACATAACCTTGATAACCTCTATCAGGTCCAAAATAACTACCTCATATAACTGTCACGTAGCTTCCCATTTACCAAAGTAAACGATGGTAACTGCCCACTACCATCCACCTTCTCCATTATGATCCACTCTCTCTAGAAATAACTTCCGTCTATCATTATAAATAGAAATAGCCAGCATCATTTGCAACACTAAGCATATCTATCATACCGAAACTCTATCAAAATTACAATTCATCGCTTATCTCCTTCTTTACCACCTTAATTAGACAATCACCTCCATTGTTACCGCCATTACTCTACCCTCATCATCACCATTTATTTCCTATACTTATTCAATTATCACTTCTCTGATTCTCCGCTCTGACTTGAGCGTCGGAGGGGTTTTCCGGGAGATAACCCCCTGGATAAGGCTAACGTGTTGTGGTGCACGATCTTAGGTCATCTTCGAAAGGCATTTCAACTCCATTCAGTTTACCATTGATCGCTACACCACTTCCACTCCAGGTATCTCACGTACCTTTCACACTTCCACATTTGATTACCGAAACAGTTACAATAACCATCTTAAGCATAAGCAAGTATAAACCAATTATCTAATAACATGTGGTATTAAGATTGTGAAAACCAGAGTGAATTTTTTAATTTAGGGGAATGTTGAACTCAATATGAAGCATTGAGATGATAAACTTTAATTTATAAATTACGTACTTTTCAAAAATATCGCAATTAGGCCGGTGCTGTTGTATGGGATCGAATGTTGGACTATAAAGAACATTTTAGAACAAAGGATGGAAGTAACAGAGATGCGTATGCTAAGGTGGGTGTGTGGTAATACGATGACGGTTAGGATAAGAAACCAAGAGTTCAGGGAGAAGTTAGGGGTTGCTCCTCTCTTCGCGAAGATGAGGGAGAACGGGTTGAGATGGTATGGGCATGTGTAGAGAAAGACTCATGACGCCCTAGTAAGAAGGATCGAATGCATTATAGCGGAGGGCAAGAGAAGTTGAGGAACACCTAAGAGAATGTGGGAAAAACAAATCAACAGGGACATGCATGATCTTCACCTCTCTAAGGACCTGACTAGGGATAGGGGCACGTGGAAGCGACTTATCCACATCTTTGATCACTAAACCACTCGTCCTTTTTACCCAACGTTTGTTATTGTTCACTGCCTTTATTTATCGCTCTTTACACTCATCCTTACTTTTATCTTTATTTATAGTTATTTGTACGTAGTCTAATTATTCTGTTTGTGAGTTGCAAGTTTTTCTCGCTCGGAAGACTTTTCTCGAGCCGGGGGACTCTTTGACTATACTCTCCTCTTGGGTATGAGTTGTCGTCGTCCTGAAAAATTTGGCAGGGGCTTATTTTAATGTTGTTGAGAAAAGCCTTGCATCGAGTTACAGGCTCACCCAAAGACAAGTCGCCATTCTAAGCTCCACTCGGGAACCTCACACCGAAGACTTTCGGCTCACAATCCCTATCGATAACTTGGGGCAAAAAATGAACCATCGCCAGTATCGGGCTGTCTTGTGTAATCGGCTAGCTATTCCCTTATTCGCTGAAGGTAGCTTATGCCCAAGCTGCAAGAACCCCAAAATGGACAGATAGGGGGACCACGATGTACATTGCTCTAACGAGATTGGCTTAAAGTTTTGTCACAATTTGGTTCGGGATATGCTTGTAGATAAATGTTGCAAAGCGGGGATTTCAGTCTGTAAGGAGGCACCGTTGGGGTTCTTTTCAGTGGCAAGGAAAGATCTTAGACCTGCGGATATCCTTCTTTTCAATTGGCTTCATGGTCAAGACGCTTGTGTGGATGTCACTTGGGGCTCGCCCTTTTCTGGCACAAGAGTATCTTTATGGGCACCTGGTGCTTTTTTAGCCAATGCTGTAGAAAGAAAGAAGAAGAAGTATGATGCGAAGTGTGAAGAGAATGGCTACAAATTCATCTCGTTCGCATTTTCCACATTTGGAGAATTAGGTGAAGATGCTCTCAACTTGTTAGCAAGGATTGGTTCTTTTTCTGAGAGTAACTCGGGTAGCACTAAGTCTAGGGCATATATTTTTCAGAGACTAGCTTTTTGTATTCAAAAGGGTGTGGGTGCTCAGCTTGTTGCTTGGCTCCCCACCAACTTCTTGTAAAGTCTCTTTTTATGAAATGAAATATGTTTTGTATAAAATATTAATAATAATAATAATAATAATAATAATAATAATAATAATAATGATAATAATAATAATAATAATAATAATAATATTATTATTATTATTATTATTATTATTATTATTATTATTATTATTATTATTATTATTATAATATTATTATTATTTTTACTATTATTATTATTATTATTATTTATTTATTTATTTTGGAAAAAATAAAATTTCATTAATCCAAAACCAAACAAGCCAAGCTCAAACACTAGGAAAACCCCTTACCCCATGTAAAGTCTAGGGCATATTATTATTATTATTATTATTATTATTATTATTATTATTATTATTATTATTATTATTTAATAATAATAATAATAATAATAATAATAATAACAATAATAATAATAATACTCCCTACGTTCTTATATGTGTGTCCTATTTGAGGATTTCACACATATTAAGATAGTGGGAATCTTTGTTGATTGTGGGTAATATTTTATTAGAATAGTGGAATGATTTAATGATTGTATTGGTATTATGAGAGAGAAAATATAAATTAATTAAAGATAAAGAAAAACAAAAACAAAAAAAATTAACTTGTCATTACTAAGAGAGAGAAACGATTCTTTACAAGCCATAACAGAATTTCTGTTTTTGGTATACAATGGAGACTTTCCATTTTAGGAAAGTTTTGGAGGTAAATCTAAATTTAGGAGGGAAATGTCTAAAATCTAAGAAAAAAAACCCCTTACATTCCATTGGGCAATTACAATAAACATGGATTAATCATCTAAGAAAAGCTAATCAAGGAATGAAATTGAATTGACTATACAAATTCTGATTTGGAATTGTATAAAAAAAGCAGCTAAAAAATCAGAATTTCATCCAAAAAAACGCTTAGCAGTAGCTTCACAGTAGTTCATCCAAAAATCAGTAGCTTCACAGTAGTTAGAGTATCAAAAATTCACAAAACAGCATCATTGGCTAAGTAATGGCCTCAGGAAGTGAAGACGATATCGATGGGGCATGGTACTTCGGATCAAGTCAATATGATCCTCAATCAAGCTTAGAATCCGAGCAAGAACCACCACAAACTGTTGAGCAACAGGAGGAACAACACACTCACCATAAGCCAAGGCTTAGCAATGAAATGCAACATCTTATATTTCAAGAGTTGCTTTCATTGCACACAAACGATTCATTACCTCATGGAACATTCCAAATCATCGGTCAAAAATATGGTTATTATCATAGAACCATAAGGCGGTTATGGCATAGGGCAATGCAATCAAAAGAACCAAAAAAACCATACATGGTAGAGTCTAAATTCAAGAATTGTGGAAGAAAACGGGTTGTTGTGCCTCCAAACGTTCTTGAGTCAAGACCGATGGGGGAACGAACATGTATAAGGGATGTTGCACAATGTTTAGACTTGGCACCATCGACCGTTTGGAGGCTAATCAAAAGAGGAGAAATCAAAGCACATTCAAATCCTCTTCACCCTTGTTTAACCGATGCCAATAAGGTTAGAAGGGTGGAGTGGATATTGAGTCTCATTCAAGAGGATAGCATTCAAAGGCATCCAATTTACAAGGGAATGTTTGATTTTATTCACATTGATGAGAAATGGTTCTACCTAACCAAAAAAACTCAAAGAGTTTACCTTGCACACAAAGAAAAGATCCCGTATAGGGCAGCAAAATCATCCAAGTTCATACCGAAGGCAATGTTCTTAGGGGCAGTTGCTAGGCCTAGATGGAACACACATGGCCAGTGCATTTTTGATGGGAAAATAGGGATTTTTCCCTTCATTAATAGGGTGGCAGCCCAAAGGGATTCAAAAAATAGGGCAAGGCGATCGATAGAAATCAAGCCAACAGAATCAGTCACACAAGAAGTATATAGAAACATTGCTCATACAAAATCTCATTCCAGCCATACTAAGAAAGTGGCCAAGAGAAGGGCCATCGGTCATATTCATTCAACAAGACAATGCTAGAGTCCACATAACAAACGACGATCCAGTTTGGCAACAACACAACGTACAAGGAGGGCTTACATTCATATTAACACAACAACCACCCAATAGTCCAAATTGTAACATCTTGGACTTGGGATTCTTTAGAAGCATTCAATCATTGATGCACAAGAAGATGCCTAAGTATATGACTGAGTTGATTGGTGCCGTTGAAGAAGCGTATGATGAACTTCATCCAAAGACATTGACAAATGTCTGGATTTCATTGCAACATCACTTGAATGAAATTTTGAAGGTCAAGGGAAGTAATGACTATGTACAACCTCATTTGGGCAAGAAAGTTGAAGAAGATAATGGCCGCCTAAGAATTCAAGTTCGAATTCCAACACAACTAGTTAGGGAAGCGGTTGCGTTTGTGAATCCTACCATGAATCCTCAAGCATCACAAACACAACAAGAAGAATGAAGATGTGGCACAATCATCCAATGCAATGCAAGAAGCTTATGATCAAGCATTAGAAGAGATACAAAGGTGATTTTTTTTTAACTTTGAACTCAACCCCTCAGTGTATGTTTTGTGAAATCATCATTAAATTTTTTGCTTTAACAATGTTAGGAGCAACATTTTGAAAAAAACTAGAGATGAAGTCAAAGGTTCATGTACATGATAAGTTATGGCTCATTTTGGTAGTATTATAAGTTAAAAAAATGCCCCCTGTTTCATCATAGAGGTTCTTAAACCTCTCAGATTGTGTATGATCATCATTTTAAATGAAAGCCATTAACCATGCATAAAACACAATGAATTCAAACATTTTTGTCAAAAGCTACTCAACTACAATGTTAAAATCAAATTTTCATAGTTATTAAAATCATCATTGGGGTATCATCATTCAAAACAAGGAACAAAATCATCAGAACATGAAAAACCCTAAATTCGAAAGAATGAACAGAATATTTCCATCATCAGAACATGGAAAACCCTAAACAAAGATCAGCATCAGAACATGAACAAAATCATCAGAACATGAACAAAATCATCAGAACATGAAAAACCCTAAACCAGAACATGAAAAACCCCAAACAAAGATCATCATCATCAACCAAAACAAACATCATCATCAAACAAAAAAACCCAAAATATTTCCAGCAACAAACAAATCCAGAAGTCACCCAAAATGTTAAATTACAACCTAAATCCTAAAGTTTCTTTTATCCTCAGCTATTAAAAAAGAAATTAAACATAAACTTAAACAAATTGGTCTTACAATCAACGACGGCGTTGTTTAGAGTTTTGTTTTGCCCTAGCAGAAATTACTTCTTCAGGAGTGTCAGGAACAACCTTAACATCATCATCTTCAACAGGAGGAGTTTGAGGAGGCGATTTTGATGGAGAATCAAACACGAATTTAGTTATCACCGGTGGATCTCCACGCAATTTTGAACAAGCATCATCTTCAAGAACATTTTGATAAGCCTCAAGTTCTTTCTTAGACCATCTTAATATCTCATTCGAGTAAGATTGTGACAACCCATGGATGGAACAAGAACACAACTCACCATATTCACAAAGACCATCATACAAATAACTTAGAATAGTTGATGAACTTGAAGAGGTTTTCTTATCCATAACTAAACCCAGAAAACGTCAATGGTGGCTCAAGAACAGGGGACGATTTTCAAGACAAGTGCCAAAAATCACGAAACTTACCTCAAATTGTAGAGAAAAAGACGATCTATATTTTAGTCCAAAAAAATGAACCGAAAATAGGGTTAAAACAGGGGGCAAAGCTTCAACATTGAAATGAAAATGGAGTTTCAGAAAAGAGAGAGAGAGTAACTGAGAAATGAGAGAGAAACGCAAAAAAAGAGAGAAGTAATTATGAGCGGTTTCAGCGAGGCAAGAGATTCGACCAAAATGGGATATTAGAAGAGAGAGAGAGTGAATAGAGGGTATCAAAAGTTTCCATTTTAGGAAATGGGACAAACATATGAAACTACCCGTTATAGTAATGTGGACAATCAAAAAAGAACGGAGGGAGTAATAATAATAATAATAATAATAATAATAATAATAATAATAATAATAATAATAGTGAAGATGCGACTAGCGCTCTTTTACCTTTCGTCCTATAACGTTGTGTGTGGCATCTTTTGAGATATCCCATCGTTTCCTTTGCACATGAAGAGTGAGGCTGAGAATCTCTTCCTAGAAGGTGGGCTCATTTTTCACACTGATGCAGTTTATAAGGAGGCCGTTGGATATCTGGGTTTAGTTACCCCGATTGTAACTGTTATATTTTAGTGTTAATGGAAAACCGTTTGACAATAATAATAATAATAATAATAATAATAATAATAATAATAATAATAATAATAATAATAATAATAATAATAATAAAGTTTCTCTCACTCACCCGCAACCTCTCTCTCTAGCACGACTTTTCGATGCCCACATGGGTGGTCCAGCAGTGGCAAGGGGCCGTGGTAGGCCAAGAAAGGAGGCGGCGAAGGTGGTGGAGCATCCCATGATTAATTCTAAACCAAAAACTCCCAATAGTGAAGCATCCAATTCAGATTTGGAGAAGGAACCTTCGAACCCTAATTCAAGCAGAATCGATTTGGGGATTTCGTGTGCAGCAGCTGACACCAGCCTGTTGAGGCCTTCTTGGGCGTCTGTGGTTCTAGGGACACCACCACAAGGCCAAAGGAGGGCAGACGACCAACAAGTACCATGTGAACCAGTGGAGAATGTGAAGCAAGGTGCTACGGGGCAGATTGAACAACCAGTGCTCATGAACATAAACTCCTTGACGCAGCAGCATACACCTAGACCTGGGAATACTCTTCAATGCGATGCAAATCAAGGTATAGTTCATAACACTGTTAAAATCACATTTGATGACATTGTGGATGAAATTGCATATTGGGATTCTGTTGTTGTGTGCTATGTTCTAGGAGCAAACCCACCCTTACATGTCATAGACGGATTTGTGAGAAGGATTTGGAAAGACCTTAGTATTGCGAAAGTAGGAATGGTGCGCAAAGGAGTATTCTTAGTGCGATTGAATGACCAAACATCTAGAGACAAAGCGTGTGAGATGAGTGGTATACTATTCGATAGGAAACCATTCATAATCAAGCCTTGGAAAGTTAAGATGTCTCTAGAAAAAGATAATCTGACCACCATACCTATTTGGGTTCAATTGCCGGCATTAGCGATGGAATATTGGGGCGAAAGGTGCATTAGGAAGATCGCAGAACTGCTGGGTACGGTCTTAAAAGTAGACAATGCCACCAAGAACAAAGAAAGACTCATGTATGCCAGAGCTCTTGTAAAGGTTGACATTAAGAATGGCTTACCCGAAGTTGTTTTCTTCTCGAATGAATTTGATGAATTGGTTAAACAACCTGTAAACTATGATTGGAAACCCAACTGACGCAATAGGTGTCAGATTCTTGGTCACCATGATGATGCATGTAGGACTTCCACAAACAAGAACCACAAATTAAAGAAGCGCTCGAAGAAAGAATGGGTTATAAAAGGGGGTAACACAGACCAGCCCATTGCACAGGCCGAACAAAACAGGGGCAGGGTTATGAATGATGATCACATAGAGAGCTCCAATGCTGTTCTTGATTTGGTGGTACCCCAGGAAATTCCTAAGAAGAACCACGAAGGTCGAACCAATGAGTGACGGGAAGAACACAGAGCCCTACTAGAACTCAGCAACAACATGACCCACAAACTTCCAACTACTATGCAATGCTCTCGGATGACGGTAATGGAAACCAAAATGTTGGGAGATCCCAAAGACAACTCCTTCCAATAAAAGCGCTGGGGGCTTACCCTATCGATGATCATGAATAGCATCCTAGCATGGAATGTGAGGGGGCTACATAAGACACACAAGCAGGTAGACGTGGCTCATTTCATCGCTAACCACAACATAAGCTTATTTAGCCTCTTGGAGACGAAAGTAAAGCGGCAAGGTATTAGTGCCCTTTACCAACGCATTTGTCCTACATGGTGTTTCACTCACAATCTAGCATATCACAAAGTCGGTAAGATCATAGTAGCATGGAAGGGAGAGGATATGAAACTAGACATCAGGTTCGTTAGTAGCCAAATCATTCACCTTATACTGAGGCCCCACACGGGCAAGAGGTTTGCTTGCTCCTTTGTATACGGCGCCACAGACAAGAAAGAGAGAGGAGTAATGCTCAGTGATTTGGAGGCAATAGGAGCCACAATGGCAGATCCATGGCTCATCATGGGAGACTTCAACTGTATAGCCAACCTTAACGAGAGAATTGGTCAAAAACCAAGGCTTAACGAGATAGAACCTCTACGTTGTTGCATGGGAGCTTGCGGGATCCACGACCTGAAAAGCACGGGGAGATTCTATACGTTGTCAAACAAGCAAAAAGGGGAAGCGAGAGTCCTAAGTAAGATCGACAGGGTGTTGGGGAATACAATGTGGGATAATGACTTCCTAAATGCAGAGGTTTGTTTTCTACCGGAACGCGAATTCGACCACTCACCAATGTTGTTCCTGTTCTACAGGACCACCAAATGTAAAAAACCCTTTAAATTCTTGAACCACTGGGGCCAACATGAGGAGTTCATCCAAACCTAACGAGGCATATGGCACATGGGAGATCACTTAGACCATAAGCTTAGGAGGGTGACAGCAGCATGCAAAGCAAAATTCAAAATCATTGATGACTCCGATATGGCAAAAGCTGAAGCTGACCTCAACAGAGTCCAGGACCAACTCCACATGAACCCTGGTGACATACAGCTAGCCGATGAAGAATGCAGCAAAGAAGAAATGGGAGTCAGCCCTTGGACAAAAAGCAAAGCTTAAATGGCTTAACATGGGAGATGAGAATACCAGATACTTTCACCATTCTCGTCAACATCAGAGGAAATGCAATGCAATTAATGTACTACACCTTCAGGATGGCTCAACTAGCGATCCAAGGGAAATTCAGGATGCTTTCCAGAAATACTACAAAGATCTCCTGGGTTGTAAAATGGAGGAACGTACTAAGATCAACATGAATATCATCAATAGAGGCCCTACGCTAACCCAAGATCAACAGAATCTCCTCAGCTTGTCTTTCTCCCCTGAAGACATCAAAGATGCCATATGGAGCATTCTAGAGGATAAAACACCAGGGTTAGATGGTTTCAACAGTGGGTTCTATAAAGCTACGTGGGATATTGTGGGTCCCGATGTTGTTGATGTCGTTCAAGACTTTTTCACAAAGGGCACCCTCCTGAATTCATGGAACACAACAGGCATCACTCTTATCCCCAAGGTCACCAACCCTAACACCCCAGGTGACTTCCGGCCTATCTCTTGTTGCAATGTCATTTACAAATGTATCTCTAAACTGATATGCAGGAAACTACGACTTGTTTTGGGCTCCATCATAAGCCCCAACCAAGGTGCTTTTGTTGAGGGAAGAAGTATTCTCCATAACATACTCCTATGTCAGGACATTGTTAAGCAATATGGATGGAAGAATTGCTCCCCTAGTTGCCTTTTGAAGATTGATCTGAGGAAAGCATATAACACCCTAGACTGGGACTTCCTTCATGATATGTTGATTGCTCTCAATTTCCCGAGGAAGTTTATTGAGATCGTCATGGCATGTGTTACCTCTACAAAATATTCCCTGATTATTAATGGCAACCCCCTCACCGAATTCAAAGCGAAAAGAGGAGTCAGACAAGGAGATCCAATGTCCCCCCTGCTCTTTGTCATTGGTATGGAATACCTATCGAGAACACTCTCGATGGCAGGGGAGGAGCTGGACTTCAAATTCCATCCCAGATGCAGCAGGATCAAGCTCAACCACATAGCCTTTGCCGATGACCTAATGCTCTTTTGTAAAGGTGATCTGCACTCCATCCACATCCTATCTAAGACGGTAGAATACTTCTCTGCATGCTCTGGCCTCAGAGCCAACAACTCAAAAACAGCCATCAACCTAGCAGGTGTCAGCGAAGAGTTCAAAGAACAAGCTGCAACGACTCTTGACTATAAATTCGAGAAGCTCCTAGTAAAATACCTCGGGATGCCCCTCACCTCACGTAGGTATTTAGTCACAGATTGCGAGTATTTGGTTGACAAGATGACATCTCGGATTAGGGTCTGGTATGCAAGGAACCTTTCTTATACTGCGCGACTCCAACTTGTCAACTCAGTCCTCATGAGCATCACGAACTATTGGTGTCAAGTGGTACTGCTCCCCAAAAAGGTCATCAGACAAGTCAACGCGATATGCAGATCCTTTCTTTGGCATGGTTTCTCGGAAGAAACAACCCCCGGGAACATTAACTGGGAGAAAGTCTGTACTCCAAAGAAAGAAGGGGGTCTGGGCATTAGAAACTTAGAAGCATGGAACCTGGCGGCTGTAGGGAAGATCGCTTGGCACATCAGTGCTCTTCATGAGTCCCTGTGGGTTAAATGGGTTCACGAGGTTTATACAAAAGGGGGAAACTGGATGGTGTTTAATGCACCAATAACGGCTAGCTGGGTTATCAAAAAACTCTGCAAAGTCAAAGACAAACTCAGATCCTGGATGAGCACGCCGACCTACTCTATCACCAAAGTATACAAAGAGCTCACAGGATCCGGAGAACGAGTAAGGTGGAACAACATAGTCTGGAGCAGGATCGCAACTCCTAGATGTAAATTCATTGCATGGTTGGCGTTCCAAAACAGGCTGAAAACAAAACATCGCCTCAAACAAGCAGGTGTTGTGGAAAATGACAGTTGTCCGATTTGTGGCATAGAGAGCGAGACGGTGGATCACCTCTTCTTCAAATGCCCCTTTAGTAAAGGATGTGTGGGCTTACTGAAAGGTCACATCGGTATAAATGGTAACATGGCGAACTTGATGGATTCCCTAAGGGGAAGTCGGCAAGCCAGTACGAGCAGGAAACACTATCAGGCAATCGTTTGCAACCTCATATATGCTATCTGGAATGCAAGGAACGACACCACATGGAACCACAGGGTACCTATGGTTCATCAGGTAGTAAACAACGTCATGAGTACGTTCGGAGATAGACTCAAGTATCTGAATTCCCTAAGAGCTAGTTCAAGGTGAGTCTGGCCATGTGAGACACCTAGGTTTTTTTGTCTTGTTGAGATGGGTGGGTTGCAGGTTTTCCTCATGGTTCCCCTTGCACTGCAGCGACCTCAAGCCAATCTTTCGTCCTTCCCCCCCAAGCTCGGGCCGAGGAGCCCCGCGCAGTTTAGGGCTAATGCTTTTGAATATTTAGGCCCCTTTTGTTTTTGTTTATCCTGTCAGATAGGTTATGTCCTAATTACAAAGCTAGTTGTGAATGGTTCGTCCTTTGTATAGCCTTTTTTTTTAGATTTCCTACTTCCCTCCCGTGCACATGAAGAGTGACGCTGTGAAACTCTTCCTAGAAGGTGGGCATAGTGTTCACACTGATGCAATGTTAGGGAGGTAAGCCGGAAATCTTAGGGTCCTTAGGTTCCGTGTATCCCGTTGTTTTGATTGGGTAATACAAAAAATCTTTTCTTTCAAAAAAAAATTAAATAAATAATAATAATAATAATAATAATAATAATAATAATAATAATAATAATAATAATAATAATAATAATAATAATAATAATAATAATAATAATAATAATAATAATGGTATGGTTTGATCTGATCTGAATAGTTCTGATCTGATCTAGTCTGATCTGATCTGATTCCAATAAGAATAAGTAATAAGTCATAAAAATAAGTTGAAGAGAATACCTTCAATTTTTTTAACTTAATAAATTCTTCATCTTCCCTGTAAATCTTCATTCAATCTTTTTCCCTTCTTCTCTTTCTCTCTCTCTTTCTCTCTCTCTCATCAAACTCCCTATTCCTTAAAGTTCAAATGAGTAGATGTGGTTTTTCTTCTCGTGGACATGGTGCAAACTCAGGTAATGTTAAATGTTATCACAAATTCAAAGCTAAATTGAAAACTATTCATAAGTGACCAAGCGCATGAGAGAAATTTTGTGCTTGCCCAAATTGACTAGTAAGTTAATTAATTATTATTGTACTAGTATAGAAACTCGTGCATGCACGATATTATTAGTGTAATAGTATATATAAATATAAATTTTAAATAGAGATGCAATTATATGTTATCAACATTAAATTATAATATTTCTTATAAAATTAATAAGAATTTTAGAATATATAGGACTTTAAATGAAAAAATCTCTTATTTATTAAGGTAAATTTGAGTAATTTTCCAACAACGTTATCATAAGAATTCTTTGTCATTCTCAAAATAATTTTTGATTATCATTTATCTTTTATTTCTTTATGAAATATTTTAGAAATTAAAATTTTAATAAGAAACTTTATTAATTAACAAATTTCAATATAAGAAAATAAATATATATTCTAAGAAGCTTTAATTGAAAATCTTATCTAGCTTTTAAGAATATAATATTCCAAGAAAAGTTATATTAAAAAACATATCTAATTGTGATATATGACTCATATATTATGGAATAAGTAGATGTTAACTTAGGTAAGAATTATTTCATATGACAATTCACTATGAGAATGCCATGTGGAATTTTACATTCTTTTTTTTAAGATTGTATGATTTTAGTTATTGTTCTTGTATAAAGTGTTAATTTTGTTGTTATTTTGTTATGTACAAGGATGATTATTCCTTCTTTGAGTGGGAAAAAAGAAGTCAATATTCAAGATGGTGTAGATGTTATGTTTGGGAAATTGGTAGATCTAGAGGCACAATGTGGTATATCGGATGAGAAGATGAGGAAATTTGATGTAGAGGAAGATGAGATCAAGAGTGCGATGGCTCATTTGAAGAAAGAAGATGATGACTTGAAGATGAGTTTACTAAAAAGCTGGTTTAGAAAAAAAACAACTTTTTTTTTTGCATTGTTGGTTTCATGGGCTATGTTTGTCGTATCGTTTTTCAGCAATGTACATATCGTAGGGGAATTATGAAAGTAGCTAGCACAAGTGTTTGGGGTCAAAACCGCAGCATATAAGGGCCAAAAAACCGCAATATTTGACCTTTTTTATTTCCACTAGTGTAGAATGTTTGTAGTTGTTGCACTTTTGTTTTGATGAACATTGTTTGTCAAATGCTATAGCTTTGTGGGTTGCACATTTGTTTAGATGGGCATTGTTTGATGCAACAACTATATAGTTAACTTGTTGATTAATGAATGGATTAAATTATTTAGCCATTGATTATGTTTCTTAATTCTGCCATCAAACAATCAATTCACAAATTAACATGAAAAATCTATAGATTGGGCGACAAAAATTACTCCTTATGGGCTACAAGAAAATATAGATTCGGCGACAAAAATTACTCCTTATGGGCTACAAATAATAAGTTGTGGCACATACATAATTATGGACTACAAAATCACCAATTGTAGTTAAAGACAGCTTTTAGGCCACAAAACTACCAGTTGTAGTCCCAAAGGCAGCTTTTGGGCTACATTATTACAAATTGTAGTCCAAAGGCGGGTTTTGGGCTACAAAAGTACCAGTTATAGTCTAAAGGCAGCTTATGGGCTACAAAAATAGCAAATGTGGTCAAAAGGCACCTTTTGGGCTATCAAATTACTAATTGTAGTCTAAAGATAGCTTTTGGGCTACAAAATTACTAGTTGTAGTTCAAAGGCAACTTTTGGGCTACAAAGTAATTATTTGTCGTCCATAGCTCAACATTTAGACGACAAAGTGACTTTTTGTTGCCTATAACTTACCATTTGGTCTACAAAATTTAATAATGTTGCCTATATAAGTTATAGATTTTTGAGAGTAAAAAGAATATTGATGTCCAAAACAAACTTTAGGTAGGCATGGGTTGGATCTAGTTGGGGTCCAGCTATACCCAGATCCGACCCTATTTCCTTTATTGGATCTAGACCCAGACGCATATTTATGTAATCGTGTTTGAGTAAAAGTTATAATAAGTTGGTATTACTAAAATTTACATTAAGACGAATTAAACAAGACCACAGTCTGGACTATACTTTAACTTCTAAATTAAGAATAAAACAAAAATTAGAGTGATTGATGACTAATATTCATAAAGCAAATGAGATAATTCTAGTGAAATAGCAGACATTATATTCTACAATTTGTGTCCATAGGTATAAAATTGTATAAATATTTTCTACTGACAAGAAGCTTCTATACTTTTTACTAATTGAGGGAACAAACATACGAAGCTTTTTAACATTCAAGTTCTTACAACGAAATATTCATCAAGCCTTTCGATTTTAAAAGTATAGATACAACGACCACATTTCACTTTTCATAAATCGACAAAGTTTCGAATCATTTAATGTTCTAAATTATAACAAAGTTCCAAACAAACTATTAAATACACATAATAACTAATATATAATTAAAAAAACTGATGCAAAAAAGGGTCTATGGGTTGGATCTAGGTATCAAAAAAGGATCTATGGGTTGGATCTAGGTCTCAAAAATGTGGATACTTGAAATCTAAGTTTGGTTTGGGTCTATGGGTTGAACAAAGTTTGGTTTAAACCGCAGACCAAATCGGATCAAACCATAATTGTAATTTTTGGTCTAGTTTGTTTTTATAAAATAAATTACGGTTTACGGTTCGGTCCTAGTATATTATGTTTCAGACCAGACTGCAACCCGTACTAAGATCGAAAATCATAAGTGTAAAATATAAACTTGAATGATGTTGATGTAATCAACTAATTACAAAATTATTATTATATTTGGTAATTGTAAGTGCGAAATATTTGCGTATACACAAATATTAATTTGAAAAAAATATATAAAAAAAACGTAGACTAGACCATTGTAGAACATTTGCTCTAGTTATTTAAACGGGCTGCTCCGGTTTGAAAATTTTCTAGACCGAAATATTTGGTTTTGTCTGGATTTAGTGTCAAATCAGACCAAATCGGACTGTGTGCACCTGTATTGGTCATGAATTCAGATTCGAGTCGGACCCTAAAATTTAAAAATAGGTGAATCAAAACTTTAAAATTAGGGTCGAATCTACACCGTTAGGGTCCAAGACCCAAAACATGTATTGCCGAAAACACCCTCAATAAACCCTCCAAAAATTCCCACTAAAAATCCTGATAGATTTCCCTCCTTTCCTACTCTTTATTACCCTACAAAATTGCAACTGCTACATTTTCTCACTTTTCCTCCCACGTCTTCTCACTCTAAACTGATTCTTCCTTTCAAAGCAGCAATTGAAGTGAATTTCGCTGGGCAATTATCATTCATCATTTCATCCGTTTATACATGGTAATGAAGATCTCCTTCTCTAATTTCATTTTCAATTGAATATCATTAATTTCAACCTACAAAATGAATCTGATTATTTGAATTTTATATTGGGTGTAATTTTGTGTTATTTCCATTTTTGATTTAGGTGTTTGATTACATTCTCTCAAGTTTTTCGATTCCCAGTTAAAAGAGGTAAATAAATTTTAGTGTTTGTATTTTTTTATACTGTTACGATTGCAAGACGCACTACCATTGAAATGAAACTGGAAGATCAACCCGGTATAGTGTTCAATATTAGGCAAGATCTGCAGGAGTTAAAATCCTTTGAAATTCTGAAATCAACACTAAAAAATCTTTACAAGTAATACCAAATTCATGTCGTTGATTATATGTTGTATAATATGAATCATTTTTTTTTATACTATTATATGAATCATTATTGTTTCTTAACACTTCCCAAAGTGAAGCTCATGCTCGCGTAGACCACCATTTAAAACATCAGATTCAACTTCCAATTATGTAAATTTACTTAATTTATTTTCAATTAGTTAAAGAATTTTTAATAAAAAGTAATTTGGATGAACCCTATTTAATTTAATTATACCTTTATTTGTAAAATGTAAGGAAGGAAGAAATTGGATGAAATAATGGCTTCAACTTCAGCAAACAGTTCAAGGTGACCTTTTATATTGGTGTAGTTTTTTAAGAACTAATTTATTGATATGAAATCAAGGTAGTTTATGACTACTTTTATTTTTGCTACATTCACATTATTTTAGTGATTGCATATATGATTTTATTATGTATGGTTTTGTAAAAGGTTAAGATAATTTAACATTTAGATTTGATTAGGATATTTATACAATAATTTTGATTCTTTTTCAAATATTTTTTATTAGTTGGATTAGATTAATTCATTATTCTTGTATTCATTTATTTTATTGGTTTGAAGGGTGAACATGGATCGAAGTTGGATGAATCATAAGGGAGTTCAGGATAGAAGAAATATTTCATATGTTAGTGGAGTTAACTATTTTTTAGAGTTTGCTTTTAATAATAAGGAAGCTAGTACTAAATTAAGATGTCTTGTTTAAAATGCAACTTGATGTTAGTTCATGAAAGAGATACAATGAAAATGCATTTGTTAGGCTGGGGTATAGTTAGAGATTACAATCCTTGGGTTCATCATGGAGAGAGTGTAGATCAACATGGTATTGATAATGAAGGAAGTGAATCCGAGTCACACTCTAGTGAGGATGATTTGAATACCGATAATTTTATGGCAGGCGATGATCTTACGGATTTATTATTTGACGCAACAAGAACGTATGGTGATGCTAGATTCCCTTCTAATGTAGAATCAACCGTTGAATCAGAAGATGGTGATAATGAAATGCCTAAGGAATTTAGCCATCTAATGCAAGATTTAGAAGCAGATTTATACCCGGGTTGTAAGACATTTAAGAGGCTTGAGTTTTTGGTTACCTTACTTCATCTCAAAGTAAGTGGGAATTGGACTGATCATTCTTTTTCGATGTTACTTGAAACATTGCGTAGGGCTTTTAATTATGATGCGTGCTTTCCAAAAAGTTATTATCAAATAAAAAAATATACAAAAATGTTAGGTTAGACTATGTTAAAATTGATGCTTGTGTTAATCATTGTGCTTTATTTTGGAAAGAAAATGAGGGAAAAGATGAATGCCCAAAATGTGGTGCTTCTAGGTGGAAAGAAAGATTTAATGTTCAAGGTGATGTATCTGATAATGATGGTGAGGGAGAAAGTACGGTGACACGAGAACCACACTTAGTTTTACGTCATTTTCCGCTCATATAAAGGTTACAAAGGATGTTTTCATGTTCTAAGCTAGCTCGTCATTTACGTTGGCATAAGGATAGACATGTTACAGATGATGGGATATTGAGACATCCTTCTGATGCAAAGGCATGGAAATCTTTTAGTGAGTTGTATTGAAATGTAGACTTTAATACATTACAACAAAAGTATAATGGCAGTACATTGTAATTCAAAATAAACACATTACATTACTGCATTAGCTAACTGATGCTTGAGCTGGTTGAGTTGATGCTTAAGTTGGTTGAGTTGATTCTTTAGTGATTGAGCTTGTTCCTGCAACCTAAACAATTCAATACAATTAAGTCATCATTATGTACAAATAGATGGTTCATTATGTAAAATAAGATGCTTACTTCGGGATGTAATACCACCTCTGCACCCTGCATGTTCGGATCTTCCCCCTCTGGACCCTACACCACTACGGATTGACCTTTCATTTCTACCTATTCTTGTTAGTTGAGCTCCTCTTTGTTGTACATTCTCAGGGATTGTTGTTGTAGAGGTTGATGCCTTTCTTTGTCTGCCCTGCTTTCGTGGAGGTTGTGGTGGTTCATCATTAATTGGCATCCTTGATTGAATAATTTGTTAATTTCAGACTTTATTAAAATGAGGCCCCTCCCTTACACCTATTTTTGATTATTAAAATGGGGCCCTAGGCGGTAGCCCTTTGGATCTACCCTCAGGGCCGGGCCTGACACCAAAAATTTGTAAGACTGGAGCCCAATAATTAGGCAAATGAAACGGCTCTCTTTCTTACTCATTTTTTCTCTAGAGTCTAAAACCTAGAAAGGAGAACCCTAATATCTTTTCCTTCCCGTAATAAATTTGCTAGCTACAAAATCAAAGCTCCTTCAATGGCAATAGCATTTTCGATGGCGTTAGCTATGCGTTTGGAATTCCACTTTCTCAGCGTTTCACCTTCTGATCCTACCTCATCAATAGCGTTGACAACGGTAAGTTTTTTCCGGTTTAAATAAATCTTGAATTTCATTTTGGTGTAAACTATTATAAATCTACTTTTTTCGAAACAAAATCTGGTTATTTGATTGTTGAATTTTCTATTTTTGTTCTTGAATCGTGACTTCGTCTGGTGTGTCAACTTGGTTTGGTCGAAGAGAGTGGAGACGAAGACCCTGTTTGAGATTTCAGAAAGTATGTTATTTGTTTGTAGAGTGGGAAATGGGAATTGAGATTTAGTATAGTACTTAACTAGATAGTGTCCGAATGATGCACGGTTTTATCAAATTTTCTGAGTATAAATAACAAAAACAAATCCTAGTAAAAGTATATTATGTTTTAACTATGTCAAGATATCCAATACACTAAATTATATTCATTTAACAAAAAAAATTGAAATTTTTTTTTATAAATAATTAAAATAAATAAAATATAATATATAGTTTGCTAATACATTAAATATGATTTGACCCAAAAAGTAAAAAAAAAAATAATTAATAAGAAAAATAATATATTCAAAATAAAAAAAGTAGAAAGTCAAAGATTATAATAACAATGACATCATCATTTAATTTAGGAGGGAAAATTTTTAATGTGGAAGCGACACGTAAGCAATTTTGAAAGGTGATGATGTAAGCGTGTTTTGTTTTAGTAATAGTTATTATAGATGTGTTTTGTCTCAATTTCGTGTCACGTTTTAAGATGAGGCTGAAATACTTGCTTATGTACAATTTCAAATGATGTTTAATTTAATTCTGAGAGATATAAAAGTACACAAGTGTATTATGGATTGATGAATGATGTTTAACTTAATATGAATTTTGTTTTATATAACCACCTCAATGACTAAATGGAGAGGTATGCTGATAGCTACAAAATGTTGTCTTACATATGTTTTCCTTTACAAAATGTTGTCTTACATATGTTTTTCTTTACAAAATGTCTACTTATCTAAAGTTAGACAACCCTTGTGATAAAAAAGTTTGAGGTTATTCATCTATTTGTACATATCAATAATTAATTTCAATCTTCTTCAAGTGGAAGATCATTGAGATTAATTATGCCATGAGTTAAGAATTGATTTGCTGCATCGAAAAGTTCAAGAGGAACTTCTAATTGTCTAGGCAACATGCCCAGCCTGTCTAATCTTGCTTTTCTAATGTGTGGATTCTTGTAATTGTTACCACCTCTATCTTTCAACACTTCTAGCATGCATAGTTGATATTGTATCCATGGATAGTTCAAAAGTTTTGGTTCAAAAGTATTGTATGCATCATCCACCGCCTTCAACAAATCTTGGAGGTCTTTAGGGAATGACCTAAATTGAATTGATTGTAGTGCACTAAATAAACCCAAATCTAAGATGTTCATATCTGGACTAGATGCTGGTTGACAAACTAGTCTTATGTTAAATCCATCTCTGTCAGCTGCTTCTTTAAATGCTAGATCATTTGTGAGAATATGTGGCCTTGCATTACCCTATTGTATCCAAATGTCTTTTACTCCATTTGCTGGCCATTTGTTTCTGATTGCTGGAAGAACTTCATTGATTAGCTTATCTCTAATTACATCTCGTGTAACTTTGGTTATTTCTCTTAGGAGTGGTGTACCTGCTGGTCTATTTTCTGACCTCCTTAATGCATGATAAATTTCTGTAAAGGGAAAAATACCTATTTTTCCATCCCACAATACATCCCCATCAATACTTTCCATATGAGGTCTTGCAACTGCTGCTATAAACATTACTTTCCCTATGAAGTTTTTGTTTTGCACACACCTGTACGGTTCTTCTTCTTCCCAAGGGAATAGATATTACCTTTGTGTTTCCCTACTCATGTAGAACCATTTTTCATCGATGTGTACAACATTGTACATCAAACTGAACTTCGGTGGGTCATTTATAGTAGGTTGTATTATTTGTGAAAGAATAAAGTTAATTCTTCTAATTTTGTGGTTTTGGTTTAATTGAATTTATATGAGTTCTAATTTTTCCAGACTTCATCATTCTATATACCTGTGAATGCCCAATCCCTAATGCACTTGCCATTGCTCTAATTGTTGTTCTCTTTTCAATTGGAACAGCATTGAGGAGAGTCAAGTCAAAGACTCTTGGTTTTCTACCAACCCTTCCCCTTTTTCTACTATTAACATCAATTACAATGCCATTTTGCATTGTTGTTTTGGCTGATTCCCAAGGCCTTCCTAATGTCCACCTTGATGTGTTATGTTGCAATGCAACTGTTTTGATTGTACCCCTTGGCAAACGTCTAGTTCGTTCTTTAGACAAAGAAGTTAATTGTTGTACAATTAATTTTTTTGTCTGTGTGGGTAATTCTCTCTTCTGATCTATTGTTTGGTTTGGTTGTGTTAGTGTTTCTTGTGAATTCAATTGACTGACATCAATGTTTCCATAAATTTCATTTGTGTACTCCTCATTAATGTCAGATTCAGATTCAATGTTGAGGTTTTCAAAGTAAGAAATAAACACCTTAATATCTGGATTAATAACTTCATCTCCTTCACCTTGATAATCTTTCATCTGATTTTGTTGTTTGAAGCTGTAATATTTTTCCCAACAAATTAATTTCTATTGTTTTGTTGTTTTTGTAGAATTGATGATAGAGATTGGATTGGATCCAAATTCTTATGAACTTAATGGAAAGGGAAGAAAGATAGCTAAGAAGGAAAAGAGATGAAGAAATGAAGTGAATTTTATCTATATTTATAGAATTCTGATGTAATTTAATTATTTTGGGGGGAAATTGAATCTTTGGGCTATGAACTTTGGACTTTGATAAGTTGTATATTTGGTGGGAAAAATATATTTTGGGGGGAAGTCAATTTTTGGGGGGGAGTAAAATGTGGGAATTAATTGACCTGATGTGATTTTCCACTTTTGTGTAATCTGATCTAACTTTTAAATTACTTTCCATATGCTGCTAATTAATAATCTAATTACTCATATTAATCTTTTTCCTTTTTCAACAAATAATATAAAAAATTCCAAAACAGCAACTTTCCACCTGTTGTAATCATTGCACAGTAAACTCTTAATCGATTACCAATAAAATATCTTTTTATTTGCAAAAATGAACAAAAGGTTGTATTTTTATTCAATAACTGAAACGTTTACCCTTTATTTGTAGATGGCCAAAAGATTGGCTTTTTAGAAACAATTTTTCCTTACAATAATGATAAAATTCCAACTAAGGGTGGTTCTCTTTTAAAAAAACCTCATTTTTTATGAATATATGTTGAAGTTCTATATGACCTATAACTTCTTGAACTGGTTACCTTTGAATCTTTCTATGCAACGTGACACTTTTTTTGTTTGTTAATGTATTTTAATTAAAAAACTAAAAAAACAAATAAAAAAAAAGAAAAAGTATTCCCTTTCTCAGACCTACTCCCTCCTTTACCAAAATCTTCCACAACAATCACCATAGGGAACCACCATAACAACCTCTCTCTTCCCAGCCACCACTAAACGCACCACAACATCCATCTTAAAGAACACCACTAGCATACTACCTATTCCCTTCACCGTGACCCAAGAGCCCTCAAACTCTCCCTTAGGCGCCCAACCAAGTCTTCACTATGTCGGTCTCTAAAATTATGGACCAGTCTCATCTCTGTTGCACGACCACCAAAAAATTTCACCCATCGTGAGCCACCAACAATACACTTTAGGATTCTTTTATTAAGAAAGGGGGAGGAGGTCAAAGCCTTGCAGCAGAAGGCCTGGAATGCGATGTGATGGTTACTACTATATAAGAAAATCCACCTATGTGAGCATGGAGGTTGGCCACCTCCTATGTAGAATTCTGGCTAATATTTGATAACCGCCTTTTAGAATCTTTAACCACTACTGGAAAAAAGTTAAAAGTTGTAGTTTTTTTTTTGCCCTTATATGTTGCGGTTTTAACACTAAGGGTCAGTGCTAGTAGCAGATAGGCAATAGTGAATGATGTGGTTCAAAACCGCATCTTTAATAACTAAAAGATAAGTTAGGTCAAGGGAAATCGCAAAACAATCAATCAAGACAATCAAGATGGCGAGAGAAAGTTTGAGACCCTATAAATCACACGAACAACCTATAATTACCTTGTTTCTCCTAAGACAAGATTCACATCGAATATCAATCAACCAATCATCAACAATCTCAAACCCTAACCCTACAAATGAAGAACAAGACCAGTCCTACGGTTTCACTAATCAAAGCCCTAAGAAAACTACTCACTCATACTAAAACTAACTAGGGCAAAGGAAATAAACAAAATCATGAGTGAAGGCATAAAGAATTTCAATGTAAATGGGCAAGAGTGCAATAGAGAAAGCAATAAAGAAATCAAACAAACAACGACTTTATTGAAACAACATATGCAATAACAAGAGCAATGAAATCAACAAAAGCAATAAATGAAAGCATTAAATGGCAGTTAAGCCTAATTGAATGAAAACTTACATGAATGAAAGTGCTCGAAAGTAAATAACTTAGATCCAACCACAAAGCTTGAAGTAAAGACTCAAATGAAGGAACTTGAATGTAAAGAAAGCATAAAAGGAAAGCATAAATCTAAGTAGGGTAGCAAATGTAAACAAAGCATAAAGATTTGATGTTCTAATTTGAGGCAAGAAGCTCTCAAAATAGGCATAATAGACCTTAAACAAAGGGATTAAAAAACCCTAAAAGCCCCTTGAGATTTGGCTGGAGAAACAAAAGTTCCCGCAAAAAAATTGCTTACATTTGCTCGAATAAAGGGCTGATTCTCCTAAATGCAAGAGGAGCTCACAAACTACTACTGCGAGAAAGACCATCATTTGCCCGAATGTCTAAGTGATTGGCCAAAATCCTGGCTCATTCACCTGAATGGTTGTAGATTCAACCATATTAGGGACTTTGTGCTTCTAGTCTTCGCGCTTTCATTCGACTGAATAAAAGGATGCTTCACCAGAATGCTAGTGGATTCGCCCCAATGGTGGGATGGTTCAATCAAAACAGCGTGCAAACAATCCTTTTGAGTATAATCATCCACCCAAATAAGATAATGGTGTGGTCGAATCTAGGGGTGCACACGGTCCGGTTTGTTCTGGTCTAACACTAAAATCAGACCAAACCAAAAATTTCGGTCTGGAAATTTTCCAGATCAGACCGAACCGTTTAAAATGCCAGACCGGATCGGACCAAACCGTTCTACAACGGTTTGGTCTGGTCTGATTTACGGTTTTTATTTTTATATTTTTTTCCAAATTAATATATGTTCTATAAAAATATTTCGCATTTACAAACACTAAATAAACATAATTTGTAATTAGTTGACTGCATCAACATTATTCAAGTATATATTACTATATGAAAATAATAACATCTCAAAATATCTAATTAGAAACCCGTTTTTATAAAAAACAATTATGGTTTTTGGTCAAAGTACGGTTTACGGTCTGGTCTGGACTGAAAAATAAAAAACCGGGACTAGACCGTAAACCGTAATTTTTTTGAAAAAAAACCAGACCAGACCATTTAGACCGTAGACCAAACCAAATACTCAAATTCGGTTTGGTCCGGTTTGGTTTACAGTTTAGATTAAACTTTGTTCAGCCCTAGTCGAATCGACACGTTTTCATGCTTAATTGCATCTTTAAGGCATAAAAGAGCTTCCAAACTTTGCGAGGCATATAGGAATGACTTAGAATGCGTGCTCAAGCTCCGACACGTGTGTCTCATCTTTTCATAAGAGTGTCTCAGCTTCAAGCACAACGCGATTGACCTCAAAATCTTCAAAAACACTTAAAATGACCTTGAAGCAACTCAAAGACAAGAGCAAGGTAAAATCTCGCGTAATGTGCATGAAATCAATCTAAAACCGGGAGACTTGAACCTACAATGGGGCTGGAAACGTGCTAATAAAGTAATCCAACATACTATTAATTTTCATTAAACATAACACAAATTATCCTTAGATGTTTGAGAATACTTCTTTGTAAACAACATTTTCAGTTTGAACAAGTGTTGTTGTCTTTGTTTACTAATTAGATATTATCTTTTAAAAAAAGTTAAAAAAAATCAGAATTGATTACTTAATTGTTTGAATAATATATACATAATGTTGGATTAAATAGTAATGTGTTATCGTATTATGTTGGCTGTAGGCAATCGATATAAATCAAATCTTAATTTCATATATTGCTTTACACACTGATAAATTTCATATATTGCTTTACACACTGATAATACTAGTGCTGAAATATGTTCAATTTTAATATATATATATATATATATATATATATATATATATATATATATATATATATATATATATATATATATATATATATATATATATATATATATATATATATATATATATATATATTAATTAATTTGAAAATTATTAGCAATATATATGATTTATACATACTCTAACGCCGCTTTCTGTCGATCGATTGGATAAGATCGAATGTACTAGATACGATCCGATGTCGACCGATCCGTCCGATTCGCTCGATCTTATCTAATCTTTCGATCGGTCGATCCGATCGACTCGTCGTCCGATCCGATCCGATCGTCGTCGATCGATCGATTTGGTTTCATAAAGTTATATTATTATTATTATTATTATTATTATTATTATTATTATTATTATTATTATTATTATTATTATTTATTATTATTATTATATTATTATTATTATTATTATTATTATTATTATTATTATTATTATTATTATTATTATTATTATTATTACTATTAGTATCTAATTAAGAATTTAATTAATAAATACTAATATTATTTAATTAATTAATTAAAAAATAAATTAATAATAATGTCATTAATATTATTATAATTATTAAAGAATCATTTATATTATTATTATCTAATTAATTACTTAATTAAAAAAATATTGTTAATTAATACATTAATTAATATAATAATATTATTACATTATTTATATTATTATAATTATTACTTATATATTTATTTATTGATTATTTTATTAATTAAGTAATTAATTAATTAATATTAGTAATAATAATAATAATAATAATAATAATAATAATAATAATAATAATATAATAATAATAATAATAATATTAATAATAATAATAATAATAATAATAATAATAATAATAATAATAATAATAATAATAATAATAATAATAATAATAATAATAATAATAATAATAATAATAATAATAATAATAATAATAATAATAATAATAATAATAATAATAATAATAATAATGGTATGGTCTGATCGATCCGATCTCGATCGTCGATCTCGATCGATCCGATCGTCGATCGACGATCCGATCGTCGATCCGTCCGTCGATCCGAATCTTTCGATCGATCGAATAGTTCTGATCTGATCTGATCTTGTCTGATCTGATCTGATTCCAATAAGAATAAGTAATAAGTCAAAAAAATAAGTTGAAGAGAACACCTTCTTACTCAACTTAACTATAAATAAATAATAGTCAAAGATACTCTTCGGGGTGAAAGTTCGATCAACGGTTTGAACTTTCATCAAAACCAAATCAAACCGTATTTTATTCGGTCCTCATAATTTCAGACCAACACCAAACCAAATTAAATTCTAGACCGAACCGCACCGAACCATATTTTTCAATTACAGACCGAATCCAAATCGCAGACCGAATTAATGTAGGCTGAATTTTTTTGTTTTGACTGAATAGCAGACTATAGTTATAATAATTTAGACAATAGCAGATCATACATAATTTGACTATAATTACAGACAATTGCAAATCATACATAATTTGGTAAAGAAAAGGAAGAACAAACCAAAAAACTTGCTCAAGAAAAAATGAAAATCAACCCAGAAAAATTGGTAAAGAAAAAATTAAACACAACCTAGAAATTTGGTAAAACAAAAAAAGGAAAATAAACTCGCTTTAAATAGCAATAAAATGATTCAAAACCTAGAAAAAATGGTAAATAAAAAACTCCAACGAAAATTAAAGATTAAACATATAAAAGATTACAAGCCAAAAGCCAAAAGACAACCAAAAAGCCAATGTGTAAGCCAAGTACGAAACATGTATATTAATTAGTCATAATTTTAAATTTACATAAATAGTTAAAGTAAAATTACTTCACAAATTCGTGTGAGAGACGATCTCTTTGAAAGACCATCTCTAATTTGGTCAGCCGATTATATATTTTTAAAACGGAATCCAAAATTCACCATATACCACACAAAATTTTTAATTCATCATATACCATTTAGTTTTTGTACGTTAGCACAGAATACCATTAATGACAACTACTGTTAGTGTGCTGCTTGTGGTAAATTATTAATTCACCATACCATTACTTTTTTTTCGTCAAATACAATTTTTTTAAAAAATATAGCCGTTGGAAGAGTGTAACGGCTAGTTTGCACACATATATGTGATTTTTGAGGGAGTCACGTAACAAGGCACACCTCTAACCTCTGAAAGCATTTGCAAAGATGTCCACTGATAACCGATTTCTAGCACGTCATTAAACGCTAAGAACCAAGGCTATACAAACAATACTTATAACACCCTATTACAACTATAACGAGTATAGAGGTAAGTTGAGGATTGAACCACAAGGACAATACTTAGCGAGATTAGGGGCTAGGTGTATGGAAGATAAAATGAGTGTGAATGAAGGGTGTTTAATCTAAACTATGAAAGCAATAAACAAGATAACGATAAGCAATAGGAAACAAACGGGGATGGTGAAGAATCACCCTAGGTCGGTTCTAAGTTGTCATGGAAAGCTAGGTCAAGGGAGATCGAACGTAGATCGATCGAGACACTCAAGATAGCGGGGGGAAGTTGGTGACATATAGCCATGCGAACGACCCATAATCGCCGTATGTCTCATTAACAGTGGAAGGACAAGATTCGCATCAAATATCAATCAAACTATCAACAACAAACCTCAACTCTAACCTAACACATGAACAACAATCACCAAACCTAGGGGTTCACCAAACCAAAACCCCTAAAAAGAACTACTCTAACATGGTGAAACTAACTAAAGCAAAGGAAATGAAAGAAGACATGAATGAAGACATTAGGCAAAGAACAAAACCAACAATAAACAAGAGTAAAGCAATAAAACTAACTATCAACTACTTTACCAAGCAATAAGAAGAGCAAGAACAAGATTGAAGAACTAAAGAACAATAAATGAAGCAATAATCAAACCAAACAAGAACAAAGCATTAAATGACATCAAAGTAAAGATATTGAAAGATAGAAAACAATAAATGAAAATAACTTACATAAACTTGAAAGCTTGAATGAAAGGAAATGAAATTACAAGACTTGAAATGTAAAGGAAAGTATAAACTCTAATCTAGGGCAAAGAAATGTAAAGAGAAAGCTATAAAATGATGAACAAGATGAGAGGGTTTTTCCCAAGCATGACCATGAGCTTTACATTCAGAAAATGAGGTTTATTTAGGATGTACAAAGAGTGCCCTAAAAGCCCTAAAGGATCCTATGTGGAACAAGCTTGCGAAGAAAACAAATCACTGATTTTACACGCCATTCGCCCGAAGCTAGGGGTCCATTCGCCCGAATGTGCACATTCAGGGTTTCCAGAAACTATTGAAATCATTTAGCAATTTTTGTCTCTCATTCGCCCGAATGAGATATTGCATTCACCGAATGCAAGCTTGTTCGCGCAAATTGGTGCGGATTCGGCATTTTTAGAGGGTGTTGGTCTTTGGTCTTTGATGCAGCATGTCCCATTCGCCTGAAGCTGGGTTGTATTCACCCGAATGCAAGCTTGTTGGACCTTCGTACCTTCATTTAAGCATCAAACGACTTTCGGCCCTTGCAATGTCTTTGGGAATGACTCGAAGCACTTGGGAATGCCTCGAAACACATGCCTATTCTTCGACTTTGATGTCTAAGCCTCGAACTCGATCCATTTCACCACGAAACCTCCAAAAACACCTGAAATAACCTCAAAACATCGCGGAGACAAGAGCAAGGTCAAATCGAGTGTAAAACATATAAAATCAATGAGAAACGACGAGACTCGACACCAAAATGGGGATATAAATGTGCTCTAAATCGAGCACATCATCCACAAACTCAAGATCATCATCATCATCGTCTTCTTTTAGTTCTTCATATGTAAGCGTGCCGAACAAAGCATGTTGTTGTGGTAGGAAGTTTACAATAAGAAGCTCAAATTCGGAAAAAATTCACAAAGGTTGTACTATAAGTCTGATGTATGTGATACATTCAAATGGTGCAAGGGCAATGTTGATAAAAATGTCTCCATTCACTATCTTTTGTTGTTTTGCTATTCTTTTGTTTAGCTCCTTTAACTCATTCTTCAGCACGGTATCACTTCCATGCGTGGTATTCTCTCCCCTGCTTTGATTTTCATAACCCCACGAGACATTTTGATCATAAGTTATTGATTTTTTAAACTTGGATAATAAAATAGTGAAACCATTCCTTAAGTAATTATTTGGTATAAAAAATTTAACACATTCTATTTCTTTGGCTTAATCATTATAGTTGCTGTCATTCCCCTTATTTTGAAAGAGTAACAAGAAAAAAAAAAAGAAAAACCACTTTTTTATTCGAAATGAGAAAGAAAAATCACTTAAGCGTTCTTTTACCATATTATTAATACCAAACAACCGAAAAATCACTTAATAGTTATATTTCCTTTACTTAACCATTTTTAGTTCTATTAAAGTGTTTAATTGACCGTTGGCCGTCGGATTTTTAGTTGGCTTATTTAACAAGCTGAAAATGTTTATTATTTTTGTTGGTTTTTAAGTTAGCTGAAAAAATCATCTACTTATGGAGGTGTTTGATAAATTTAAGTATTAGCTATTAGTTGTTTATGGAGTAACTTTTTAATTTTGGCTTTAAAGTAATCATTTACCAAACAATTTTATGGTTGTTTAACCAACCAACAAGCTAAAAGTCAAAAGTCAATCAAAAAGCTAATAATGTATAAGCTAAGTAGTATATTAATTAGTCAAAATTTTAACTTTACATAAATAGTTAGAGTAAAATTACTTCACAAATTCTTGTGAGAGACGGTTTCTTTGAGACACCATCTCCAATTTGGCTGGCCGATTATTTATTTTTTTAAATATGATAAGTAGATATTAAATAAGAATGATGTAAGTAGACATTTAAGATATTAAAATTAAACATTAAGGATATTAAAATTTAAGAATACAGTAAGTAGATATTAATCTTTAATAGATTGGACTTGAGATACGTCTCTCAAAAATACAATCTCTTAACAGACCGGTCAAAAAAATAGTGATTCCGAATTTCATAAGCATGATGGGATAAGGAAAAGATTGATGTATCATGTATGATTCATTAAAGTATTTTATGCATCATTGATTATTTTCCCATTTCCCTTTATCTTAAAATTAATTTATTTCTATTTTGTTTTCAACCAAAAATAGCCACTCCTGAATGTGGTTAGTATATTAAAAAAGGCAAGTATAAAATAGTTATTATTATGAAAAATTATTCAGAATAATCCTACTTGTTGTCCATCTGTTGTGAATAATTTTAACTATTAATTAACTCTAAATAATTAAATCTTTATTAATTATTTTGTTAACAATACTCTTACCACATTTTAACCGGCTATAATAAATACATACATGGAGGAGGAAGAAATGAGTGTAACAGTAGTAGACACTTAAAATAGTCGCTTAAAATATGAAAAGGGTATTATCAGCAAAAAAAACATACAAAGATTGAATTATTTAGAAATAATCAATTGTAAGAATAATTCACAACAAATAACCAATTAGTGAAATTATTATAAAAACTTAATAATAATAATAATAATAATAATAATAATAATAATAAAAATAATAATGTAATAATAGTAAATAAAGACATTGCTTTAAAAAATAATCAAAACCATTAGAAAGCAGCCAAGTGGACACACTAAAAAATTAACTCGTAGGTCTATAAATAAACAACCCATAAGAGCATCAAATTCACTCTCAACTTCTCATCGGTGCCTCCAAAATAGAAAAATTGAGAGCTTTCCAGTTGTAGAATATCCTCATTTTTCTGGGATTTTCTTCCTTTTTCTCTGTTTTTGTTCTTTCCATCAAATCATTAATTCTTTTATTGTTGAAAATAACAGATCTTAATTATTTAATCGACTGAATAGCAAAAATGTTTATTGAAAATTTTAAGGTAGAAAGCCCCAATGTTACCTACACCGATGGTGAAATTCATTCAGTTTATGACTATCAAACAACTGAATTGGTTCACGAGAACCGTAAAGGTTGTGGGTATCAATGGATCGTCAAACCCAAAACTGTCAAATATGAGTTTAAAACTGACACTCGGGTCCCCAAACTTGGGTATCTTTCTTTTTATTTTTTCTTTAAATTTTTCCCTTTTTTAATAAAAAATTGTTTAATTAAATGAATTTGTGGTTTGTTTTTTCAGGGTGATGTTGGTAGGATGGGGTGGCAACAATGGATCTACCCTTACTGGTGGTGTCATTGCCAACCGCGAGTGAGTTTTCATTTCTTGCTCGTTTTGGTTATTATTTTAAGTTGTCGTATGAGTTTTTAAAATGTGACATTCAAATGTAAAATTGTCGGTATGTTGCATGTGATGTTGGGCTAGAGATTTGATTTTTGATGAATTTTGTTTGATTATAGATGATTAATTTATGTGGATTTGGTAAAATTAGGAAATGGGTTTAAAATAATGGAGTTAAAATGGTACATGCAGGGGGATTTCATGGGCGACAAAGGACAAAGTCCAACAAGCCAACTATTTCGGATCCTTGACTCAGGCTTCCTCAATCCGCGTTGGTTCTTTCAATGGAGAAGAAATCTATGCTCCTTTCAAGAGCCTCCTTCCCATGGTGTGCCTCTTCTCTAATCTTATACCTCCTCTGTTCCGTTATACCTCTGCTCCATTATACTATCTGCATGTGACTTTTTACTTTTTACGCAATGCAGTGCGTTATTTTGATCAATTATATTTTGATTATGCATGACAAAAGTTATAAAACGTTAATATAATGAAAATGTGGAATTAGACTATTCAATCTAATTTCTTACACATTAGCCGCAACATATAAAAGTAGTGTCAATAACACTAATGTAACTGATATTTTAGAACGTAAGAAGTATGTTTATGTGGAAGTTTTTTTAAGCACTAAATATTCATCCCTTGGTCTATATGATTTTGCAACTTAATTTTGGTTGACATGGACATGCACTAGTGGGAATATATGTGTGAAAAGGACCCAAATGCAAAGTGGTGTCCTATAAAACAATAAAGCAAAATTAAGACAACAATTAGTTTTGACATGTAGCTAATTGAAGAGGACAATATCTCACAATTTTGGCTAGGGTGTAAAAAACAATATAAAACGGAGGGAAAAATGCTTCTTCTTTTTTAAATTTTACTCCCAACTTTTCTGATTTGGTATAGATTTTCCATTATTTTAGTTTTTGATTGTAAAAATGTATGGAGCAAATAGTCCTAGACTCCTAGTCAACTAAAATATTCGAAATTGAAAAGAGATTGTTTCTATGTAATTTAGAATGAGAGAATAATTGAAAATTGATAATATTTTTGGAAGATATCATTGAAAAAAGTTTGGTAGTAGTACTAGATTTGGTTTGTGCCCCTTATTGAAGAATCTTTAATTGTGGCCACTTTGGTTGGTGGCTGTTCTTGGGGCATATGCTTGGATGGTCAACATGGAGGAATAGAGTTTTGTTCCTTATGCCACCAAGTTGTACAACTAGACTACATTCAATTTATTGTACGCATCTCTATATTTGGATTAACTTGGCCTTTGCAATTGAAGTATTTAGTGGGTTTGTTAACGATCATGACTATGCATGTTCCTTGAATACTACTATGGTTCTTTCATTTTTCCTTGTAGAAAATTTGAAATGAATGGAAAAACAAAATCCATGTGGACGACAATTGGAAATATTCTATCTGTTTATGTACTCAATTTCAATATTTTGGGATTAAGGCTTTTGCAGCATTGGAACTTATTTTATTCTAAATGGGACTTGTATATCCCCTCATGGTTTCATCATATAAGGTTATAAACCATTTATATGGTAAAAAGAACAAGCTTGTGTGTAACTTTGCAATTAGAAAAAACAATTTATTTTTTTGACTTTGATGATCGTTTTTCAGAGTGAATTGTGCATTTAGTTAGTTGTATTGTTTGAAAGAAATGATTTTGAGTAAAATAAAATTGGAATGAATCAGGTGAATCCAGATGACATAGTGTTTGGAGGGTGGGATATAAGTGACATGAACTTGGCAGATGCAATGACCAGAGCTAAAGTGTTGGACATTGATCTGCAAAAGCAGCTGAGGCCCTACATGGAGCACATGATTCCCCTTCCTGGTATATATGACCCTGATTTTATTGCAGCTAATCAAGATTCTCGTGCGAATAACATCATTAAAGGCACTAAGAAGGAGCAAATTCAGCAAGTCATTAAGGACATGAGGTATATCTTTTGCTTAATTTATTACTTCACTTTTTGTTTTTTAATAATAAAACTCAACTGTAGTTAATAAAGACATAATGTATTTTCTTTGATCAATTAATTACTTGTATTTTTTAAGGGAAGTTAGTATCTTTAGGTGAAAATTCTGTTTGAAAAATGATATGCTAATCACGTATGCGTAGCAATCTTAACTTGGGTATGAAATTTTACACAATTCAAATCAGACATTTAGACAACTTTACCAGAACTTATATTTCGTATAATTTTGTTAAGGAGTAAAATTGCTGCTATGCAATTGTGCTATAGTACTTGTGATTATGGTTCCGCAAATTTAAGTATTTAAGAAATAACATGTACAATTGAAAATGTGAGCTTTTTATATTTACAATTTGCTTATTAAACTGAAGGGAGTTTAAGGATAAGAACAAAGTGGATAAGGTAGTGGTGCTCTGGACCGCAAACACAGAGCGCTATAGCGATGTAGTGGTGGGTCTGAATGACACAATGGAGAACCTGATGGCTGCTGTTGAGAGGAACGAGTCTGAAATTTCACCATCGACTTTGTATGCGATTGCTTGTGCCCTCGAAAATGTGCCGTTCATCAATGGTAGTCCTCAGAACACATTTGTTCCTGGACTCATTGAACTCGCCATTAAGCACAACAGTTTGATCGGAGGAGATGACTTCAAGAGCGGTCAGACTAAGATGAAATCCGTTCTTGTAGACTTCCTTGTTGGTGCTGGTATCAAGGTATCATTCCGTTACTTGTATCAATTCAAGATTATTTGGTGTCAGTAAATGATTGATTCTAAAATATACTGATTTAATGCTAATGTATTGGCAGCCAACTTCCATAGTAAGCTACAATCATTTGGGAAACAATGACGGGATGAACCTTTCAGCACCTCAGACCTTCAGATCTAAAGAGATCTCAAAGAGTAACGTGGTCGATGACATGGTTGCTAGCAATGGTATCTTGTATGAGCCTGGTGAACACCCTGATCACGTTGTCGTTATCAAGGTATACTTTCACCGGAAAGTAATTGTGATTAGTCTATGCTTTTTTGCTTGATAAAACGACTAACTTATTGCTTTGTGTACGGCATTGTGTAAATGAAGTATGTTCCATATGTGGGAGACAGTAAGAGAGCCATGGATGAGTACACATCCGAGATATTCATGGGTGGCAAGAGCACAATTGTGTTGCATAACACCTGCGAGGATTCTTTATTGGCTGCTCCAATCATCCTCGACTTAGTCCTCCTCGCTGAGCTTAGCTCTCGTATCCAACTCAAGGCTGAGACTGAGGTAATTAGTTTTACCGGTCCCTCGTTTAATTAAATTGCAACTGTTGATGAACTAATTTGTGGTCAAAATTTTTGTAGGACAAGTTCCATTCATTCCATCCAGTGGCTACCATTCTTAGCTACCTTACTAAAGCACCTCTGGTAAGTTCTCATCGCTTTTAGTGTATTATTTTTTCGTTGACACATGACAGTTATAGTAGGTAAAGTGTCAAATTTCATTGCAGTAAAGTATAGTACTGTGTATTGGAGTGGAGTGATATGTGGTGAATTAAAAAGGCCCACATCTACACTTTTCCTGAAATTCATCACATGTGACATTTTGGAATCAATGATGCTACTATTAACTTTTTTATATCCATCAACTTTCGACAATTTTCATAAATTTCGTACGATAAGTGAATGGAAACACTTGCCCATGAATATGATTTGTGTTCATAACTTGGTAGCTGACCCACAGAATTTCTGTATGTTAACACTGACCCACCAATAAGAAGATGGATTTCTGGCCGGGTACTTGAATCGAGTACGTTGTGGCTCATCCTCAAGTGATTGTTTTAGGTGTCATATAGGTAGTATGATGTCCCCCAAAACAGTAGATTGATTTTTGTTTTGCAGTTGATCACATTAATCAAGTTGTAAACATAAAATTCTGTACTGAACGTTGGGATTTGGACAATGTAACAGGTTCCCCCAGGCACTCCTGTGGTGAATGCACTCTCAAAGCAGAGGGCAATGTTAGAGAACATAATGAGGGCATGCGTAGGATTGGCTCCCGAGAACAACATGATCCTCGAGTACAAGTAGAGCGTGTGTAGGCACCATAGCAGCAGCCGCAACATTTCAAAGGCTGTGAGAATAAAAGAGATGTTGATCTGAAAGCTTAGAAACAGTGCATGTGTAGTTGCGAATCATTTTAGTGACTGTAAGGGCAACCCATTAACGGGCTTTTAGATGTTGCCATTTTCTTTTTCAATTCTTGATGTTTTATTTATGTTTTCAGGTTCATAAACTTTTGTTTTTCTGGTGTTTGTAATGTATATTTGTTGGTGTAAGCATCATTCAAAGCAAGTAGCTTTTTTCTGCTTTGCGAAACGATGTAATTATCAAATTCGTCTTTGTACCTTGTTCGTCTTTGTACCTTGTTGGCTTCTCCTAAAGTGGAATTAATGCTTTGACATTATTATTGTTATTTGAATTGAAAAGTGGGATCAAATATTAAGATTGATCTGTTCTTAAATTTTGAGCTACCATACCAAGATCCGTTTTCTCATCCTCCTATTAAAGGGTAGAGTCAAAGTCCATTTCAGGTGGTACCCAGAATTTTGTGGTATTCATGAAGAGTTTGCTTACATGAGGATGAAGGCGACACTTCCAAATTCCTCCACATTGCAATTATGAAATGTTTGAAGCACCCATGTGAAAATGAATCTAAATTGGCAATGTGTAGGGTCATGAAATCCATATACTGTAAGGACTAAGGACCATTTCCAAGTAGCAAAGGGGCAATTCTGATCAAGTACAATTAGGCCTCCCTTTAGAACCATATTCGCCATTCATGGTTTCAGCCACTGTCATACAGTCATACTTGGGCAGGAGTAATAATCTTCCTTGTGACATCCCCTCCTAACCCAAATAGACTCTTCGTTCCTAATCCCTCCATCACACACTATTTAATTTCCAATATTTACAATTTTATTTTTATTTTTGGTTATAACTCATGCTTCTTTCTTAATTCACATTCACATATTTAACATATCTTATCATATTCATATGTGTAAGTTATTTGACCCTTTAAGATAATTCATTTTAAAGAGTGCTATATACTCCTATGTCTTAAATAGATTGTATCAAAGTGAAAAAGAGTGCTTTTGAAAAAAGTATAAAAAATTGTACAAAAATAAAGTGAGAAAATAAATTATATTGCTGTGAATATAATATAATAAAGAGATTTTACATTAAACTCGATAGAGAATATACACTCGCCCGCATGCTAATTTTATAAGTATACAAATTTTATTTTTTTTTATTTTAAGAATATTTAAAAAGATACAATAAGTCAATACTACAAATGCCAAAACTTAGTTCATAGTCTTATTTACTTTGATTGTTCGACAATGTGGACATTTAAAGTTATAATTTCAATGCTTTATGTAATCCAGCGGCACCGTGAAGTGCCTCGACTTTTGAGAGTATTTCTTTGTTTGGAGCATTTTAGACAGTGATTGTATCATTTTTAATTTCGTATTTTAAATTTTTTATATTAGTCTTGTCCATTTATCTATTGGTCTCGCTTGTTAGGAAAGTGGGCGAAGAGCAACAAAACAAAATTTACACTTTGGGGGCGTAATTTTGAAAAATCAAACACATAATTAAATTTTTATAAGCATGATTGATCCGCTATCCGTCAAAATTCATCCATAAACACCTCAAATACAAAATAATAGGCACATAACTCTAGGCAGACATGTGGCATACTGGCGTGCCTTATTTAATGCAAGTCCCATAGAGTTGAGGCTTATGTGCATGATTTCTTCCACGTGCTCGTATTAAGACCGCAAAAGCCTGACAACTTTTGGTCCGCCAAAACTTTGGGTGGGTTGGGAAAAATTGAATAACTAACTTTTTATTTTCTAAAAACAATTTCGAAATAAATTTCTTAAAGTTAACTTCTATAATCCCGGTGTAAGGTAAGAATTAGTTCGTTGTTATCAATATTAAATAAGAGAAAAAATTTATCACAACTTTGTTAATGGTTAGTAACAACGAACAACACAATGTAATAACGTTTAAAGGGATAAAAATCAAATAGTGTGTTCTGTATCATTAACAGCGACAAACATTGTATTTTGTCCCTTTCGACGTTATGATATTGTCTTTTTTTTTTATTAGTAACATCAGTTAAAGTCATGGTAATTCTTTTTCACTTGCTTGACGTTAGCAACAATAAACAAACCTAGCTTTAGACTCTAACACAAAAAAACTTATTTTAAGAATTATTTTATGAATTAAAATTTCTCAATGCTTATTTACGGAAATCTTTTTAAATACAAGTTTATTTTATTATTTTTTTCAGGTGGGGGTGATTAGTATATAGACCATGGTCCATCCTCTATGTAATCATTTGTAAAACACAAATTCTTACTTGAGACTTTCTTTTGTAAAAACGACATTCAAAAACCCAATCCAAATCAAATTTATGATAATTTAAAGGAAAAAAACTGACGCGCACGTGTAAAGTGGAATGTGAAAAGTCACATAATATATTTGGAATTATAACAACACTTATTTGGGGATATAACATAATATATTTGAAGTTATAATATATATATATAGGGGAGGGATCCAATGAGAAGGAGTCTCAAAATGAGAAGGGTGAAAAGGATTTACGACCATTGATCTAATTAAGATCTAACGCTTCAAAAAAATTAAAAAGAACCGGTTTATTTGTTGCCAAAATAAAGCCTGAACCATGCGTTCTCTCTCTATGAAGAACAAAACAGCAAAACCAACTTTTCACCATTCTCTCTTTGATTAAGTGCAAAATCCAATCAAATCACTGTAAAAAAGTTCACGTTCTTCCCAAATTTAATTAATTCAAGAAACTTAAATCTTCATTCTTGACAATCAAGTAAGTTAATTTTTCAATAACTTTTCATTTTATAATTTGATATTTTCTCATTATATCATTCTTTTTTCCTGAAATTTAGGGTTATAGATTTGGGGAATCAATTACTTTTTACTTGTCTTTCATGCTAAACTTGTAGATTTCATTCTTTTGCATCTTAGGGTTTTCGTGATTTAGTGTTTTCGAATTGGGAAAAACAGATTTTAGGGCTTTTGGAAATCAAATTTCTTGTTCATTTTATTACTGTTTTTGGGTTTTCAACTATTGTGTTCTTCATCCATAATAATACCTTAATTTGGGCATAGAATTTGATATGAATTATTATTCCTCATAAAAGATTACTATGTGCATATAAAGAAGGTTACTATGTCCTTGGAAAAGATTACTATTACTATGAAGTATAATTTTGCTATAAGCCTATTAGCTCAATTTGGTCGAGTATTGTGTATTTGTACTTACATTAGACAGGGGATGTAGGTTCAAATCCTACATAGGCTCCTACTTGTTAGGCTCAATGTTCTTTAAGATGAAAATGTTTGGTTGAAGACGACTATTTATTTACTTTTGCTTTAATATTTTCTTATTATAACATACTACATTCTTAGAAAAAGTTACTATCTTCTTACTAAACAATAATATGATTATGTAGAGTTACTGTCTCCTCATATGTAATTTTGAAAAAACAAATTCAAAATAACGAATTTACTACTTTTACATATGAGATCAATATGTTTGAAAAACATGTTTAATTAATTACAAAACAGGACATAGTATATCATTAACTGGTCAAAGTTTTTTTACAATTATAAAAGAGAAGACAGTAACTATACATAATCATATTAACCTTTAATAATAACATAGTATCTTTTTCTAAGAATATAGTATCGCATTAAATTTTATAAGATCATTTAAGAACATAGTATATCATTAACTCAACAAAGTTTTTTCACAATTACAAAAGAGAAGAGAGTAACCATACATAATCATAGTATAACTTTCAATCATAACATAGTATCTTTTTCTAAGAATATAGTATCTCATTAGCTTTTACAAGATCATCTAAGAACATAGTATATCATTAATTCAACAATGTTTTTCACAATTACAAAAGAGAAGACAATAAATATACATAATCAATAATATCACCAAAATTGGTCATATTATTTTTACAAAATACAAATAATAACCTATGTAGGATGTGAACCTACATCCTCCATATAAAGAAGAACATAGTGCTCTACCAGTTGAACTAATAGGCTTAATGAGTCATAGAAAGATCATTATACAGGAAAACAAAGTCTCTATGACATATAATATTGACAATACCAGAAAATTACTTGATAATCAGTACGAAACAATGAGACCAATACACACCCTACATCAAATCAACCATCATAGAAACAATAAAAATAAGCACACAAGCAATCTACACCCAAGCTTCAATAATACCAACACAATCAACACTGTAATCATGAAACCCTAACTTACCTTCATTGTCTTCTTTAGTAATGAGAAAATGGTGGAATTGATAAGATCTTTCTTCCACTAAATAAAACCAATAGAAAAATCAAGCATAAAAACTTTAGAAACCAAGAAATAAAATATCAATCAAAATTTAATTAATAGAATCTCACAAACATAAAAGCAATAACCGTAAATAGGAAGATGGAAAAAAAGAACCTGAAAAAAAATCAACAACAAAATCTAAAATATAATCATATTCAAGAAATAAATTAGATTCAAAATCAAAAATGCAGAAGAAAAAATGAGAAATAAATCAGATTTTCTCAATGTCATATAACCCAAAAGGTAGATATCCAAAAATGCAAAATTCTAACCAAAAAATCCTCAAGTTTTGAATAAAACCTAAAATTTAATTAGAAGCCCTAACATTTTTGTGACCTAACAAAAACTATCAAAATAACTATCAATAAAAACAAAACCTCGAAAAATAAAAAAAAACCCTACAAAATTGATGAATCAAAAAACAAAAACGAGTACTTACGAACTTGAATATGAAGAATCACAATGTAAATTGAAAGAACTGATGAAGTAAGATTGAGAGAAATGCTAAATAAAAGTTGATGAAGATCCACCAAAAAAACCCAAAGAGAGAAAAATAAAAAAGGAAGGATGAAAGAATGTCAGAGGTGGAAAGCAATTTTGTGAAATGAAACGGTTTTTTTCATAATCAAACAAACCAGATAAAAAGTCACTAAACCGCGTGCACATAAGAGAATAAGCTTCGCCCAATTTTGACCGTTGATCTTTAATCTGAACGGATGAAAATCCTTCTTACCCTTCTCATTTTGAGACCCCTTCTCATATATATATATATATATGTATATATATGTATATATATATATGTATGTATATATATGTATGTATATATATATATGTATATATTATATGTGTATGTATATATATATATGTGTGTGTGTGTGTGTGTGTGTGTGTGTGTGTGTGGGTGGATAGAACATAATATATTTAGGATTATAACATATTATATTTGGTGTTATAAAATATTTTACCTTCAAACATAGAAAATTATATACCCAACTAAATATATTATCTAATAACTCTAAATATTATATATGATAAAAGCAAATATATGTTGTTATAATCCCATATATATTATGTTATAAATTATATAAATAAATACATTTGGAGTTATAACAACATTTATTTGGGGTTATAAAATAATATATTTGATGTTATACTAGTATATGAGGGTTGTAACATAAACTATATGGGGTTATAACATAATATATTTAAAGTTATATAGGATTTGAAAATAAGAAGGATAGGAAGGAATTTCATTCGTTAGATTTTAGATTAATGGTTCATCTTGCACGCGGTTCAAAATAGAAAATAAATTGTGATGTTTTCTTAATTAATATGTGATATTTTCTGTATAAACATGTTTCACTTGAAAGTGTAATGTTTTCTTAATTAATTTGTGATGCTTTCTTCATAAACATGTGTTACTAGATCTTCTGCTATGACAACATTTTTTTTCAACCGTTTGATCTTAATCAATCAACGGTAGCTACTCATTGCTATCTTTCCTATTTTCACACCCCTTGTTATTGGAAAAATAAGAGAATTTTTTTTTAGATTCACCTATTCTTAAGAAAGATCAGAGGAAGCCAAGGTCAACAAGCTCTGGGGAAAACCAGAAGAACAGACATATTCAGTAGCATTCTCGACATGCCAAGAAGCTACATTATGAGCTACAGTATTGCCCCCTTTGTACATATGGGAGCACAAAAAGAAGTAAATAGCTCCTTTATACTAGCTATATGCTCATAAAACAAAAATATAAGCGCAGCACCCTTCTTGCTCTCGAAGATACAACGAATAACAGAGAGGTCATCACCCTCGAGATGAACAAATTTATAACCCCTATCACGTGCCAACTCCATCCCGAAGAGGGCAACAGCCGCTTCGCACATCTCCACGGACCACAATTTGTTAGCCTTGCGAACACCAACAACAAGAATATGACCATTGTTGTCTCGAATAACTGCCCCAAGACCACTATCGACCCCACTTTTAACCATAGCATCAAAGTTTACTTTGACAAAGTTATCATCAGGCAAAACCCATTTAGTTAGATTAGGAGTGAAACTAGCAAAACAAGCCGACACCTTCGACATATAAGCCTCTTGGTCCTTCGAGTTCTTGATGATAGTCGCAGCCGTAGCACAAATATCCAAGGAAGACTTGTCAAAAACTGCTTTGTTGGCGATTAATAACCCGCGACAAAGAATGAGACAACCACAGAGGAACAGAATAGTGACATCCAATAAGAGCATGGAAAAAATTTTCGTTTTCCCTATTACATGGAGGACACATGGGGGAAGGAATACAATGGCGATTAAAAAGGAGATCGTTTACGGGGAGACTATTTTTACCAAGCCTCCACAAGAAGTGTTTTAAATTTGGATGGACACTAAGATTCCAGATTAGGTTCCACACATTATGAGAAACACCACTTAAACTATCCTTGAAACGAATAGACCTATCCATCATCCCTAGCTTGTATCCCGATCTCACACTATAGAACCCGTCCTTCTCATACCACTAAAAGGGTCTATCAATAGGCCATTTGTCAAGTAAGGGTATAGACTCAATAGCACTAGCAACTCCAACCTTAAAAAGATCTTTAATCTTATCCGAATTACATCTTTGGATATCAAAGTCAATAAGGCCACTAACATAAGGGATCCATTGATCACACAACACCTTAATAGAGTACCCATTCCTAACCCTCCAACCTAGACCCTCAAGAAGCAATGCTTTTGAACACCACAAACTCCTCCACGTGAAGCTTGGGTCAAACCCTAAACGAGCATCAAGAACATTACTATGCTTAAAATACCTTTGCTTGAAAATACTAGTTAGGAGGGGATTAGCATTATTATATATGCGCCAAATTTATTTGGCCAAGAGGGCAAGGTTAAAAACACTCAGATTTTGAAAACCCAAACCCCCGAACATTTAGGAATACTTAGACTATCCCAATTGTGCCAATGCATCTTACGTTTATCACCTTTAGCACCCCACCAAAAACGAGCCATTAGGGAGTGGATTCGAGAAATAATATCATCCGATAACCGAAAAATACTCATCATATAGGTTGGGATTGTCTGAATGACAGCTTTGATTAAAACCTCTCTCCCAGGACGAGACAGGAGCTTATCTTTCCAACCATGGACCTTCTTCCACACCCTTTCCACTAAAACTTGGAAAAACTCTTTTTTTGAGTGACCAATAATCGTAGGGATCCCTAAGTATTTCGAGTATTTCTCCACTTCTTTCACCTCTAAACTATCAGCAATCTCCCTTCTAAGATATGATGGAACACCTTTGCTAAAGGAAACTTCTGTCTTCTCATAATTCACTCTCAGCCCCAAAGCTCTTTCATACACGCACACTAATAATATTAGGAATTGCCAAGCATTCTTGAAGAGAAGCCTTAGCAAACAAAATACTATCATCAGCAAAAAATAAATGGGAGACCGTCGGAGCCCCTTTACAGACACGAAAACCATGAAGAGTGTTATTCATAACAGCTCAGTTAATCAAAGAGGAAAACACATCCGCACATATAATGAAAGGTATGGAGATATTGGGTCACCTTGACGAAGACCTCTACGGAATCACATTACCACAAATAAAACCATTGTCTTTGAAGGAGAAAGAGACACTAGTAGTAGTAATACAACTCATAATACGTTTAACCCAAAGATCACTAAACCCCATCTTAAGCATGACTCTTTCTAAAAAGTTCCATTCAACCCGATCATAAGCCTTGCTCATATCAAGCTTTAGAGCAAAAGCATTATTTTTCCCTTCCCCCCTACGCTTCATAACATGAAAAGTCTCAAAGACAATAAGGGCGTTATCGGTCATAGGGCGTTTTGGGATAAAGGCACTTTGATTGATCAAGATTATATCATCTAAAAACGGCTTCAATTTATTGGCTAAAATCTTAGACACAATTTTATAGACCATATTACAACAGCTAATCGGACGATAATCAGATAGACCTTTAGGGTCTTTTGTTTTAGGGATAAGAGTGACACATGTTTTATTAATAGCAGCAAGATCAAGAAACCCCCTCCCCCCCATAGACGCACAAGAGAGATAATATCATCACAAACAATATCCCAAAGTTCTTGGAAAAAAAGAGCATGCATACCGTCGACCCCAGGGGCCTTTGTAGGGTGAATCTGAAAGAGAGCCGTGCGAATTTCAAGAGAAGTGGGTTCCATATCCAAAAGTAAATTCATCCCCTCCGAGACAACCTGACCAACGCTCTCCAAAGCTTCACTAAAGCCCGTAGGAATGCTAGACGCGAAGAGGGTTGTGTAGTAATCTGAGATGATGTGCACCAAATCCGTGTGGCCTGTTTTCCATACCCCATCCTTATTAAACAACCCTTTAATGTTGTTGCGCCTTCTATGAGATCTAGCTTAATGATGAAAATAATTCTTATTTCTATCACCATCCCGTAATTCATTAGCTCTAGCCCGCATGTGCTAGTATGATTCTTCTTGTCTATGAAAGTCATCCAACTCAAGAGATAATTTTTGCATGTATCAATCATCCTTGCATCCGGGGAACACCGTTGAGCCCGACCAAGACTTTTTTCCGTTTGCCTAATCCTCTTTTTCAGCTCACCAAAGGTTTTATTTGCCCATTCCGAAAGACTCGCAACACATCGCTCGATCCGAACATGAATAAGATCCCCCAACCCTTCTTGCCAAGTATCCTTGACCACCTGTCTACACTGATCATTTGAGAGCCATAAAGATTAAAATCTAAAGGGCTTTTGTTTGTTATCCACAAAATCCGGTAAGCCAGCCGATAAGCGAATAAGCGCATGGTCAGAACGGTAAATTGGAAAATGGACAACCTCGTAACAAGGAAAAAGGTTAAACCAATCTTGTTAAGCAAGAAACCTATCAAGGTGCTCTCGAATAAGAGATGTAGAGGACAAACCCCGACTCCAAGTAAAAGCACTACCCCTATACCCAAGATCCATAAGTCCACACTCATCAATACAACCTCTAAACGAATCAATATCCTTCGAGCTCCGAAAAGCGCACCCCTCTTTCTCCTCATGACTAAGAATCTCATTGAAATCTCCAAAGAAAATACAAGGACCGGAGTTTATCTTCCAAAGCTTGCGTAGCAAATCCCATGTACGAAACTTTTGGGAACGATCTGCCCAACCATAGATGCCCCCCGCTAGCCAGCTACCCCTTCCACACCCATCATCCACCTCTACCAAAATATGATGATCCGAATAAGAAATCAGACGAGCATCTACATTTCTCCACCACAAACTCATCCCCCCTGAATGACCATTACAATCAACACAAAATCCAAAGTCAAAACCACATTTAACTCGTAAAGTTTCTAGACGCCCCTTATCAATCATGGACTCCATAATGAAAACTATCCCCGGTCGTTCTCTCCAACATCTAGATTGAAGAGATTTAACTGTCAAGGTGTTGGCTAACCCTTGACAGTTCCAACTTAGAATTTTCATTGCTCTTCACGGGGTGGAGTCAACCCCACACCCGCTACTGTGTTAGAATCCAGGTTCAAAGAAGATCCATCCTCAAGGAGTTTTTTAATAGAAAGGTCACCACAAGAAGAGTCATCAAAAAAACATTTCCTTTTCGCCCCTCCCTCTTCAGAAGAAACCAAAGATTCACAACCATCACCACTTGTTATCAGCACCTAACTCGAATCAACTATGCTTCTTTTCCTCCTACATATTCTTACTTTCCTTTTTGGTATCACATCCACACCATCATTACTAGGTTTCACCAGAGGTTCATTTGACACTTGAACACATCTATTTTCATCCACTAAATCCCCCAACATTCCATCTGCTATTCCGCTGCCACAGTCATTATATTCAATACATATTTCTTGGGCTTTGTTGTAAAAAGATTCACTTTCCCTTTAAACTTATCAACCTCATATTTCTTCACCGCATAACCTTTTCGTGGGGAGGCTTTTAGTTCAATATCCCATTTGCAACCTTGAGATCGAGCCTAATCAGAAACCATATGACATTCTTTCTCCGCATGACTGATACGCCCACACCAAAAACAGAAATATGGAAGCCTTTCATATTTAAATAAAATTTCAATAGAATCATCATTGATTTTAACCATTTGATACCGCCTCAAAGGTTTATTGATATCAAGAAGTACCCTCACTCTTTTATAGGGGTCCAAGTCCAATATATCATCCTCAATTTCCAGGACTTCCCCAACTGCCATAGCAACAGTACGAATATTTTCTTCTGAACGAAAACCAAACGACAAATTGTATAATCTAATCCAGAAAGGTGAAAAAGAAATACAAACATCGGAGAGAGAAGTGTTACCTTCAATATCTTGGAGCGCAAGAAGATGTTGATCAAAACACCATGGACTCCCATTTAAACAGCTTCTTTATCTTTCCAATGGAAGAATTGGAACAAGAAAATATTGGGACCTAAAGGTCGAATAACCACAGTATCTTTTAATTTCCATGCCTGAGTCATAGTCTTTTTCAATGCTTCTACATTTGCAGGCCTATTGGAGACCAATTTTCCAACAATTCTGAGGTCTAGTGTACCATCCACATTCGCACCATTGGAAGTCCCCAATTCAATCACATCATTTTCTTGAGAACCAATTTTAAGTTTTGCACACACCTCAATTAATCATCCATTAGAAATGGAGATGTACCAAATCAATTAAAGAAATTTAGGGAAGAAGAAACTCTAGAAGGCTAGGGAGGAACCCTAACTCGCCGAGACAATCCGCTCGCAGAGAAGGGAGAGAACCATACTACATGTTTAAACATTTTAGTCAATAGAATAACAAA
>CM033453.1:12747107-12961755 GCA_019425755.1 Amaranthus cruentus | reverse complement strand
CACCAAAAAAACAAAACCGATATACAAAAAAAAAAGAAGGAACAACCCCGAAGATGAATCCAACCCCGAAGGCCAAAAATAAAAAAATTAAAAAGGAACCTTCAAAAAAAACGCGGACATTCCATTTTAGAATCCCCCCAACGAAACTAAAAACGAAAAAAAAGAGCCGGAGAACCCCCAAAATTTTTCTAACAAATAAACAAAACACATAAAGAAAAAAGGGGAACTTGAACGGCCCCAAAAGAACTAGCGGGTAGGGGGGCCCCCAGGAAAGGGAAAACCCAAACCCTGGGGAGAACCTCCATTTAAAATTCCTCTACTACATTTTATATTATATTATATATATATATATAATATATATATATATATATATATATATATATATATATATATATGTTTATATAAAATATATATATATATATATATATATATATATATATATATATATATATATATATATATATATATATATATAGTTATAACATAATATATTTATGGGGTCATTACAACATATATTTGTGGTTATAACATAATATTTTTTTTTATCATAACATAAGTTATTTAGTGTTATAAAAATACTATACGTTCAAGCACAGAAAATTATATACCCAACTAAATATATTATGTAATAAGTGCAAATATTTTATATTGTTATACCATAAAATAAATTATGTTGTAACCCCAAATAAACTATGTTAAAACTCCCTAATATATGCTAGTATAACACCAAATATATAATGTTAAAACTCAAGTAAATGTTGTTATAACCGCAGATATATATATGATGTGATCTTTCAAATTCCACTTCTCACGCATGCATTAGTTTTTTTTTTCAAATTAACATAAATTAGATTTGTGCTGAGCTTTTGAGAGTTATGTTTACAAAAGATAATCTCTCAAGAGAGCACTACTAAACGCGATTCATTTGTAATAAATTTTCTTGGCGCAATTTTCAAAACTAACAAAATCTTATTGTCTAGAGTTATCAAATATTCATCGTTTATGCCTTTTTGTACGAATATATTAGTATAAAATATATAAAAGTATTACTGCATAAAATAATACAAGTATATATTATCGTGATTAAATTTTTTGAATACATGACTTTTTTCAAAACTGATTTATCGAATTAAATATATAAAATTCTAGGTTAGACATATAGAACTGCTATAATAAATCATATAAATACTTTACCGTTTTTGAACTGAATATAAATAATTTACCTAATTTAGCTTTAAATTTATACTTGCTACCTTGGCTAATAGACTTTCGGTATGCTCCGTAAAAGAATTAGAGATTCCGAGAAGAAGTTGCGGTTGGCTCAAAAGTGTGTCCCTGATGCTAACCTTGCAAATTGTAAAGCTTTATCAGGTGAGTTAGATGCTCTTCACCAATAGGAGGAATCCTACTGGTACATTTGATCTAGGGTAAATGAGTTACGAGATGGTGATAAGAGTTCAATGTACTTCCATTATAAGGCTAATTCACAAGTAGAAGAAACATGATTAAGGGGTTATCTGACGATGATGGCAACACAGACTCATCACAATATATTATGAGAACCTTTTTGCTACTAGTTCTCCTTTTGGTTTTGAAGAAGCTCTATCTGGTCTATGTATGTAGGTAACAAAGTACATGGACGAAGCACTTGAAGCTGAACCCACAATAGAAGAACAATTTTCAAATGCACCCAACAAAGGCCCCAGATACAATTTGGTAAACCTGAGGATTAGCACGTGGTTTTTTAAAAGTTTTGGTTATAAATTTTCATTACCACCTAATACCACAAATCCTAATTGTAATGCATTGGAATGAATTTTATGAAGCAAATGAGATGATTGAAGTTGGACAAGCATGTCCATCAAGGTAGCCAAAAGAGTTTTCAACCAAAATTACACTAGTTTTTCATTTATGTTACCACCATTTATTACCACTTACTAAACGGGCCATAAATACTTCATGCATTGCACGGGCTTTTATTCTAGTATTTCTATTTTTTTGTAGGTAATCGATATCATTATTTTTTTTCCAGCTAATTATTAAGTAAATAAATATTTTATTTAACTTTAATGTTTTTCCAATCTCATTCAATTAGTCATTGCAACAATTATTCAAAGTTTTATTAAGGCTCCTAAATTATCGGCTTTGAAATGTGGACAATGTATTCTGATATAAAACTTATGGATTTACTATTTTTAATCTAAAGTTGGAGTTACAATAACATGCACCACTTGAATTACTATGTTTATTAATTTGTACAAATGCCTTCCACTAATCGATCATCCATCCTTGTTGCCATGCCACCTATTCTCTGTCACAAACTAATCATAATCGTAATAATAATGCCAATATACTTATTGTGATGTGTAAGAAATTTACTAGCTATAGCAATTGTGAAACTCCACGAGGATTGTCATTTGTCAATAGGGCTCGCTAGAGTACTTCACTTCCAAACTTTGATATGGACCTAATCAAGGCTAAACAAATGATTGGTCTAAATCATAAATTAAACTTTAGTTTAAATATTTAGTTAATCTACGGTCTAAATGGTGTAGGTTTCAAAATATAAAAGAAATGGAAATTGAAGTTTAGAGCATGATTGAAATCCTATCTAAACCAATCCAATATTCATTGAGAAAAAGAATGGTGGAAAAACCAATGAAAATAGTGATGTATCCATGGCTAGCAATGGGACATATAATCTCATATTTTCAATTGGGTAACAAATTAGCTGAAAGAGGCCATCACGTTACTCTTTTACTGCCTATTAATGCTATACTTAAACTGCAATCTTCAAACCACCATCCTCTTTTCATCTTTCAAATTATTTCAATACCTCACATTCATCCACTTCCTTTGGGTACCCAACTTAACTCGGACATCCCCTCCCAACTCGAGACCCACCTTGCTACAGCCTTCAACCTAACCCAACCCGAGTTTGAATCCATTTTAGCCCCACTCCAGCCCAACCTCGTCTTCTTTGATTTCACCCATTGGGTCCCCGAAGCAATGGGGCAGGGTAATTCTACTACGCTTGGCTTGTTTGTGTAGAAATTAATAACAAATTTATGAAGATAATTTGGTTTAGGTTAAAGTTTATATCAATTGATTCTCATTCTCATTCTATAAAGGGAGGAAAAACCCCCTATAAATACAAGAGTATTGTCTCAAAATAAGGAAACAAGATAATGCAAATATAATTTATTTCCTAAACAATTAAGATATTATTCTAGAATAAAATCTAAATATCCTGCATATAATTAAATATATTATTTCCTACACTCCACCTCAAGTTTGGTCTCGAGATAACCGAACCGAACTTACCAAAAAAACGTTGTTTAGGAGATTGAACTCCCCCTGAGAACTAATTTAGCATCGTCCAAGTAATATAATCCACTGCATACAGTACCATGACAAATGATCTTCTGGGTCTGGGCATCCTGTACAACACAACCATGAGCGGTCATGAGAACAGTACAATTTAATTCCTTGGTGAGCTGACTAATAGACAATAGTTTATATGACAAATTAGGGATCAAAAAACCCTTTTTTAATTGAAGAGACGGAGAAATAGCCAGCGGGCCTTCACCATCCACATGAACACAATTACCGGTTGTAAGTTTAATTTGAGAATGGGTAGTGGGTTTATAAGACAAAATATCATGGGAATCGAAAGTCATACTATGGGTTGCCCCACAATCAAAAATCCAAGGTTTTGAATTATGATGGTTATTAGGGTTAAAACAAGTGTTTGGGTGTGGAGTTTGGACCCGGGTCGCTGGAAATCCGATTAGAGAGGCGCGGGTAAGGGGCAGGTTAACAGTGTTTTTAGGGTTTGTTTGAGTGGGTTTTCTATAAATAGGGCTATTTATGGCAAGTTCACACTTCCCCCTTCCCCCATTCTTATCTTCTTCTCTCTCTGATCTGTTTCCCCCCTCCCCTGAGCTCTCGCCGTCACCACCATCGAGATTAACACTACCGCCGGTCCTTTTTTCCGATACCATGGTAGCTGTCACCCATGGTGGGTAGGTCGAAAGTGGGTTTTGCCTATTTATGTCAGTTTTTTTTTGTTTTATTTCATGATTCATCATGCTGAAGTGTTCTTGGTGGACCATTTGCTTAGAAAAATGTGGCTGCTTCATTTCATGATTTTTGGTTGTCTTTCCTTTTATTTTTGGATCAGGATGCCTATTGTTGCAACATTCTGGGTTGAATTCCTTGTGATGTTGAATTTTGAGATTTGGTTCTTAGTCTTTGATTTTCGCATCTGGATGCATATAGCAAAATTTTGGGTTTAATTGATTTTTGAGATTTGCTTTTGGGTTTATGTGGATGAGTCTGGGACTAAGGGTGGTCGGTTTTTTTTGGATGGAATGATGTCGGTTTTAACATGAGTGGGTTTGTGGGTCAATTGTTTTGTGTTGGTAGTGTTGATGGGAAAGGGTTGGTGGTGTTTGTGGTGGTGATACATTTTGTTGAATGACTCTCATACATGCCCAAGACAACGTACCTTGACCAATCTCTTCATTTGTCTCTTTTTGTTGTGGTGTTACTACTGGATGTGGGATGGTAGTGACGAACTGTGCCTTGCCACTAGCCTGGGTGACCGGTGCGTCGGCGGCGGCCTTTCGTTGCTTTAAATCCTCCCACAAATCTGGATAGCCAATGAGTTTGAAGCACCCTTCTTTGGTGCGCCTGGAACCTCCACAGTGGTCACATCTAAGTTGAGATTTGTCTATCACATCTAAGTTGAGATTTGTCTATCTTGTCCCGCCGGAATGAAGACTAATCTGACCGGTTTTTGGCTACGAGCCCACTCCCAATTTCTGAGGGACTCGTTCCCAATGATGAATCGTCGGTCATAATACGACGTCTATTGATTTCTCGATGAATGGTAGCATAGGCCTTCTCAACTGTGGGTAATGGATCTAAATTGAGAAGATCCCGACGCTCCTTATCAAATGTTTTGTTTATTCCAGCTAAAAATTGGTACAATCGCTGCCTTTGAATAAAACTATTAAAAATCGTAATATCATCGTCATGTTTCATTGGATTTGGCATTCGACGGTCTATTTCCTTCCACAAAGTGTTGATTTTTGTGTAGTAAACTTCTATGGGCTCTTGATTTTGTTTGAGAGATGTTGCCTTTGAACTTAGATCGAAAATCTAAAGTTCATCCCTTTTACTGCTCAAAAGAGTCTCAATGCCTTTCCATAAGTCCCAAGATGTAGTATAATCAAGAAACTGATTTACTAGATCTGAACTGATGCTGGAAATGAGCCATGAAAAGACAAGAGAATCATTTTGTTTCCATTGAGTATATGATGGATCTGTTGGACTAGGAGGGGCGGTTGTAATGTGACTAAGCCGTCCTTGAGATTCGAAAGCTATGAAAATGTATTTACACCAGGTGGTGTAATTATGAAATGTTAATTTTTCAGCTACTCTTAATTCTGCAGGTTCAGTTTGTGTGGTTTTGGTTTGGCTTGTGTTTGTATTGATTTCTTTGAAAATTTGTTTGACTATTTGTTGCATTTGGGTTACTGAAATCATTTGTTGGTCATTTTGGTTTTCTTGTTCTGCTATTGTTGATAAAGAATAAAGAAAGGTTAAAGGTAGATGATGAGATATGAAAAAGTGTGTTGCCGGTCACGGAAAACACCTTACGGCTCGGATACCATGTAAAAATTAATAACAAATTTATGAAGATAATTTGGTTTAGGTTAAAGTTTATTTCAATTAATTCTCATTCTCATTCTATAAACGGAGGAAAAACCCCCTATAAATACAAGAGTATTGTCTCAAAATAAGGAAACAAGATAACGCAAATATAATTTATTTCCTAAACAATTAAGATATTATTCTAGAATAAAATCTAAATATCCTGCATATAATTAAATATATTATTTCCTACAGTCTGACGCGCCCAAATGTGTAGCCTATCACCCAGTATGTCCTGTGGCTGTTGCCTAGCTATATGATCATCCCTTTCCGAGACCCACCAACGGACCGACCCATAACCGATGAGGATACATGTGTTTCTCGTATCCCACCTGGTTACCCTTCCTCCACAATCTTCTTAGAGCCGAAGGATTTGTTTTTCTTATACATGCCTTACGGCGAGGGTTTCACTTTCCACCAAAGGATCACCACTAGATTAAACAGTAGTCATGGAATTGTGTTTGGAACTTCCCAAGAAATCGAAGGTAAGTATTGTGACTACTTATCTAGTCAATATAACAAACCTGTTCTATTAACAGACCCAATTCTACCTGACGCCGATACGAAAGAGAGGAATTTGGTTTTGGACTCTCCTTGGTTTAAATGGCTTGAAAAATTATGTCCAAATTCTGTTGTATTTTGCACTTCAGGGAGTCAGACTATATTAAAGGTGGATCAATTCCAGGAAATACTTCTAGGGTTTGAAATGACTGGACTGCCATTTATGGTGATTATCAAGCCTCCTGCAGGTTACGGGACTGTGGAGAAGGCATTCCCAGACGGGTTTGTCGAGAGGGTGGGCGACCGAGGGTTGGTAATCGGAGAGTGGATAAAGGAGTTGTTCCTGTCAGATTTTGCAGAACAATTAATTAAGAATAATTTTCTTAATTTGTGATTTAATGAGGAAGATTATGCTGGTGCGGGTCAAGATCTTAAATTCTTCGCCGGTTATGCAGTAAGATCTTAACAGCTTAGATGACTGGAAGCTTGAAAATGTTAACACAAGGGTTAGAAAGGCCCGGAAGATGTTCCTCTGGGGACCTTCTCTTACGCCCAAGTCAGTACCAAGAAAAATGGTGATTTGCCTAACCAGTCCTTCAAGATGCACAGTGGCAATCAAGTGGATTATGGCTTAGGACTTGTTTATGAAGTGAGGTCTTTGTGTAATAATATGACAAGTGTTTCTGGGAACGTTGCTTTAAAAATCAATGTGAATATATTGCTTACAATGTTTGACTTAAATTCTCTTTTTTTACATAAGATTTTTCGTACCTCATATATGACATTCTTTTTAGTATTTATAGCTGATCATTGTGATGTATAACATTCCCTTTTGAGGATCCGTCGGAACATTCCTTGCATGTGTCAAATGTTGTTCTCATACGTATCATCCTTAGAACTCAGCCAAGAACTTAATTTGCCTTTAATAGCTTCTATAACTGACATGTGTCCCACTAACCATAACGACCTTTGAGATACTTGGCAAGTGTCTTTAATACCCACGTGAGTTCTCCATACTAAAGCCCTTGAACCTATCTGAAATCTTCTTTATAACCTGGCAGACAAATCTTCACAGATGACGACCTTTCCATGATTTATTTTACCTGATTCTGACATATTTGAATTCATGATCTTCATCTTCTAGTTTTCCCTGTTTTGTGTTTTAGAGGTATTTCTCCTTTGATTGACTTCCATTGACCACGTTTTACCTCAATTAACCTCGTCTAATATTTCTTACCCATACAGGAGCCTTTGACAATATTAATAAATCACCCATCAGTTGGGTGTTTTGTGAATCATTGTGGGTTTGGGAGTATGTGGGATTCTCTGTTGAGTACCAAACAGATTGTATTGGTTCCACAGCTTACTAATCAGGTTATGTACAGTAAGTTAATGTGTGAGGAGTTAAAAGTGGGTGTACAAGTAGACAGAGGACAGGATTCATGGGTGTCTAAGCAAAGTTTGTCTAAAGCCATCTAATGTGTGATGGATGAAGGTAATCAAGTGGGTGACTTGGTTAGGATGAATCATGAATTGTGGAGGCAAAAAATTCTTAACAATGAGCTTATGAGTAATATTGATAAATTTGTTAAGGATTTGCAGGTCCTGTTTGATTGATTGATTATTCATGTGTTCGTCATACCTTTTTAAGTGAACTGACATAACGTTGGGCTATCATTAGAGATGTTTATTCGAGTTATCGGTTTTATATTGGGTCATGTGTTTTGAGTCGACTTACAATTGGTGGGAGGATAGTATCGGGTTATCAGGTCTATTTTAAACACCTCTAGCAATGACAATATATGGGATGTAAAATCCGTTTGGTTTGAGTCATAATGTTGTAAGATGTCTTTTCGATTTAAATTTTATTATCTTAATGATATTAAATGACTCTCATATATTAGTTATATATTAATATATTCAAATGAGAAGGGTGAGAAGTAATCTCATTCATCCAGATCAGATATCAATGGTTATGATGCGTTTGACCCTTACGCGATTCATGGCCTTTTTATACCAGTTTTTTAGTTTTCAGTATCAAACCTGTTTACCCCTTGCACGCGGTTCATGTTCTATTGTTATGTCATTTACCTACTGATTCTTCTCTCTCGTGCGATTTTGCTTTCTCTCTCTCTCTCTCTCATTTGATTTTCATTCATCACAGTTTCTTGATCTTTACATTTACTTCTTCGATTTCCTCTAGTTTTTCTGTGCTTTATCTTTACAATTTCTACTTCTATTTGTTCTGTTTTTCTTCTGCGCTTGATTTTCGTCAAAACCTTGCTGAGTTAATGATATACTATATTCTTAAAAAATGATACTTTGTTATGATTAAAGCTTACTATGTTCATTTTAAAAGATACTATGTTCTGTATAAATGATAACTTATGTAGGATTTGAACCTACATCCTCCATATAAAGAAGAACAGAGTGCTCTACCAATTGAGCTAATAGGCTTAATGAGTCATAAAAAGAAAGCAGTTGATGAATAGTCACTCTACCAATTTAAGTGAGGATGGCTAGGTGGGTTATGGTGTGACAGTTTAGTAGAGCTAGAATTGTAAAGAAGATGGAGATAGGAATAGAAGTATACATGCAGATTGTGATACCCCAGATTTAGCTTGAAAAGAGATTGATAGACTACTCATATCAACAAGGTGCATCTTCTTTTCATGGGAGCCCATTTGCTAAGAACTCCACAGTTAAGCGTGCTTGGTAGGGAGCAATCTTAGGATGGGTGACCTCCTGGGAAGTTTTCCCGGGTGCGCACGAGTGAGGCCAAAGTGCGTTGGAAAGAGTTGTGTTGGTTTGTGGGGCCAGTCTACAGTCTCTATGAGTAGTCACTGGTGGTCTGTTGGGCCGGGGTGTTACACAGATGCCGTGGCAAAGAATGAAGATCGATAGCTGATGAACACTCACTCTCCTTTTGCCTAGACCTTCTTCACAGGTTATTGGCTAGCACTTTCAACTTTTTTTTCTTTTTTTCTTTTTTCTTTCTTTTTTTGGGTAGGGGTAAATAAAAAGATAAAAAAATATTAACAAAAGCAAAAAATATCCTAAACTAAGAAAGTAGAAAAAATCTACACTAACAGGTGTAGACTCCCCCCATGCTTATTTAATGTCTAATAACAAGCGCTTTTTAATGTCTATAGCTTGACTGTTGTGCTCCTAGAATAAAACTAAGCATGATAAAAGATGATAATAATGAAATTTGCAAGGAAAAAACAATAATTAAACAATGAGACAAATATTACAGATCCAAGAGATAAAAATATGAAGAACAATACTACTTTTAATTAAATGAAAATTTCTAAGAAAAACAATTAAAGTTTGACAAGGAAAGATTAATATAAATTTGATAAAGAAAGATTAACTAATAACAAGTAAATTGAAGACAATAAATTAAAAACTTACAAATACTAAAAATGATCTTCAATGGAGAAAGATGGAGGAAGGAGGAAGAAGAAGAGGGTTTCAATCTCCCTCCCTCATGCTCCTCTAAAGGAGGCTTAACCTAATTGTCTGTTATTATCCACTAATTATACCCTAGGAAGTTAATTAAAATAAAAATAAAATAAAATAATACAAAATTAAAGTAATGGGAAAAAGAGTGCACGGATTTCTAGAAGACAAAGCCGACTCGTCAGCCACTTCCACGGCCAGGAAGCCGAGTCGGCGTTTGGGCTTACGATTTCAGCAAACTTCAAACGGTTGTTATTTCTTGCTCGGTTGTCGGATTCGGACATATAATATACCGTTTGAAAGCTCTTGAAGTCTATTTTCCAATGTTGCAAACCGTTCATCAATCAGATATTCCTATCAAACGTTATAGTAAAAAGTAGACATATATCAAATTTCACCTTAAAACTTTTGCATTATAAATACTTTTTTACTCTTTTGCTCATTTTCGTTGTAGAACATCTTCACCCAAACTAGAATCTTTCTTAGTGAACTGCATCATCATTTAAACCATAAGAATTATACTTAAAACAATTAAAACCACTCTTCAAAATAATCACGGAATTACTAACAACGACCATCATTAGGGAGTATAAAATGATATAAATAAGTGGAAATTATTGCACTTATCATGGAGGTACATGGAAGAGGAAAGGAAAAAAATAGAAATCTGCCACAGTGGTACTACAGCCTGCTCAACCTGGACTAGGTCTAGCCAGGGGTCGAGGCATTGTTGTTGTGGGTTCTTGGCGTACCTAATGTCCACCTGCTGCCCTCCTTATGTTTCTACCCCCATTTTATACTACAACTCCTCTATAAATTGTTGGAATTTAGAGGTGTATAATGGTGATCAGAGTGATAATTAATTAAATTAATTAAGTATATACCAAGGTTACAAGGAATAAGTGATTTTAGAGAAATTAAAAGTCAAAAATTTCACGGATCGCGAACAGCAGGCAGAATGCAACTGTTTTTGTGAAAATTGGAACTCGCGACCCGCGAAAATCTGAAAATTCTGAATTTTTTCCTTGCGACGTTTTGCTTTGTTTTGGTGGTCATATAATAACTTCCTGCAGTTATTATGGCTATTTTTAGCCATGTTCTTTGGGATGAACGGGTTGGATGAAAGGCGACTTTGGTTCGTTAATCAATCTCGTGTTTCGTGAATCAACCTCGTGTTTCATGAAGCGACACTTTGCTTCGTGAAGTAGTGTGAGCTATTCTATAAATATAGGATGCTTGTGTGTTATTTGATATATGAATTTTCTAATTCTCTTCCCTTCTCGAGCACTTCACATCGAGAACTTGCAATCCTTAATTGTGATTTTCCATATTTCCTTCTATTTAAGTTTTTCTTATGTCATTCTAATTTCCATGTGCTAGGAGGTCTACTAGTTTTTCTTATTTTGAGGAGAATATTCAAATGTTGACATGAACACGTACATTAACACTCACTACATCATACACCAAACTATATTCTCCCAAACCCCACAACAAATGAAACCTCAAAAGGGAAAAATCGAATTCTTCTTGAAATTACCCATGCCATTATGTTCGATTCTCAAGTACCTGTTTCTAATTGTCATGAAGCAGTAGCCACTATGACATACTTAGGTAATCGATTTCCCACAAAAAACTTCACTTTCAAACTCCAATTAAGATCTTTTCCAAACACCATCCTCTTCCATCCAACCTTACTCTTACACTAAGAATCTTTGGGTATACAGTCTATGTTGATATCCCTAAAATCAACAGAACCAAACTTGATCATGTGTTGTGAAGTGTGTTTTCTTGGGATATGGGATTGAAAAAAAGGATATCGTTGCTATCACCTTATCACATTTTGTAAGTTTCCAAGAAATTGAGCTCTATTATCAAACCATCATAGTGGTCAAAGGGAGAATGGCATAGACCCACTAAGTTGGCTGATACTCCAGATAAACTAAACTTAACTAAAACTACTGCTTTGAAAGTGCTAGTAGCCAAGCTAACTGAAACTGTCTCTCAACATATATAGTGATCTTGACTTAGAAAATTCTCCCAAATGATATTCTTGAGGTTAGTCCAACTTCACCTGAGACTAACACAAGAAAAAAGAAATATTTAAATTTTTCCACATGTTCATTACTACTGACCTCCCTCAAAGCATGCGAAGAATACCACCAAAGTGATATGACCCAAAATATGAACCTCATCAAACAAAATATCCAATAACAAATGTTGTCAGCGGAAGTCTTTCTCTAAAAGGTTAAGCATTCAACGTAATGTTTAACTCAACAAAAATCCCTAACTCCGTAGGGAAAGCTCAAAGGATGAAAAATGGAGATAAGCTATGCATGTAGAGATGAAAGCCTTTGAACAAATTTAAATTATATATATGAGAAATGTAAGTTACCAAGTGGAAAAAGAACAGGAAGGTGTAGATGGGTCTTCACCGTCAAATACAAATTAGATGAAACAATTGAAAGATAAAAATTAAAAGTACTAAGTAAACAGTGTAAACAAATAAATGTCCCATTTTCATTATATTGGAGGGAGTATTAACAGAAAATATATTTTTTATTCAAAAAATTAATTCAGAAAAAATGGGGCTCATCCTCCGAATTTGTTCAACTTTTAAAGTCGGTATTATTAAATTTGTTTCATTACTACGATGCAAACTTTTTATGCTATGTTCGAAAATGTTGTTTTCATTTGAAAATACAAAATTTGACTCAAATTTTGTGTTTCACAAATAAAAATATCTCAAATTTGTATTCGACTTAAATCTACAAATGTTTTAAAGTGGTTAAAAATGAGGATTTGAGAATGACTTTCTAAACCTTGTCATTCTCAAATTTTTCATTTATAATTTCATAATTAAAATTTATAATTTGAAATGAAATTTTGTTCTTAAAACAATCTTGTTTAATTCTCTTGAGTCATTTAAACTGCCTTTGAAGTTATTCCATTTTTTTTCATTTCTCTTTAAAATACTACAACCTTATCAACTTTTTTAAATTTCTCGCGAATTGTTATCTATAAAGCAATAAATTTTATGAAAAATTACAATAAACTATCTTATCAATAGCAGCTTTTACAAAAATTACTTAATCAAATTTTTTTGCAAAAACTACCCTAAACGTTTGCAAAAGAATATGACTTGACAGATTCTGTCAATTGACTGTCAATACCTCTGTCAAGTGGTATTGACTTTGCATATGACAGGCACATCACATATTCCTTTCTAATCTTCTACTTTGGTTTCTTTTCCTTTTGTTTCTCCACATCCTTATTTTTTCACCTTATTCTTTCTCTCATCACTCTCTCTTTCTTATCTCTTTCATGAATTTCATTTTTCTGTAATTATCTTTCTCCAAAAAAGAATTTGTTCTAAGATCTTTATTTCTCTATCACAAACAATCATCTCTAGCAAGAGGTATTTCAATTGAGGCAAATTGTTCTAAAATCGTTTTCAATCTCTCTTCAATATTCATGTACTTTCATTATGTTTTAAGAAAATTCTAAAAAATTCATGTCTCTGGGTATAAATGTTTGTAAGATATTTAGTTTTAAGTCACCCATGATTAATTCTAGGTTAATATATGTTCATCATTATGAGACTAACTAAGCTAATTCAAAAACTTGAATAACTACACAATTTGTGTATCAAATTCAAAATGTCATTGAAGGTAAAAGATTTCAATAGTCTACTGTTTTTACCCAACATTCAACTCAATTTGTTCGAAAAACCTGAAGAACAACACAATTTGTTGAAAAAACCTTATCGTCTCAACATTCAACACAATTTCGTTGGCTTCTTTACATAATCTTTCTCGCAATTTCAACAAATTTTCAAGCAAAAATTGGGTGTGTCATGTTACTTCCCGTACACAATCCGCACCATTTGATGAACCTTATCTCTATCACCCTCCTCTCAGAGTGAAAGAGAAAATGACATTGTGTTGTAGCGTCTTGAATTAAAGAAATTACATGAAGTTTTAGTGTTCAAGAGTCATGAGGAATAACAATTAACGGAATTCCTTCATCCACGAAATTCTCTTTGCAAAAGGAACCTAACGCGACCACACGCACTGGTCAAAAGAAAATTTTAACGGTCTACATACGAAAGTGTTATAAATCATAATGCGAACCTTTGCGTATGGCAATGGATTCCTTTCTTTGAATAAACCATGAAAAGAGCAACACCATAATGAAGATTAGTTTGCGACGATGAACATCACTCGGAAATCTTGATATAGATTGAAGGCGACAACGATACTTTTCTTTTGTGATATTTCCCCCACAAAGGTACTTGGATTATGAGACCGGAAATTCACAAAGACATACAATCAATCACATCAATCGATTAGTACGAATCGATTGAACAACACAACTTTGTGTTTTTGTAGAGATCAAAATCAGAAAAACATTAAAGAAGTTGATCACTCTCCTTTATGTTTCAAGAGAATGAGAGAAAGAAGACAAGAAAAGGAATTTTCTATTATCAAATGATTTCCATGCACTCACTGTTATTTATAGAGTTGAAGTGTCATATGCATTCATCCAAAACCATACATCAATTAATGATGTAACATATTTATTCATAACAACACTTTACTCCATGAAACATAGCTTAATTTCACGAACAACCACATTGTTCCTTAAACAACTTCCAGAAAGTTTATGACTTCAAAATTTCGAAAGTGCTCGAACGAGCACCCAAAGTGCTCGAACGAGCAAACACCAAAAACATTTAACAGAAGGTTCTGAACCAAACTGGCTAACCTACGAGCATGTGCTCAAACGAGCACCATGTTGCTCGAACGAGCAAGCATCCGAGCAAGCCCATTTTTGGTTTGTTGTTACGTTTATGCTTAGTCTATGTATATGTACATGCCTTAAGTACATTCCTTAAGCCTTTGGATATGTCCTACATACTCTAAATACTCAACAATCCTCCCCCATTTAGAGCCTTTAGGACATTCTTTCTCTTTCTCCAAAATTGATTTCAAAATCACGTTTTATGCATCATGCTAATTTCCCTGCGTATTGAATTAACAACTAGTACAACACACTTGACAAATGATCGTGATATAATGATATCCCTGCGGATTTGAATCATATAACACATTTGACCATTTGAAGATGAAGTACACATAGATTAAATAACACAATGTCATTTCTTTGACACATTATAATGGCTGTGTCCATATCTATTCATAAATTGATCATAGTCTATACGTTAATCTTGACTACTGGAAGCGGTCAAACTTCAAACTTATATAGGTAGGTTCTCACTACATATAAAATACCCCCACGAATGGATATTCACCAAAAACTCTTCAAATCTGGGCCTTGAGAACTTTAAATGACGACTACCTCGCTATTCACGGTCCAAAGCAATGATGGGTCATTAAAACTTGTTGCTTACAAAATCCAAAAAGAATTTCACCATATTGAACTCAGACACAACGTTAATCGTGCGTGAATTGGGCTTTCTTATTGAACTTTAGTAACGTAATCTAATTGCAATTGACGCATGTTCAATTGAATCCCTACTCATGGCTTTAGTGAAAAAACCAGCCAAATTGAACTTAGTGTTCACATAATCAAGAGTTATGACCCCATTTAACGATAAATCCTTGCACTACGCTGTGCCTTAGAGCAATATGACGAGATTTATCATTATACACTTGACTATTAGCCTTCACCAATGTCGTCCTGCAATCCGTATGAATTGCCACCGGTGATATAGGCATTGGTAATATTAGTATCTCAAACATGAGATCCCTTTAACCATTTAGCTTCCTTCCCTACAGACGCTAGCGCTATAAACTCGGAAGCCATAGTGGAATCGGCAATGCACGTTTGTTTCTTAGAGGACCAAAATATGGCTCCTCCCGCATAAACAAACACCAAAGCACTCGTAGAAGAATTATCTTCTTCATTCGTGAATCAACGTGCATCAGAATACCCTTCCAAACTCGAAGGTTCTCCACTACAAGTGATACCACGATCCATAGTACCCTTCAAGTATTTTAATACTCTCTTAATCGCTTTCTTATGATGCGGACCTGGATTACTGGTAAACCTACTCAACTTTGCTACCGCAAAGGCAATATCCGGTCTCGTACAAGTCATCGCATACATTAGCGACCTGATAACCTTTGAACATGCTAATTGTGAAATTGGTTCCTTATCATGTCTATGAAGTTTGACATGCTAATTCATAGGGGTTGACATTGAAGTTTCCTTAAATATATTGAATTTCTTAAGTACTTTCTCAATGTAATGAGATTGACTTAACTTAATTCCATTACTATCTCTTATGATTTATACCTAAGATCACATTGGCCTCCCTCATGTCCTTCATTTGGAATAAACTTGACAAAAACTCTTTTATCTCTTGAACCCATACCACATCAGTATCAAATATGAGCATATCATCAACGTAGAGACATATAATGACTCTGTTGTCTTGCCCACTAAACTTGCTATAAATGCACTTAACGAATTGATTCAATTCGAATCCAAAGGACAAAAATATTCCATCAAACTTTTGATATCATTGCTTCGGTGCTTGTTTTAGTCCGTATAGTGACTTAACAATTTACACACCTTGTATTCATGTCCTTTCAAAACGAACTCATCAGGTTGTTTTATGTAAACTTCTTCATCTAGTTCACTATACAAAAACGCAGTTTTCACGTCCATTTCATGAATCACTAGATTTGTGAATCGAAACTAACGTTACCAATAACCGAATGGCGGTTGTTCTTGCAACTGGTGCATATGTATCAAAGTTATCGATACCGTTCTTTTGTCTATAGCCTTGTGCCACTAAACGGGCCTTGAATTTATCAATTGTTCATCAATCTTTATTTTCTTGATTGCATCAATAGAATTTAATGAGTCTCCTTCCACATTTGAGAAATATGGAACACTAGAAGTAACATTATTCTAGTACTTTCGACTAAATATACATCAAGTTTTCTTAGTGTGCATTTTCTTTAAAAACGACTTTTTATTAAATATCTCAAACTAGAGATAATTTAATCACTTTGTCTAAAACTAAGACAAATGTTTATGGGTAGAATATTATCTTTATTAGTTTACACTTGGAAGTTTTTAAAATGACCTCCCCCATTTGTAAACATTCATTCACTAAAAAGATATGTCAATTCTTTGTGATTCAATTCAAAATTGAATATCATACATAAAATAACTTGAGTAATTTACTTACATTATTATAAACTAGTAATAATACATCAATTTAAAATATTATGGAATTTATTTACCATAATATACATTTTATGCTTAAGGCATAAAATTCATTATCATACCACATGATAATTTCATGTCTTAAAGGACATAACTTTATAAGTAGATGCTTATAATGCCCTGTTTTAGTTATTAAAATAAACCACATTTTCACATATAATTTATGAATAAATTATATACTATCCAATTTTCTTATATGGATCAAATAAACATACCAAAATATTATTACAAACTAGTAATAATAAATTGATTTATAAACTTTATGGAATTTTAATCACCATAAAACATAATTTGCAAAATCTATGAAAATTAATCTATTCTCTTATTTAGAATAACATTTATTTCATAACTATTTTCATAAGTAATGACAAAAACAACCACTGAATAATAATTTCAACATTGTTGAATTATTCATAATAATTTAAACTTAATTATTATAAATAATGGTTCAACCATATTAAACTTAATTTTAATATGTTTCATATACATAAATATGTATATCCACTTGACATAAAAATCCTACCCCTTAATCTTGGTTATAATATAACTAGATTGACTTGGGTAATAACATAACTCACTTGAGTATGTCGAAATAAATCATTACCCTTTTATTTTATTTTTTGGGTAATCAAAATTATATGTCAATTTAATTCTTATCTCATTTTATGAGATACAAAAGTCAATAAATTTATCATTTACTTATAAATAGTTATAACAAAATAACTACCATAACCAACCACAAATATGATTACATCAATAAAATTGATACTTTATTTCATGATCTAAAACTCAAAACAACATGAATTTATGATATCCGTTAACAAAAAATATGAGATGATAGAACGTGGCAACTTTTGCCTCTTGCTTTCAAAATAATGCAAACACCATGATAAACAACAGCATAATAATACCAACAAATATTACTTATTACTTGGTCAAAAAATCTAAATGCCAAAATCAAGAAAATGAACGCATGATAAGGAAATATAACCGAAAATTTCGATTAAATTTAATTAATCCCAAACTTAAACATATTCCATGAAAAGGCATGAAGAATTAATTCCATCAAGTATAGAACATAATCATACTTTAATCAATCAATATCCGATAAAACACATACTTAATGTATTCTTGGCAATTTTAATTTATATATAATATGTAAATCATAACATTGTAGTATTTTAATCCATACTACAAAAATTTATTGCCCTTTTAACCATGATGATCACATGAATAAATTTCTATTCTCTTCTCTTAAGAAAATTATTAAGAATTAACACTTTATGATTTCCATCATAAATTTTCATCATCAAAATAACACATACCCACTTCTCTAGATCATATCTTTGTAAAATACTATTACTCACATGCTTTACTTCAGATTAAAATAAATTTGAACTCATGTATATGATCATCCAAAAGAAGATTTAAATGTATGTAAATACTTTCTCACAGTTTTAAACACAAAAACATCAAACATAATATATGATTTAAATAAATTACATGAAAGAAAACTTACTTATTTTCCATGATACTTCTTATTAAATATACTCATAAAAATAAATATTTCATTTGCCATTATCAAAAAAACATATCGAAAACTTGTCCAATTTCATGAAGTTTGATGTGAGATCCTTAACGCTTGCCATGATCAAAGAAATTATCACAAAAGATTGTTAGAAATAATAAGGCGAACCTTTTTGTATGGCAATTGATTCCTTGCTTTGAATAAACCATGAAAAGGACAACACCATAATGAAGATTAGTTTGCGACGATGAACATCACTCGGAAATCTTGATATAGATTGAAGGCGACAACGATACTTTCCTTTTGTGATATTTTTCCCACAAAGGTACTTGGGTTATGAGATCGGAAATTCACAAAGAAATACAATCAATCACATCAACCGATTAGTACGAATCGATTGAACAAAACGACTTTGTGTTTTTGTAGAGATCAAAATCAGGAAAACAATAAATAAGTTGATCACTCTCCTTTATGTTTCAAGAGAATGAGAGAACGATGACAAGAAAAGAAATTTTCTATTATCAAATGATTTCCATGCACTTACTCTTACTTATAGAGTTGAAGTGTCATATGGATTCATCCAAAATCATACATCAATTAATGATGTAACATATTTATTCATAACAACACTTTACTCCATGAAACATAGCTTAGTTTCACGAACAACCACATTGTTCCATAAACAACTTCCAGAAAGTTTATGACTTCAAAATTTCGAAAGTGCTCGAACGAGCAAACACCAAAAACATCAAACAGAAGGTTTTGAACCAAACTGGCTGACCTACGAGCATGTGCTCGAACGAGCAAGGAAGTGCTCGAATGATCACCATGTTGCTCGAACGAGCAAGCATCTGAGCAAGCCCATTTTTGGTTTGTTGTTACGTTTATGCTTAGTCTATGTATATGTACATGCTTTAAGTACATGCCTTAAGCCTTTGGATATGTCCTACATGCTCTAAATACTCAACCGAAAATCGTCTAATGGTAGTCTTTTGCAAATGTTTACGTCATTTAAGGTACTTTGCGTAGTTTTTTTGTAAACGAGGCTATAGATTATGTAGTTTTTTTGAAATTTTTCTAAATTTTAATGAAATGGTAGGTGAATTATAAGAAATAACTTACACCTTCCTTGGACTCCCGCAGGTGCTAGTGCTACATTTGTGCAAGTGTGAGATACTCCTAACTAGCATAGTTAGTGAAAGGGCGAAAACTATGTTGTAAATCTAGGACTTGTCATAATTCATCCTTAGAATAGTCATTGTGAATTTTATATAATTAGTATAAAACCCGTGCAATGCACGGATCTCTTGATGTAAACATCTATAAAAATTAGATTTTCAAAAGGGGTAATGAGGATCTCTTTTATATATATATATATATATATATATATATATATATATATATATATATATATATATATAATTATTTTTAATTTAAAGTGTAATATATATAATTGAATGAATACATACTCAAGTATATCTCCTCCTTTTTAGGAAAAAGTTATAATATATGTTTGTTGACCTATCAATAGTCTCGTTTGTTGATGCTAGTATTACCCTCTCTTTAATGTACGCATTATCCTTTATATTTCTTCAGTTATCAAAATAGAAATCAATAAAGGTACGGTGAAATATGTATTACTCGATCATACAGAAGATTATTTTGTTTAACATAACTAAAGTGTATAGAAATAGTGTTGAAATTAATCTAAAAGATTATATGCAAATAATATTGTGTTTTATTTTATTTAGTATATTATTAAATGTATAAAACCGTGATTTTGTTTATTGATTTGTTTTATCATCATCATGATCATCATACCCAGTGTATCCCGCTCAAAGAAAACTATGATCAGGGTCTGGGGAGGGAGGAACGATGGCATGCTCATACCCATAAGGAGAGTGCGATAAAAGAGTCCCCCGGTTCAAGAACGGTCTTCTAGCAAGAGGAACCTGTAGTTGGCAAAAAGAATAGAAGCACACACACACAAAAACAAAGATAAGATCAATGAAACAGGTAAAAAGCGACAAAAAGGCAAAGGATAAAGACGAACGACGGGGTAAAGGGACAGGTTTACTGATCTAGAACTTGGATAAGGCGCCGCCAACTGGCCCTATCCCTGGTCAGGTCCTTGGAGAGATGAAGTTCATGCATATCACTATTGATTTGTTTCATCTAGGTAAATATAAATTTTCTATAAATGCAATTTAAATTTGACTTAAGCAATAAATAATTATTACCTTGTAAATTCAAATTTCCCAAATTCAAGATTATTCAGTTTATATTAGAAAAAAAATCTCTGCAAATTTGTCTCAACCAATAAATAATTGTTACCCAATGAATGCAAGTTTGCCTCAGCCAATAATTAGGAACAAATATGACAACCATCTATCAAAGCTTTCGTGTTTTGAAATGCCATTATAACAAATTTAACTTTTTGCGACATTAGATTTAGTGGCATTAAAAAAATACCACTAATTCATATTTTTAATGTAATAGTTAACGATTTTTATTTAAAGTTCCACCATAAAGTGATTTAACGACACTTTATTTGGTTTTTAGTGTCATATGTAATTTTTACTATAGTCTTTAGTGACATTTGTGAGAAATGTCGCTAGATCCTATGTCGCCAAAAGTTTTAGTGTGATTTTTTAATATGCTGCTAAAGGGTCTAATAAATGTCACTAAATCCTCTATATATACTATTAGCAATTTGAAATAGCAACATTTAAATTAAATGTCGCTAAATATATCTCACTAAAAGCAAATTATGTTGTAGTGTGCTAATAGTATTATTCTAAAAGACTTCATGCAAATTATAGTATAGTTTATTTTATTTATAATTATTTTGAAGATTCTATGCAAATTATTTTGTGATTTGTCATGTTATTTAGTATATTATAAAATAATTTTAATTAATGCAAGTGCTTACCAATTATCAATCAATTTATGCAATTTTGTCTCATCCATTAAATATCAATCAACAAAAATATCAAGGTAAATTTGTCTCAACCAGTAAAAAATGAAATGCAAATGGCTATAAAATTTTAAAAGTGCAAGTTTTTTTATTGCAAAAATCATAGTCAATCATCCTTCAATCTATGCGAAACTATATTAGGCAATAAATTACAATGTAAAATCTCTACTAATAAATATTCAGCCAATAAAAAAATTACACATGGCAACATTATGTTAAACTGTTATTTGTTAATTTACATCAAAATTATTAGTTTGTATGATTTGTCATGTTATTTAGTATATTATAAAATAGCTTTAATTAATGCAAGTGCTTACCAATTATCAATCAATTTATGCAATTTTGTCTCATCCATTAAATATCAAGGTAAATTTGTCTCAACAGTAAAAAATGAAATGCAAATGACAATAAAATTTTAAAAGTGCAAGTTTTTTTATTGCAAAAATCATAGTTAATCATCCTTCAATCTATGCGAAACTATATTAGGCAATAAATTACAATGTAAAATCTCTACTAATAAATATTCAGCCAATAAAAAAATTACACATGGTAACATTATGTTAAACTGTTATTTGTTAATTTACATCAAAATTATTAGTTTGTATGATATGATATGATGATTGGGAATGACATAAAAATTATAAAATGCTTGAGTCATTTTATTTATGTCGGTAAGATTAAAAAGGAATAATAATAAAAGGCAGGCTCGATTTTAAGCTCATTTCTAGTAGCCCACCGCCTAGAGACCTTAAAATAAAGGATCTTAAATATTAAATGGTGCTATTCTGAGTTTTGAACAACACTTTTTAAGTGATTTTAATGAAAACTTTTTTATGTTTGAAGTAGTTTTAGAATATGATGTTAAATTACATTTTGTTTTGAATTTTTTTTTTAAAGTGAAAATTTTATATCTTTTGATATAATGAAGGACCCCATTTTAAAAAAAAATCATAAAAATAAATAAGGTCTCTAAAAACTTTCAACCTCCTCTAATAAAAGAAGATATGTAACTAAAATTAAAAAACTAATGAGGACATTACTTTAACATAAATGCTGCAAAGAAAACTAGATGGAGGAACTAATGGAAACGAAAACTCATTTGAAGAAAATAATCCCTCCTGCTCTCTGGATTTCCTATATTTTCTGTTTTATTTTGTCGTATTGATTTTGCTTGATTTTTATTTTCTAAACAACGTTTTTCAAGCCGCTGCAAATAAATTGATTTATTTAATTTTGAACAAATCCACTTACGAATATAATTGCTGAAATAAACTCACATATATTTATATTTTTAACTTTCTTCAAGCATTTTTTGTCAGTCAAGTAATTAGCAATCAATTATAATCTAAAGGGTAGATTTAATTTAAAATACACAAAGTATGAGTTTATTTTCAGCATACTGAACAACGTTTATTTTATTAGGTGCATTTATTTAAAAATATATAAAATGTGAGTTTATTTTCATCAGTAGATCTAAAAATTTAAATTTATTATCGACTATTTTGTCTTTCACAAAATTTTGTGAGAGACAGTCTATTGAGAGGTCATCTTTAATTGAGTCGGCTCATGAAGAAAAAAGTAGTGTGTTATGCATTATGCTTTGTTGGGCTGAGCCTGAGAGACGGTCTCTCAGAGAAGACCGGCTATCTCTTTATTTTGAGACAACTCCACCACTTTTAGAGGTTCTATGAGTTTTTGATTGAAAAGAATGGCCAAGTAATTTGAAGACAAAGTACTAGAATATAAGATGTACTGCAAGAGTGCAAGTCCATTTTTAACTCGAAAAATAGAAGTATGTACTTCAGTTTATACTTGTTCTTTAGTTCTTCTTTGAATACCTTACTACAGTTTGTTATATTTAAGAAACAATGAGGTAATTTAGAAATGGGCTAATCTGAGAAGGTATTAAGACGAGCTGAAGGGAATCCAGCTGTATGGGTAAAAATATTAAACAAGGTTTATCAAGAAAAAATATGGTCAAAGAAAGTCAAATCCGCCGGAATCTGACAACTTTGATCTTTATTTGGGCGTCATCTGGCAACATTTATCCGTCACAGTATAAAGAGAGTAACTGTAGTGCTAAGAATTATGCATAAATAACTCACGTGAGTATTAAAGACATTTGTCCAACATTTAAGAGTTACTTTTAGGTAGTGGGACACGTGTTGATTAAAGAAGCTACAAATGACAAAAAGAGTATTTGATTGAACCTAGAAAAACGACACGTATTAAAAAGAGATTGGTACATGCAAAGAATGTTCCTAGGAATTGGGCCTGGGTGTTACACTGAATCTCATAATTTCACATTGATTTTTAGAGCAATGTTTCCAAATAAAAGAAAATAGTTGATAATTGTAATACAAGACCTCACGTCCAAATAAGCCCTAAGTAATAATCCACATGATTGCCACAATGCATCTTGAAGGACTTGTTAGGCAAATTCATCATTTTTTTTATACTGACTTGAGCGTTGGAGTTGGAATCTGGAGAAGAACTTCGAGTCAATTCTCATCCCTTGGTGTGTTTAGCAGATCTCAAGGCAATTTTTCACTTATAAAGATCTTGCTGCATAACTGGCAAACAATTAAATAAAAGAGACTCCGACCAGCATAATCATTCTGATTAAGTCATAAATCAATGATTATTCAATTAAATAAATTGTCCCTAAAATCAGACAGGACCACCACCAAATTAAACTATTATTTTCAGAAAAATTATAAGGCTATGAGCGAATATTTAAAACAGATTAAAAAAAAGGTCCTACCGGGAGTCGAACCCAGGTCGCTGGATTCAAAGTCCAGAGTGCTAACCACTACACCATAGAACCTTCGTTGAGTGACAACTTGGTTGTTTAAAACTATTACTAAAAACTGTTCGTGTCAGAACAAAATTGTGAAACTGTTATTGTTATTTTTCTAGACAGCAAGCAAGCTATTATTTCAGGTATTATAATAAGAACTTAAATAATAGGGCATTAGACATATGTTAATATCTGTGCATGTGGCATACTTCATTAATTAAAAAAAAATAGTTGACATCATATATATTTCTATAAGACATATTACTATACTTCCCATAGATTTTATTTTAATAGCTAGTTGAACATGTTTTATACGAACCAATTTGGTTAGATTTCTTATAATTACTTTTTTTTTTTTTGAAGTAATTTCTTATAATTACTTGCATAACGACATGATATGAGTAAGAATTTCATCACTAATAAAACAGTTGTGACATTCTCTCATAATTTAGCAAAAATAAATTATACTTAATATTATGTTTGGATAGCAAATTAGGAGAGAAGAAAGGAAAGAAAGGGAAAGAAAAGGAAGGGGAAAGAAAGAAAGGGAAATACTCCATTGTTTGTATAGGAAGTAAGGGAAGGGGAAAGAAAGAAATTTCATTTTCCTTCCAAATCTTTCCTCTTATGAAGAGATTTGGATGTTAACTAAATGAAGTGACTTAATCCTTCCAAATCCCTTCCCCCCAAATCCTCTCCCTCCCTTTTTGCTATCCAAACAAGAGATTCTCCATCCCTTCAAATCCTTTCTTTTCTTTTCCCTCCATTTCCCTCAATCCAAACAAGGCCTAAGTCTTAACTTAAGTCAATGGAAATTAATTGTTAAAAATCAAAATGATTAAATCTTTGAAAAATCTTGTTGATCTCTTCTGTGGTATATGCCTCCAGTCGTTGAGCTCCTCTTATTCTAAATTGCTAAATTAATGGCATGTTTGAGAGAAGGTAATAAATGACGGTAATGAAAATGAAAAACTAGTGTAATTTTGGTTAAAAATCTCTTTACTACTTTGATGGCCATGCTTGTCCAATTTCAATCATCTTATTTTCTCATAAAATTCATTCCAATGCATTAGCATTGGGAGATATGATATTAGGTGGTAATGGTAATTTTTTTTGAAGAAAACATGTAGCTTATATTAAAGATTAGGATCCACTAAAGATAGAAGACTTGGTCGGAAAGGTTGCTTACAAACCTTTTCATGAGCATTACTTGTATCCCACCTAGCAATCATATGGGCTACAATATTCTCATATCTACAAACAAAGCTACAAGAAAAATAAGCAAAATATTGAACAATCTCAGCAATTTGATCAAGAAGCAAGTGAATGTGAGCGGATCCTCGTTCCTCCATTGTTATGGCATTGATCACCATCAACGAGTCACCCTCTAAGTGGACATATTCGTATCCCATTCGCCTGGCAATTTATAGAGCGAAAAATATGCACACTTCAATTACCTTCCACACAACGGGTTCCAGTGAGAAACACTTTACCATTGTGATCATGAAGTACTACACCCAAGCCTCGTCGCGACACCATACCTACGTGAGCATCGAAGTTGATTTTAACCTAACCTTCGCGTGGCGGTTCCCAACTTTGATAAGAGAGTACATGTGGGGAGTTAAAGACACCCAACTTCTGTAAGTATACTTGGTAGTCTAACAACAACTTGGCGAAAGATATAGCAGTTTGCTTCACGTCGTAGATTGTGTTAGCCATCACCTCTTTATTCCTGCAAAACCAAGCTGCCCATATGGTGGAACAAATAGAGGCTAATTCTTCATTAGAACTATGGGATGTAAGCCATTAGAAGGCATCAAGGAATGAGTCTCCGGAAGCTTCACGAACTAGCGAATAATGTGGATGTGTTTGCAACATAGCCTGCTGCTTGTGGCAGTCCAATAATGCATGACACACGGTTTCCTCTTCACAAATTAGCAGATTCGTTATAAAAAAGTTCGATGCATTTAATGTTGGCGGTTGCAGTATCAGTAGAAAATAAAATATCTTATCTAACAACTTCCATTCTTTACCTATCTTTATTAATCTATATTTTATGTTATCACCAATATGTCTTTCGGGCATTAACTCAAAAGTAATTTTTCTTTTGAATAGATCAATTATAATCTCTCCAATGTGCTGTTACACATATATATGGTTCTAAATGTGGGGGAGCAGACCAAATATCAGTTGTTATGATAAACCTACCATTAAAAGTTTTAAACATTTCTACTAATTCATAGCACTTTTACTCATATAATTTTATTGTGCGTCGTTTAAGAGTTTTCTTAGGGATTGCTTTTCTAGTGTAATATTCGCATGCCTTACTTTCACCATGGTTAAATGGAAACTCATCACAAATTACGTATTTAGAAAATTCATCAATCATTTCATTATGATTATATTTAAAAGGCATACCTCCGCCAAGAATGTCCAATGTCCACTGTCGGCTTCCACTTGTAGTCTCGCTGTCGCTTGCTGCATGAGTTTCTTTTGCGATTCCATGCTTTTTTGCCAAATGTTTATTAAAAGATCTCGTATCACCACCTAACACGCATGGTTGTTAAAATCGTGATTCTAATCTACGATTCTACGATTTTACGATCCAAAAACAAGCAACGATTTGAATCGCAAGTAGAATCTTAAAATTGTAGAATCTTACGATTCTAGTTGGAATAAAATTTTTAGAGGTAGAATCGTAACACGATTCTACGATTCTACGATTTAACGATCCGACTCTACTAATATAGTATGAATTATTTTAATTTTTCTTATATACCATATTTTACTAATCTCTTTTACATATACACATAAATTTCGTATTTTTCATCATGAAAATTTTTAAAACATAAATTTCTTAATCGATATGAAGATTTAAACTAATTATTGAAAAGTTTTCGTAATATTCTTAAATATAAAGTCAAAAAACTGTAATTCATATATTTAAACTTTTGAATTGGATAATAATGATAAGAAACTAGATATTTTAAATATTTTTAGGTTTATTTGTAGAATCGTACGATTTTACGATTCGATTCTACCGGTTCGATTCTACCTCTAAACGATTCTAAGTGGAATCACGATTTTAACAACTTTGCTAACACGCATTCACAAAATATACATTCTAGATTTACAAAAAGTATTTACCTCTGCTGAAATTGTATAAAACTAAGGGTTTTGTCCCTTGACTTTCACAAATTTGACAAGTGCAAAAGAAAACATCTGGATTGCCAGTTGCTTGTTTTGTAAAATACGACCACACATGTGAAACAGCTCTAACACTACAAGTTGGCATTGCCGGAAAATATTGTCTTACTGATTCATCTTCATCTAAATTTAAATATAAAGACATACTCAAATTCCACAACATATAAATAAATAATAATTTAAAATCTAATCAATTTGAAGAATAAAATTATAAAACTAACCAATACTTTGGAAATTGACTCGTTTATCACGAGCTTGTTTTTGTTGCTGTTGTTGTACTTCTAGTGATCTCGTTGATGATTGTCAAGATCTAAGTATCCCAATAGGGGTCGTTGGTTCCTCTTCTTCTTTAATTTGTATTTCTCTTTCCACTTCTTCATAATCGTGTAATTCTTGATCGTACCCTTTTGGATAATTTGGTTCATAATTACTAATCGAAGATGTTGTTGATACCGATGGAGTTGTAGTGGCCTTTCTTTTGGAGCTATAACCTCCTAAGGATTTTGGCACTTTAGTAACTTTTTAGAGGCTTTTTTCAAAAAAGATTACATGATAATATTGAAATAATTATGTAATTAAAAAATAAATTAAACAATTAAACGACTAATCATGTAATTAAGAAATAATTAAAAGACTAATTATGTAATTAAGAGAATGATTGCGTAATTAAGTAGATAGAGTCGGAGAAGAGATCAATTGTGAATGAAAATGATTGAAAGTGTGAAGTATTTATAGAAAAATCCCCAACGGCTATTTTTTTACCGGTTTCGAAGAATCGCAGGATCGGGTGAACCGCACGGTCCCGGTTCCAAGGAACCGTTGGGCCGGTTCAACCTCTTCTGTCCGGTTCCTGGTTTCGAGGCGGTTCATTGGAACCGTTGGTCCGGGTGAACTGGTTCAGACCGGGTGAACCGGCCTGCGGTTCTTTAGTTCGATTCTTGCAGTTTTCCGGTAGTTTCAAGGTTCCAACAACTTTTTTCCAGCGATTTCATGGTTCCGCGGTTTAGGCCGGTTCGGAACCTGTCGCGAACTAATCCGGTTATGGGACGATTTTCAAGGGGTTGTGGACCGGTTCGGTTCTGGGTAACTCGCTCTATGACCATAACTAGAACATACATAGGTTACAATAGGTATGAATCTCACATATCCATCATTTCAAGTGAAATATTCAATGCTTTTATGCGACGGCAAAGTCAGAGCAAAAACTAACAAATTATTTGAAGGCCCTGTGCAATTTAAAATTTTATGATATTTTGTAACAACTTTGTATCTTTAAAAAAATTAACATATATATTCCCTTTGCTCGTTAATGAAATTTCCACAAGGAATGTTCACGGGAATTAAGTAAAAATAAGAAAAATTTGCTCAAAATAATCTCAACTATCACCCGTTGCCAAAAAATAATCTCAACTATCAATTATTTTTTAATAATCCCAATTATTCTCATAATTTGTTGAAAACATACCCATTCCCTTGTTGCCGACTGGATTAGGTAACTTTTTCACTGTTTTTTTTTCTTTTTTTTTACTTAACTGTTCAAAAATTAACCCCTCCCCTTCATCTATTAATCAAAAAGAAAGAAAAAAGTGGAAAAGTTACTTGTTGCAGCCGATTAAAAGGGAGGTGAGTATGTTTTCAACAAATTATGAGAATAGTTGGGATTATTAAAAAATAATTGGGATTATTTTTGGCCAACGGGTGATAGTTGAGATTATTTTGAGCAAATTTTCCTAAAAATAAAATCTATTAGATATTAGAGATATTATTTTATTGAATGATAAATTTGATGGAGAAAAATTGGGGATCATAAACATTAAAAAATCTTTAAAGAAAATTTGTGGAAAACATATTGGGACCAAAACTAACAAAAAAAAATGTTTTCAAAAGGTCTTGAGAAATATGTGAAACCATAAGAAATATAAATATTAAAATAAAGTTAGTGAAAAATATGTGGAGATTATGCGTAATATCAAAATATTGAAATGAAGATGAACAAGATTATTTTGTACAAAACTTGTGATATAAATCGAAAAATTCCTCATTGGAACAACAAATAGAAAACCAAAATGGCAAATGGTAATTTCTTTAAAGAACGGAGAAATTACTATGTAACTCTATATTAAGACTCATAATATTTTGAAGCCATATGTGATTGAACATCTTAAACATGATTAGAACCTCCCATGTTCCAAACATCTTTTATTTAAAGGATCATTACTTAAATTACATAACTTGTTTTAATCATCAACTTTAATTTTGATAAAATTAATTTCTTAAAAGGTCCAAATCAATCAAATTTAATTATTACTCCCTCCGTTTCCTAATAAAGTTCCCAAAAGAAATGTTCACTGAAATTAAGAAAAGTACAATATTTTAAATAGTGGATATATTATTTAATTGAATAATAAATTTGATTGGAGAAAACTAGGGACTATAAGCATTAAAAAAATATTAAAATAAAGTTAATGAAAAAAATATGGGAACCACAACTAATAATAAATTAGTTTTATACAGTTAGTGAGAAACATGTGGGGACTATAAAGAACATTAAGATGTTAAATTAAAGTTAGTGGAGGATATGTAGATTGTAGGGTACATAAGCATTTTATAAATATTAAATTGAGTATGAATAAGAATATTTTTGTCCAAAATTTGTGATATAAATGGAAAGATTCTCTATGGGAACAAAAGTGAATAAATGAAAATAACAAATAAAACACCCTAAATTGACAAATAAGAACATTTTTAAAGAACCGAGAGAATAATAGCTAAGAAAACATGCAATATACTTTTTTTTGAATAAACACATGCAATATACTTACTTCCTCCGTTCCATAATACTTGTTACATTTAACTTTTTTACGCAATCCAATGTACTATTTTGTTCATTTATATGTCGAATTATACACATTTAAGAATTATAAAAAGTTTATATTATGAAAGTATGCGATTAGACGATTCAAATAAGATCCCACTTAACTATATTATTACTTATATATTAGCCGCAATATATAAAATAAGCTTAAACGATGAATAGTGCTCAAAAACAAAATGTAAAAAGTATTTCAGAACGGAGGAAGTATATACGGTTGTACCCTAGTCGAAGATAATCTAAGTCAAGGGATGTTGACAATGACATGGGTACACTTTTACAAAGAGGAATTAAATAGTTACTGAACTGCTGGTGGACGACTACACAATGGCAGTATGTTTGATACCACAATTGTAATAGGAATAGCTGGATAATATATAAATGAATGACTGTAACTGTTATAACTGTTTGCCAACCATGATCAGCTTAATCCAGCAGGCATGCAATTTAAAGGGTTCGACATACCACTGTAACTGTTTACTGTAAACTGTATACACTGTATAAGTTATTTAAATGACAAGAGACAACTCATGATCCATGGAGTATCGAAAAAGTCTTAGTAAATAACGGTTATTTATGAAGTTTATAAATCACCCTTATGTGGTACGATGTGATAGGGTGAGAGTTTTGTTGTTTTAATTTTTTTTAATTTTTTTTATTTTAATATTATTCTTTTTGTCTTTTGTAGTGATTTACAAATCATGGTTATTCATTAGAAATTTTTATAGAGTATAACATGTCATTCTCCATTTAGACTATGAAATTTAAGACATACGTGCTCATTGCTACCTTTTCCAGCTTAGCTTCTTCTCAAGATTTAACGTCTAATGCCAAAAAGGTTTAGATCACAGTGCACTGTATTCGACATATACCCTATTTTTTGGGTCCTTAGTAGTGTGATTGATTTTTTTACTGTTTTTCTCCATGCATATTGCTATGGGACATTATAACTTTTATTGCAATAGTATCTCATACTCCCTCCTATTCAGCTTAAATGTCCTATTTAGTTTTTTCACACTTGCCGAGACAACATTTTAACCCTTAATATCTTAAATTATTCTTAATTAAAAATTATAAAAATTTGATATCAATAATCCTTGTATTGAGACGAATCAAACAAGATCCCACATGATTATATTTTAACTTATAGATTAAGAATAACATACAAATTAAGAGTCATAAGTGAATAGTGCCAAAAAACTAAATGAGACATTTAGGTTGAATAGGAGGTAGTATTATTTATTAAGAAATTCCTCCATTTCAATTTACTTGCAAGTTTTCTTTTTCACGCAGTTCAATGCACTAATTTAATTTTTAACATCTCTAATTATGAATAATAAAAAAATAATAAAAAATGGATATTAATAATTTTTGCAATGAGACGAATCTAACAAGATATTACTTGACTATATTTTAACCTATAGATTAATAACTAATTACAATTAAGCGTGATGAAAGAATAGTGTCATTTTTTCAATGTTGCAACTAATTTGGAACAGAGGAAGTATGTTCTAAGTCAGACTTAGATAAGTGTTTTTCTTAAAAACGATTATATTGGTGTAGGGTTTGTTCTATGGCTATCTAGTTTTTTTTGTAATAAGACCACCTAGATGTCTTCTTTCTGCAAAAGTAACAGGGGTTAGAACTTTGACGGGCTCAAAGTGGTTTTCGGGGGATCTTTTCCGACCTCTAAGTCACTGACATCTAATAGTTCTAAAGGATTTCCTAACAAACTTTTCACAAGTGCACAATGGCTCAGAATTTGAAGAGTTAACATTAGAGCTTAATTATGCCATTAGGCCTATGTTAATAAAATTATGGGAAATTCCACATGATAACCCTAAGGTTTTGGGTTTTCTACGTGGTAACCAAAACTTTTAAAAAAATCCATGCGGTAACCCCGAGGTTTGCCAAATTGTTCCACTACGACCTTTTTGCACATAAAACGCTAGCAAAATATTAACAAACGTTAATTTCGAAGCTTCAAGACTACTGTATGCCTATATATATGATTTACCATTTCAAATGTCATCAGTTTCAACCTTTTTCCCCAAAATATAAACCCTAACTCTACCATCTTTAAATTCGGGGGAAAAAATATAATTTAGATGAAAGATGGTAGAGTTGGGGTTTATGTTTTGGAGAAAAAGGTTGAAACTGATGGCATTTGAAATGGTAAATCACATATATAGGCTTACAGCAGCCTTGAAGCTTCGAAATTAACATTTGTTAACGTTTTTGTGTGCAAAAAGGTCACGATGAAGCAATTACGTAAACCTCAGGATTACCGCGTGGATTTTTTTAAAAGTTTTGGTTAACACGTATAAAACTCAAAACCTCAGGGTTACGACATGGATTTTTCCTAAAATTATTCATCCTCTAAAAATAATTGAAGACTATAAATGTAGTTCGTTATCCATAAATGTTGTTTGAAGATCAATAATTATTTAAGAATAAATGGTTGCACCATTGAATATTAAATACTTGGAAAATGGTATGATTATAGGATAATTATATCTCATCATTTGATGTACCTAGTACTAGTAATCTCTAAAATGACCTTAATAATATACCATTACCAATTCTCAAGCGTTGTGCTTGTAGAGTTAGCTACAAACAATGATGTAGAGACTTCTTAATGGTAGCACAAAGGTGAATTAAATAAAATGAATAATTTTTCCTCTTATGGGGGTTGATGCATGGTATTATTAGAAAAATGTGTCTCTTAGACTCACCACTTGACTGACCTAAGTATTGTATTTGTACTATTTTGCACACCCTTGCAATTAATGCACCGTCCTTATTATAATTTTTAAAGACCTTTCCCTTATCCTTAGTCCTGATCGTGCAGTTAGTATTTAGATCCAGATTTAATTATTCTGATTTAGACGCCTACAATTATCAGTCATGAGTCAAATGACTAACCCTTCATCATCCACTTTCATGATAATCCCTTCGTCCCTAATAATTTGCAGCATTTTTCATTTTCGTCCGTCCCACTTAAATTGCAACATTTCTATTTTTGGACTATGCCCCACCACTTTTAACCATTTACTATCTACCTATCAATTAATTACCCCATTTATTACCCTAATTACTCCCTCCATATTCCTAACTACTACTCTCTCTCTATTAAAACCCAACCCACCATTACTCAGACCATTACCCCATTTATTACTATTGCACTACCCATTGAGGAGTAATTATTCATCTCCCTCCTCCTTAATTAAATACTCTATTTGCTGCTTGAAACCCTAATTTGCTCTTCAGCATTTTCTGCCCCATCCCTCTCCTCTCTTTCTCTCTCTTCTTACTCTCCCTCATTCTTAATGGAAAACCCAAATCTATTTTACTGGTAACTTCGCCTCCTTTTCTTCAATCTCCCATTTTACATGAGTTCCTACATTATTTTCTGATTTCTTGAAGGAAAAAAGTTGCGTGAAAACTTATGAGTTCCATAATCAAGATCTATTCTTGTGGTTAAAGATAAGTGTTCTTTTTCTTTTTCATTTATGAGTACTAGTTTTTTCTCCTGATTTGTAGTTTAGATCCTTAATTAGTTTCTGATTTTTGTGTTTATTTTTCGAATGATTATTTTATGGGTTTGAAGATCCTAAGAATGAGTTCCATATGCAAGATCTGGTATTTTTAAGGTAAGGCTTTTTTGTTCAGATTATTCGAAATATTTTTTGATTTTATGGGTTTTTTTCTTGTTTTTCTGATTTTTTTTTCAGATTTTCGACACATTTTTAAGGTAAGAATCATTTTTTTCATTTTTTTTGTCTGATTTTTTTCCAGATTTTTGTCACTATGTGTTTGGTTTTTAGATCTTGTGGTTTATTTTTGTGATTATTTTCGAATCTTTTGTTCAGATTGTCGAAATATTTTTTGGTTAGAATGAGTTTTTTTTTCCAAATCTTGTATAGATTGAATGATTATTTATCTAATTAATTTTCGAATCTTTTTTAGTTTTTGTTCATATTTTTTTTTTGGTAAGAATGAGTTTTTTCTTGTTTTATTGTAGAACTTTCACTACAAAAAAAACGCAGATTTCCGACTAACCCAAATAGTCGCTGTTTAGTCGGTATACGCCTATACCGACTAAACACCGACTACCCTCAGTTAGTCGGCACAGAATGGTCGGTAAACAAAAATAGTCGGAAAACCAATCGGAATTCCGACAAACTTTCACTTGGTAGGTGTTTAGTCGCAATTCCGACTAGAAAGAGTTGTAGGAATTTAGTCGCAACTTTCCGACCGAGCGCCGACTATCCATTGGTCGCTACATACCGACTACGGTTTTAGTTGGTAAGTATTCGGTAAATCTAAAAAATGGTTTTAATTGATTTTTCAGAAATTTTCATAATTAAAAATTAATTTCACCTACCGACTAACCTCTGACTATTTAGTAGGCAAGTAGTCGGGAAAGTCAAACCTTAATGTAGCCAAAGGCTGACCAAAATGTGGCGGCGTTGGATTCCGACTACTTTGCGACTAACAAATGGTAGGAAAGTAGTCGGAAAAGGCAATCCCTAATTTAGCAAAAAGCCGCCAAAATTTTGGCGGCGTTGGATTCCGACCAATTTCCGACTCTTTTGTAGTCGGAAGATGGTCGGTAACTGTGGTGAGTACCGACTAAATTCCTACTAAATGGTAGTCGGAATTTAGTTGGTAAAAATATATTATTAAAATAATAAAACTGGTCAAATGTGGTCAATGACCACATTTGACCAGTTTTATTATTTTATCCAAAATCTAAACTATCAATCAAACGAAAAAAAATGCAATAAAGATAATAAAATAAGGCACGAAAAAAATTAATTATACAAATATACAAATTGTCGGTAAATGTATTATACAAACCAATGTTTAATCCATACAAATTAACAATAAAAACAAAAATACAAGGGCCTAAGCTGGTCGAGGGAGGCGGAGGAGGATTTTCGTGGAAAAGGGTGCGCACAAAGTTGAGCAAATGGTTGACCTCTTCTCTCAAACGTCGTTGCTCCTCCAAGAGTGAAACCTGCTCCTCATTTGAAATGTGCTCGTTGAGGCGGGTCTCAACTCGGTTAATAGACTCCTGAAGATGATCGAGCCTCTCGTTCACCATTTGTTCAGGAAGAGGTTGAGGAGCGGCCTGGTATTGGGACTGCGGCGTCACAACATCTGCGTAATAAACTGTCGCCGCGTCACCAACCCCATACACGCTCTTGGAGGGCTTTTTATTATTGGGCGCCTGTGATTCGATAGTTTTAACGGCCTGAAAATAGGCGTCGTTAATCTTCTCATCAGGCGCATCAAGAGGAAGTTCGGCATAAAGGCGCTTGTATTCGTCCTAAACAATGAAACAAAATATTTTGTAAAAATTTCGGCAGAGTTTCCTCTGTAAACTAACTAAACCAAAATTTAAATAAACCCTGAAATAGAAACCAATATTGATATAATTTGTATCTACTACCAAAACAGCTACAAAACCAATATTTCCTCAAATTACAATATCAGATATCCTAAGTAATATTCCAAAACAGCTAATGTACCAAAATCTAACCTACCAAAAAAACTAACTAAGCTATGATCCAATGATAACCAAAAAATGCTAATTTATAATCTATATAGATAAGAGATTGAACTTACACTTATGGCCTTGGATTTTTCGTTGACCCATTGCAACCCGTCCTTTGTACGCACCTTATGAGTGCGTAGAAACAACTCATAAGAAAGCGGCGTGCGACGCTGCTCTTGTTCCTGAAATGAATTTAAACCATGGTTATCAATTAAATGTTTATGTATTAAGATTAATAAGTGTATAAAATTAAAAAATGAAATTAGCACAAGTTCAAGGTTATACCAATATGCACAATGTCCTGCGCGCAGATACCGAGCCGCTGGTATGGGTGACTTCAGCCGCACCCCCTTCAACCCCCCGGCGGCGGTCCCTCCTCCCTCTGGACCGACTGTCTTGGAATTCTTCAGATTTCCAAGCACTTACCCATCGGTCCCAAATCTCCCTTGAGACCCAACTGGGCTTGTACTCATTATTCTCCTCATAGAGCCTCCTATGATGATGAATAATGTCCTTGTACCTGAGCTTGGCCCTCTTCTCCCACTCCGCGTACACTTGCGAAGGGATAGAAGGATCCCAAGCCCATTGTTTCTGAAACGACAAGATCAATCAATCAGTATATGTATAACAAAGTAAGTCAATCAAAAGTCTATCAAATAAGTAATGAAGTACAAATCCTTACTTGAAACTGTGTCCAATAGAAATCGATCGTTTGCCTACTTAGGTTCCTCCATGCCCATCCATTAGTATCTTGGTAGGCCTCAAAGTTCCTACGGATGGACGTGGATATTTGGTTGTCACCGTCTGTGGCAAACCTTCATAAACAAACAAGTTATACTTAGTATACGTAGTGCATATAACAATTACAATGCAATAAATAATAATACGTACCTAGTGCCATCAGGCATCCATGGTAGGGGTGGTAGTGCATGTTGCGGCGCAGGGGCAGGATCATCGCGCGGCGGCCCCTGCGCTGTATCAGTCTCCGGTGTCCTAGCGTGACGTGGCGAAGCACGCGACGACATCGGAGAGGGAGTGACGACCCCCTTTGTCCTCCTAAACTCTTACTTCAAAAAATGATCCTCTAAACCCGGAATAGGTTGAGAATACGTTAGGGCAAGAGGTTCAGCTTGATGAGACTGAGTTCGAGTGGTTGTTGGTTCAGGGTCTGAACGCGTACGATGTTGTACCGGACGCGATTCAGGGTCATACAGTTGACCGGTTCACGGGTCAATCCGTTGTCCTTGACTGTTTGTCATTCTAGGCATCTTGTTAAAATAATTTAGCCATGTTAACAATTAATAACCTAAATTTAACAACTAATAATTTTAACAAGAACCACCAGAAATAACCACAAGCAATAACCACCCAGCAACCCCTAAAACAGCCCATAACCGCCCCAAAAACCACCAGCAATAACCACAAACAACCCCACCAAAAACCCTCATGAATTTTCGAAATTATACGTATATAGTTCGAAATTATATATATTTCGAAATTACATGTAAAAAAATAATTATAAAAAAATTATCATTACAAAAAATAATCAAAACCAAACAAAACTAAGCTAATATATTTCGAAAAATACATGAAAAAAAAATAATAAACTAAACTAAACTAATAAACTAAACTAATACATAAAAAAATATTATTGAAAAATCATGAAATCATGTTAAACTAAACTAAACTAATAAACTAAACTAATACATAAAAAAATGTCGAAAATTACATGAAAAAATATTAGAAATTACATATAATAAACTAATAATGTGAAATTACAACTAACTAAACTAAACTAACAAAACTAAACGCCCCAAAAATCATGTTCATAAACTTGAAATATTCGAAAATCAAACCCTAAAAAAAAAGAAAATGTCGAAAATAATACGTAAAAAAATATTAGAAATTACATGCAATAAACCCTAATTTCATGCAAGTTTATTAAACAAAAAAAAACATGTTCATAATCAAACCATAAACACCCCAAAAATAAACATGAAAAATCATGTTCACAATCAAACCATAAACGCCCCAAAAATCATGTTTTAATCATGTTCATAATCAAACCCTAAAAAAACAAGAATTTAATCGAAATTTCAAAAAAAAAAACATAAAAAGAAGACTAACCTTTATAGTCGGAGTGTAGTTGAAATGCAGTAGTCGGAGTATCACCCAAAAACACGTCGGAGTGAGGATGCAAGAGGAATGTAGTAGGAATGAGAGAAAGAAAGAAAAGAGAAGGAAATGGGATTGAGAGAAATGACAAATTGCGTTTTCTGGTGAAATGTTGGTTTTTATATCACTTAGTTTCCGACTAACCTGCGACTAAATGACAGTCGCTAGTTAGTCGGTGACTGTTAGGGTTTGTTAAATGGCTTCTGGTGAAAAAAATCGTTTATTATCACCGACTAAAGTGCGACTAACAGGTACTCTGTGTTTAGTCGGTGGGATTTTTTAACTGTTCGACCTACTTCATTAAATGCCATTAGTAACTTTTCAGAAGACGTTGAAAAGTGAAAAAACTTTTCAGTATACCGACTAAACTGCGACTAGTAGCTAGTCGGAGTGTAGTGGGTATACTGAAAAAGTTGTTTTACCTTCCCAATGCTTCTGATAATCAGAGAAGCTTCTCTGGGAAGCTTTGTAATTCAAATACTGACTGAGTGATAGTCGGTGGGTAGTCGGAAATTCAAAAAAAAAATTCCCGCCCTTGTTTATTTGTGTTCTGATATGTATTATTATTATTATTATTATTATTATTATTATTATTATTATTATTATTATTATTATTATTATTATTATTATTACTATTATTATATTATACTTATTATTTAATAATTATTAAAATTGTAAATACGAAATTAAAATATACAAAACTTACGACCTAAAGTAAAATTAATAAATAAACATAGGATTAAAAAAACTAAAAAATGTTTGCTAATAATAAATAAACATATAATTATTAAAACCTTATTATTGGGTTACATAATTGTCATCGACATCATCGCCGTCAGATAATATAAGATCTTCGTCGGTGTCTTCATTTTCATCGACATCATGAACCGTTTCGTCTAAGTCTAACAGTTCTCTAGCGGGATAATGCAACGGTTCGACTTGTGCGTCAAAAACATCTTCATTCACCACAAAATCCGGTGATTTCTCTTCTAGTTGGAAAGCGGTATCCTCGAATTGCTTTGATCTGACTTTGCAAACAGCTCGCCAATCTTTCATGTTTTGCCTTTAACTGGGATAAGGTAAATAATAAACTTGGGAAGCTTGACTAGCTAGCACAAAAGGATCGTACTTTCTATAGGATCGACCAATATGAACGTCAACCAGCTTGTAACGCGGATGGATTCTCGTACCATGGTCGTATCCGGTGGTGGTCTGATCAAACCATTGACATTTAAACAAAGTGACCCTTTTAATTGGAAGTGCTCGATACTCGAGGTCAATAATGCCCTCTAACTTACCATAAAAGTCGGTTTCATCCGGACTGTTATCATCAGATTTCATGCACACCCCACTGTTCTTAGTAGATTTTTTTTTTGCGGAATGGGAGATAGTGTGAAATCTATAACCATTCACGTAACAAACATCATAGCGACGTGCCTTCTGCAAAGGTCCCTCGGCGAGGTCCTTTAGAATATCGGCATTATCCACACCGTCAAGAAACTCATCCCTAGACTGCATATAAAATCAATAATTCAATGTTAATCCGTAATACTATTTACACAATAAATTACGATGGTAAACGTGTACTTACAATCTGTTTAAACCAGCGGGCAAACTGGTCTTGGTCCAAATGGTCAACTTGCTCTGCGTTTAGATTGGGTTCGTACTTTGTGATTAAGTGTATGAATAGATCATAAAATTGATTCACCTCCGGACAATTTCGCAGAACATAAGTCTGAGCAATGTTGAGATCTGCTTCATCCATCATAAGAGCCTTACCCCTCCCATGAAATTTGATTGGGTGTGTGAATATGGACAAAACACCCGATCTCACGTTATTAAAGCATCCGTCATCGTTTCTAGGAAGATCTCTAACTCTGCATCGAACGTCTGGCCCAAAGTAATGCGAGACAAAGTATGATGCTTCTTCTGTAAGATATGCGTTACAGATCGAAGCCTCAACATGCGCCTTGTTCTTGACATTAAGCTTTAAATATCGAAGAAACCTGTAATTTAAACCAAGTAGTAATTATTAATACATGTAAAAAGTGACCAGAAAATAAAATAATACTTAGTTTAGACATGTCATTAGTAATGACCTCTCAAAGGGATACATCCACCTATATTGTACCGGACCAGCAATCCTTGCCTCGTAATCTAGGTGAACAGGCAAATGTTCCATAACATCGAAGAATGTTGGAGGAAATATAGTCTCTAACTTATAGAGCACCACTGCAATTTCCTCGTCCAACCTCCACATATCTGCGGTAGATATCTTCGGAGAAGTAAGACTCCTAAAGAACAGACTAATTTCAGTAAGAGCTTCCCATAATTTTGCTGGCAGCAACTCCCGAAATGCTATTAACATTAGTCGCTGCATGAACACATGACAATCATGACTATTCATCCCGAATATCTGATGTTTAGCTATGTCGATATTCCTGGCTAAATTTGAAACATAGCCATCAGGAAATCTTAGAGTTTTAAGCCACTCTAGAAGGACAACCATTTGTTCTATGTTTAGTGTGTATGATGCCTTGGGGATGGTAGAACCAACTAGATGCAATTCCGATCGGATCCCGAGCTCGACTAAATCTTGACGTGCCTTGAGATGATCCTTAGTTTTTCCCACCACACACATTATCTGCGTTGTACTCAGCTGCATCGTCTTCAAATACCCGTAAAAACCCTAAACGATCCAGCTCCTCTAAAAGCTCATTTCCCGTACGTATGTCGGGCCTAACATCCTTCTCAACAGCTCCACGGCTAAAACTCACCCGGTTTCTGCGGTAGGGGTGCCTACTATCTAAAAATCTCCTGTGTGAGTCAAACCAACTCACTTTTTTACTGTGTCTTAAATAAATGGCTTTGCACTCATCCATGCAGTATGGACAAGCGTGCACGCCAGATGTACTCCACCCCGACATCATCGAATAAGCTGGAAAGTCGTTGATTGTCCACATCAAAGCTGCATAAAGCTGGAAATTCTGCCTCTTAGATACGTCGTATGTCTGGATCCCATCTTCCCACAACAGCTTTAACTCGTGTATCAATAGCTGTAGGTACAGGTCAATCTTATGTTTTGGATTGTTAGGGCCGGGGACGATCACCGTTAAGAACATCTACTACTTCTTCATGCACATCAAGGATGGAAGATTGTATGGAGTTAGTATTACGGGCCAGCATAAATATTGTTGACCCGAGCTGCCAAATGGGTTGAAACCATCTGTACACAACCCCAGTCTCACATTTCTTGTCTACCGTGCAAAACCCGGATGGGTCGCGTTGAAAGTCAACCAGGCCTTACTGTCCGAGGGGTGACACATCTCTCCATCTTCTGAACGATGCTCCGCATGCCACCTCATGTGGCTGGCAGTAGTCGCAGAAGCATACAACCGTTGTAGCCTAGGACCAATGGAAAGGTAGTGGAACTGCTTTCTGGGGGTGTTAGCTAATATCCATCTGGAAACCCCACACTCATCACATTGTGTCATACTCGCTGTGGGGCCCCAATAAATCATACACATATTAACACAACAATAAATCTTCTCTACCGGCAATCCAAGAGCCGAAATTTGGTTCTTCGTGTCGTAAAAACTTGTTGTCATCTGATTATCTTTCGGCAACAATTCAATAATGAATTGACATAATTCATCATAAAGTCTCTCTGGAATACGAAAGTCCGCCTTTAGGCTAGACATCCTTCCTATGACCGACATCTGAGTATGCGTTTCACAACCAGGGTACAGAGGTAAGTTGGCAGCTCTTAACATTTCAAAGAACTGTCTTGATTGGTGGTCCGGATCTTCATCAATATGTACGGGCGAGTATGGTACATTTGCGACGACATCATCAAGATGCGGTAGAAAATGATGATGTGTATCCGGAAAAGTACTTGCTGCTGCATCGTACCCATTTGTGCATACGGATTTTGAACCGTGTTCTGCTGTGGCTCAACCGAAGCCGACTCATTACAAATTGGTGCACCGTCAGAACATTTGTGTAGGTACCAATCGTAGTAGTTTTCCACAAACCCCTTCTTTAACAGATGATCTCTTACGACATCTGGAGCCCACAGTCTACGATTACCACACCGTTTACAGCACGGACATCTAACTTCATCTGCATTTTTTTTCATTGCAAATTGTATAAATTCTTCGACCCCTTCTAAATATCTCATATTATAAACTCCTTTACAACTTCGGTTGTACATCCAACTTCTTTCACTTCGTAAGTCAATTGCTCTGCAAAAACAACAAATTCCACGTCTATTAGCAACGGATAAATATTCCGACTACCTACCGACAAGCTTGCGACAAACACTTGGTCGGTATAGTGTCGGCACGTGAAAAGTTATGCCCATCAAAGAATCACTGAAAAATTCAGTGATTTCAGAATTCCGACTAAACTGCGACTATTTAATAGTCGGAGGGTAGTCGGTAAGTACACGAATATATTTAGGCAATAAATGCCTGTCAGGACCTTTTGACCAACTTTTGATATTCAAAATACCGACCAACCTGCGACTGCACGGTAGTCGGAAAGTGGTCGGTGGAGGGACGACAGCTGTATGGAATAAATGCGTGTCAGAACCCCTGTTGGTTGTTTTTGAATTTCAAATTACCGACCACTCTGCGACTGGATGCCGGTCGCAATCTAGTCGGTAAATAAACAAAATAAAATTTTAATAAGCTTTTTTTGGGGCCATTTTGGGGTAAAAATTATAAGTACTAAGTTGAAATAGTGATTTTTCTTATTTATTTCCTCGTATGTACTATAAAAAATTGAAAACGTTAAATATATGTTTCTCAAACCTGACAAAAATCAGCATCGTAAATTTTACTTATTATGAATCTACTAAGAATACTTTTTTCATTGCAGCTCGTTGGTTCCCGAATAGTGCAATCTATAGCCTTAGAAAATACAATAGGCCGTAATTACCACTATCGGGGAAAACCAACGAACTGCAAATCAAAAATTATTCTTTTTCAGTAGAAAATATAAGTAAAATAATACGATGCTGAATTTTCTCAAATTTGAGGAACACATTTTAATCGTTTTTAACACATTTAAATAGTAAGCATACAAGAGAATAAGTAAGAAAAACAACTATTTCGGTTAAGTACTCATAATTACTAAAAAATGGCACCAAAAAAAAAGCTCATTAAAAATTTTCTTTACAAAAAATGGAACCTTTAAATTTATGTTTTTCAACTTGTCCCTCTTTTCCCACACTCACACTTGATTGAGGAAACTCAAGTATGAGTGTGAGGAGGAGAGGGACAAAGTGAAAAACAACGCAAATAGGTACTTGTTTGAATTAACCAAAAAAGAAAACCGTTAAATTTATGGTTTTCAACTTGTCCCGCTCATCCCACACTCACACTTGATTGAAGAAACTCAAGTATGAGTGTGAGGAAGAGCGGGACAAAGTGAGAAACAACGCAAGTTGGTACTTGTTTAAAGTAACCAAAATAATGCTAATATCATACCTAAATTATTTGGAGAGAATAAAGGAGAGAAACAGTAGAGAGAAATTGTAGGAAGTTGTAGGAAATGTAAGGAAAAGTTATGTTGGCGCATTTGAGTTTTGATGATGACTTAACAATTATAAACAAACAAAATATTTTTAGAGATTGTTTTATAGGTCATATATCCGAATGTCATGATCGTTGATGGTACCTAAGAAGGTTGTGGAAGAACATTGCATGTCAAAGTCAAACAATTGAGTCACATGGACCAGTTCCAGTATTGATAAAACTGAAGTCAGTCCAGATGGAGACAACACAGTGTTCCCAACACAACGAGTCAGAGAAATAAGTCAACGGAGAATAGGAAAATAAATTAAATTTTTATTTTTCTCTTATTGGCTTGTACGGTTGAAACTTAGACTTGCACAAGGGTTTTAGTTGGCTAAAAATAACTACCTATTTTAGAGAAATTAAATATCTTAGATCCTATTTTATCTCCACAAAAATAGGATTTACTATTCTTGGCTTAAACCTAACCGTGTACTTGGAGTAACCTCCAAGGTTCATATCCACAATTCCACATCTTTTGATCATGGGATTAAGGCTATTTCTAATTCTTGTTGGCTTATAAATACTCTTGTATCCGGCACAATTACCTGCGCCGTGAGTGCCCCCTTCAAGAATTAAAGGGAGATCAAATTCAAGAAAAGGAAAAAGATAAATTGTTCTTAATAGCCGATTAAATCAATCAACTTTTCCTTGTGCATTTCTTTGTTTTCATCCAATTTTAGAGAATTTCTTTGTACGGGTTTTTATGAGTGTGTAAACTTAGACTTTGGGAAGTCTAAAGGGGAACTTAGAGAAGTTTATGTAAAAGAGAGAAAAAGAAACGAGAAGGAGAACGAAAAGGAGAAATAGAGAATTAGGCCTAGAGAAGACAAGGAGAAGAATTTTATGTAATCGAGTTGTAAGTTACATAAAGTTTAATAAGAGAAGTTGAAATCCCGAGAGGTCGTGGCTTTCTTTCTTACAAGGCCAAGAAAGTTTCCACGTTAAATCTTTGTGTTCTTTTGAGTTTCTTTATATTGCTTTGAGTATTTTATCATTGTAAAATTCCGCAAGAAACAGGGCAAAAATACTCCTAAAGGCTACACAAACAATTCACCCCCCCTCTTGTTGCGCTCAAACTCTCTAAGTGTTTCTACAATTGGTATCAGAGCCCTGTTCCTCATTTGATCAGGAAATCCTGAGAGCCGTATCTTGGTGTATTAGAGATGTTGAAAATGAATGAACGCATGGAAGAAGGGTACTCTACTCAGAGACCACCAATGTTTGATGGGAAATTTTATACATACTGGAAGAATAGGATGGAAATCTTCATCAAAGCCGAGAACTATCAAGTTTGGAAAGTCATCGAAGTTGGAGATTTTGAGGTAACCACTACCAACTCCAATAACGAGACTGTTCCCAAACCGATAATTGAATATGAGAAGGAAGATTTCCAGAAAATGGAGATGAATGCTCTTTCCATAAAATTACTACACTGTGGGCTGGGACCAAATGAGCACAATCGAATAATGGGCTGCAAAACAGCAAAACAGATTTGGGATCTGCTGGAGGTCACCCATGAAGGAACCAGTGAAGTAAAACGTTCCAAGATAGACTTGCTCATGTCAAGATATGAAAGATTTGTTATGGAACCTAGGGAAAGCATTCAAGAAATGTTTACTAGATTCACTAACATCACAAACGAGCTTGTCTCTCTTGGAAGACTAATTCTCTCAGATGAACAGGTACGAAAAATCCTAAGGAGCCTACCTCAAGATGATCGCTGGAGAGCTAAGGTCACTGCCATACAAGAATCGAAAGATTTCACCAAATTCAATCTGGAAGAGTTAGTTGGTTCCTTGATGACTCATGAATTACATCTGGGAACAGCGGACAGTTCCAGAAACAAAGGCTTGGCTCTAACAGCGAATGATCAAGAAGAGTCAGAAGATGATGAGGAGGAGGCAGCAATGTTGGTGCGAAAATTCAAGAAGTTCTTCAGGAACAGCAGATATAATAATCAAAGAAATTTCAAAGAAAGAGGAACTGCAAATTCAAAAGCCAACTTTGAATGCCACAAATGTGGAAGTACCGAGCACTTCATCAAAGAATGCCCTCAATGGAAGAACGAGAAGGGCAAAGGGAAGGCAAGGGAAACAAGAAGACAACCAGTGAAAGGGAACTTCAACAAAGCTGATTTTCGCAAAGCCATGATAGCTGCATGGGGAGAATTTGAAAGCGAGGCTGAAACCAAAGCTCCCGTTGAAGAAGAAACAGCCAATCTCTGTCTCATGGCTACACATGATGAGAAGTCCAAAGAAAAGGAGGTATTGTCTTCTAATTCATTTCCTGATTACCTATTCAAATTGGATAAACATAAATTGATTAAAATGATTTTGGAGACACAAAGTAAACTAGAAAAACAAACTGCCATCTGTCTCCAAATTGAGAAAGACCTTAAGACTAGCAAAGACCAAATATCCTACCTAAATTCTTTTAGGTCCGATGTGCAAACACGGTTTTTTGACTTGCTTGACAAAAACGTGATGTTGAAGGAAGCTATAGAAAAGATAAAACAAGAAAATGTCATGTTAAGTATTGAATTAAATCAATATAAATTGCTAGGATTAGAACTAAAAACCGAATCCATTCAAGAGACTAAAAATGATTTTAACAAGATAAAGTTAGACCTAGAATCCGCCAAAAATGAAAATGAAAAACTTAAGCTTGAATTAAATTCAAGAGGAAAAGGGAAAATCAAAGAGGTTCCCAAATGGATTCTTGACGATAAAACTAAAGGAACTGAAGGTTTAGGATATAAATATAACAAAAAGAAGGTCTATGTTGATATCCCAAGTGGTAAGGTATGTTCCTTTTGCGGCAAAACGGGGCACCTGAAACATCAATGTTTAAAAAAGGAACAGCACAACAAAACGAACCAAATATATGTCGATAGAGTTTGGATTAAGAAATATGATTCATGTATAATCGACATGGAACCCAAGGATGGCTGGGTTCCACCCTCTAACAACTAAGTTCGTTTTGCAGGTTCTAGTGAGGGGGAACAGCTCATGGTATCTCGACAGTGGCTGTTCCAAGCACATGACAGGCGATAGATCAAAGTTTCTCTCACTAGAAGCCTATAATGGTGGAACTGTGACCTTTGGCGACAACATGAAAGGAGAAATAATTGCAAAAGGAAAGATAGGAAGGTCAAGTTACCATGCTATAGACTATGTATTTTTAGTCGAGAATTTAAAACACAATCTTTTAAGTATCTCTCAATTTTGCGACAAAGGTAACTCTGTAAACTTTACTTCTGAAAAGTGTATCATTTCTAGGAACGACACAGGAGACATCATACTGGAAGGATTCAGAAAAGGGAACACCTACGTGGTGGACCTGTACACTGTTCCTAAAACCAGTTTAACGTGTCTGAGTGTTTTAGAAGATGACCCAATTCTTTGGCATAAACGATTAGGTCATGCTAGTTTTTCATTGCTTAATATGTTACGATCGAAAGACCTAGTTAGAGGATTACCGTCCCTAAAATTTCAAAAGAATGAAGTATGTAATCCTTGTGTCAAAGGAAAACATGTAAGGTCGTCCTTCAAACCTAAAAATGTCGTGACCACCTCAAAGTCACTTGAATTAATTCATATGGATCTTTGTGGACCAATGAGAATCCAAAGTCGCAGCGGTAAGCGATATGTATTTGTAATAGTTGATGATTAAAGTAGATTTACATGGACATTATTTTTATCTAGCAAAGATGAGGCTTTTGATGAATTTGTTGCATTTGCCACCAAAATTCAAAAATCTAGTAACAATCAACTTGTCCACATAAGATCGGATCATGGTAAAGAATTTGAAAATTCAAGGTTTATGGATTATTGTAATGAGCATGGTTTAAGTCACAATTTTTCCGCACCTAGAACACTACAACAAATGGTGTGGTGGAACGCAAAAATAGAACTTTAGAGGAAATGACTAGAACCATGTTAATAGCTAGTGCTTTACCTAGAAATTTTTGGGCCGAAGCCGTTAATACTGCATGCTACATTGTAAATCGTGTTTTAATAAGACCAATCACTTCTAAAACCCCCTACGAACTGTTCAAAGGAATTAAACCTAATATTTCATATTTTCGAGTATTTGGATGTCGATGTTTTGTGCATGTCAATGAAAAAAGAAATATAGGTAAATTTGATGAAAGAAGTGATGAAGCAGTATTTCTTGGCTACTCATCTCACAGTAAAGCATATAGAGTCTACAATAAGAAAACTATGTGTGTTGAAGAATCTGTTCACATTATCTTTGATGAAACAAATTTTACAACAAGTGAACAAGAAATAGGTGATTTCAAGATAGGTCTTGCAAACCTGGAAGATGATGAAAACATACATAAGGAGCAAGAACCAGAAGAACTACAGCAGGTTCAAAATACTGAACCAAATCAAGAAGTGGAACAACAGGCAAATCAGGAACAGCCTGAAGTTCCCAATCCAGATATTCTGAGAGAAATACAAGATGAAAGAATTGAAGCTGAGCCAAATCAGAATCAAGTCAGTGAGCCTGCTTCCACATCTGTCTCCAACAGAGACTTTGTCCCAAAGCCGTGGAAATAACAAAAGTCACATCCACTAGACTTGATTCTAAGCGATATGGGAAAAGGCATACAAATAAGGTCCCAAATGAAAAACTTTTGTGCACACTTTGCTTTTCTCTCAACTTTGGAACCCAAGAATCATGAAGAAGCCCTTCAAGATTCAGATTGGGTGGTCGCAATGCAAGATGAATTAAATGAGTTTGAAAGAAATAAAGTGTGGCACATGGAACTAAAACCCAAGAATAAGAAGATTATTGTATTGAAATGGGTATTCAGAAACAAGTTGGACGAGGTAAAATAAGTCAAAGTCATATATCCAATTGTCATGATCGTTGATGGTACCTAAGAAGGTTGTGGAAGAACATTGCATGTCAAAGTCAAACAATTGAGTCACATGGACCAGTTCCAATATTGATAAAACTGAAGTCAGTCCAGATGGAGACAACACAGTGTTCCCAACACAACGAGTCAGAGAAATAAGTCAACGGAGAATAGGGAAATAAATTTAATTTTTATTTTTCTCTTATTGGCTTGTACGGTTGAAACTTAGACTTGCACAAGGGTTTTAGTTGGCTAAAAATAACTACCTATTTTAGAGAAATTAAATATCTTAGATCCTATTTTATCTCCACAAAAATAGGATTTACTATTCTTGGCTTAAACCTAACCGTGTACTTGGAGTAACCTCCAAGTTTCATATCCACAATTCCACATCTTTTGATCATGGGATTAAGGCTATTTCTAATTCTTGTTGGCTTATAAATACTCTTGTATCCGGCACAATTACCTGCGCCGTGAGTGCCCCCTTCAAGAATTAAAGGGAGATCAAATTCAAGAAAAGGAAAAAGATAAATTGTTCTTAATAGCCAATTAAATCAATCAACTTTTCCTTGTGCATTTCTTTGTTTTCATCCAATTTTAGAGAATTTCTTTGTACGGGTTTTTATGACTGTGTAAACTTAGACTTTGGGAAGTCTAAAGGGGAACTTAGAGAAGCTTATGTAAAAGAGAGAAAAAGAAACGAGAAGGAGAACGAAAAGGAGAAATAGAGAATTAGGCCTAGAGAAGACAAGGAGAAGAATTTTATGTAATCGAGTTGTAAGTTACATAAAGTTTAATAAGAGAAGTTGAAATCCCGAGAGGTTGTGGCTTTCTTTCTTACAAGGCCAAGAAAGTTTCCACGTTAAATCTTTGTGTTCTTTTGAGTTTCTTTATATTGCTTTGAGTATTTTATCATTGTAAAATTCCACAAGAAACAGGGCAAAAATACTCCTAAAGGCTACACAAACAATTCACCCCCCCTCTTGTTGCGTTCAAACTCTCTAAGTGTTTCTACAAGTTACGTTTAGGGAGGGTATTTATAGACAAAATCAGAAATATTTCTGACCAAATAGCGACCACCAGTTGGTCGGAAACCGGTCGGTATATAAAAAATTTATTTGAGCTTTTTTTTTCGTAAAAATCATAAATACTCGATTGAAATAGTTTTTTTCTTGTATATACGATGAAAATGTGGTAAAAACGATAAATAAGTTCTCCAAATTTGATTAAATTGAGCATTGTAAATTTTATTTGCAAAACAATGCTTTATTTCATCAAAATTCAAGAACATATTTTAATCGTTTTTGTCACAACGCCATCATATATACAAGAGAATAACAACAATTTCGGGTAAGTACTCATAATTATTACAAAAAAAAATGGCCACAAAAATCTCATTAAAATTTTTTTTAATTAAATATAACATATGATAAAATGCACACTATTAAATTATAAATAATATAATAAAATTAAAGTAAGCAAAATCTAACTAAAATAACACCTTTGTAATATTGCTAGCGAGAATGCTTGTGGAATGGGAGAAATAATGTATCTTTTTTTTAAAGTAAGAAGTAATGTTAATTTAAATTATAAGATTATTTAGAGATAATAAAGTAAGAAATTTAAATAATAAGATTATTTAAAGATAATAAAGTAGAGAATAGAGTGAAATGTAGAAAGAAATTTAGGATGGCGGAGGGGGTATATTTATAGAAAAATTTGGATAACTTCCGACTAATGTCCGACAAGTGTGGTAGTTGAAAAATTCTGATAAAGTCACCGACAAACTGTCGACTAATACTCTGGTCGCACTTCAGTCGGAACAATTGCGACTATCTTATGTGTCGCAATTCAGTCGGAATGTTGCTACCAAATGAATTCAGTAGGAAAGTAGTCGGAAACTCCGACCATAGCCTGGTAGTCGGTAAACTAGTCGGAATTTTCCGACCACATCAGGGTGGTGATTTTAGTCGCAAGATTGCGTTTTTTTTGTAGTGTTCTATGAGTTTTTTTCAGATTGTGAATGAGATGTTGTACACATTCAAGAAAAGGTAGTTGCATATTTGCTTATTTGTTGATGATGTGTTTAATATTGTCTAATCTTATTTTTGTTTTAATATTTTCTAATTTTCGAATGATTTATCCTAATCTTGATTTATGCATGTTATGTTAAACACTCCTATTTGCATTATTACTGAGTTTTAATCTTAGTTTTATATTTTTTAATATCATTTTAGTGTTCCTAATGTTTGCTTTTAGTTTGACCTAAAATGTTATTAATGAGTTCTGATGTTGGTTTTTGTTTTTTCTTTATATCATTTTAGTGTTCTTAATGTTCAGATTTTAGTTTGATCTAAAATGTTTTTTGTTCTGATCTAGTTCTTCATTTGCATTATTAATGAGTTCTGATCTTTTTTGTTTTTTCCTCGATGACTGTTCTAGAGGAATATCACCATTAGGTAACTCCTCTATGGCCCCGATAATTTCTGCGATTTCTGTAACATGCAAATGATCATTATGATGCTCTTGTTTTAATGCAATTGAGGTTGTATTTTGTTTGATTTGTTAAGGCTGAATAATGCTCATTGCTTCATGTTTGTTGAATTTAACTGAAGGCTACAATTGGTTGTGATTCAATAATTTTTACTGATGTTAACTGAATGTGATTAATTAACTTACTAAAAAAAATTTAGGCCTATTATGTGGATGCATACCTGAATTTGCAGATGCTGTTAAATCCTCAACGACATTGAAGAAATTTGAAGCCATATTTTGTGATCCTCCATTTGTTTCCTTTCTTGAATTGCTGCCTATTGAAGATAATGGAGGATTGACTTGTATTTCCAATGATAAATTGAGTTCCATATGCTATTTTTATCTGTTCTATGATGATTTAGCTAAGAGCTTTTTGTATATTTTCATACTTTTGCAATGTAATGTAAATTTATGAAAAATATAATGTAAATTAAGTGACTTTAGTATTTGTATTTATAGTGGATTGATGGAGTGTTAAAAGTGATAAAATAGGAGGGAAGTTTAAATAGAAACCCAAAATTGGTTTATGGTAGAAAATAGTGGGAAAATAAATTTTCAGGAGCCCACAATCAATTAATGTTAAGCACTTGATAAAGGATTTTAGTACTGAAAATATTTCTCTCTCCTATTAAACAACTCATTAAACCCATAAAAAACAAAAAAATACACTTCTCAATGTAGTCCTTAATTTTCACCCCTTGTCTCTATGCTTCAAACTCATCCGGATAGAGGAAGTATGTAATATAACCCACTATTTGTCATTATTCTTCCCATCATCCCTAGAAACCACCCATGACTTACATAACCTACTTAACCTATAAATAACTACTCAACCTAGTTTGTATAAAATTCCAATTTTTGTCTCAAAATTACATAAAATATTCATTTAAACTTATAAGACAAAATAGATAAGTTTACAACAAAAACCACACCACTAGTCCTAAATATCATCAGAGAACAAGTAAAAATTAGTACTCCTAAAAATAAATACACTTATCCAGGTAGATGCAACATTATTAGTAGTATGCACTTGTACGTGAATCTAGATTGTGCCCGTACGATGCACAATTTGATTAATTTTTTAAACATGTTTCTATAAACCAAAAAATTAAAATTTAAGGAAATAAATTTAGTAGTATAGTTCTATAATTCATTTCACTCTGAATAGTTGTATACATTACATACATTGTATCATATTTTGCATTGCACACGCAGGTGATTGTAAAAATATAGTTCATGACCAGTAAATCGCAAAAAAATAAAAAAAATTTGATTATATTAAATATAGTTATATTTATACTTCTATTTTTTTTTATTTTGAGTCAAAGAGCGAATGATTTGTGTTTTGAGTATAAAATACAAAATTATAAAGATAGCCCAACCTAAATCATAGTATTAGAATTAAGCATTGCTTATTACATCTAAGTAACCAACAACATAAAAAAAAATCAAATCCTAATAAAGGTATATTATATTTTAACCTCTCAAATATCCAATTACACTAAATAATACTCATTTAATAAATAAAAATTAAAAAGATTTTATAAAGAAATAAAAATAATACTCCCTCCTATTCAGCCTAAATGTCCCATTTAGTTTTTCACACTTGCCAAGGTAACATTTTAACCCTTAATATCTCAAATTACTCTTAATTAAAAATTATAAAAATTTGATATTAATAATCCTTGTATTGAGACGAATCAAAAAAGATCCCACATGACTATGTTTTAACTTATAAATTAAGAGTAAAAAAGAAATTAAGAGTAATGTGTGACTAGTACTAAAAAAATATGGGACATTTAGGCTGAATAGAAGGTAGTATAAAATATATGGTCATCTCATACATTAAATGTTGTGATGTAAAAGGTAAAAAATAAATTAACATGGTTAATGGAAAATTTGACATTAATAAACCCAACATTTTACTCGTCCGCTATTAATAATCTCATATTTAAATTATTTTTTTAATAATCCAACATTTGCCCGTAGTTCGCTATGAATAATCCAACCTTTGTTTTAGTTTGCTGACATCATACTCCATTTGTACCTATTACTAGTATTTTGGTATGTTGTGGGCAAATGTATGACAAAGTTTAGATTATTTGAAAATAATCCATAGGTGGATTATTCATAGCAGATTGGTGAAAAGTTGGATTAATTATTAATGTCAATTTTTTCGATCGATAATATTATACTCATAATTAGAAATTAATAAAGTCAAAGACATAGACAGTTAATATCAATGACATCTTCATTGTATTTTAGATGGAAAGTTTTTGTTGAAAACAGTGACGCATAAGCAATTATAAAATGGGTAATTAAACAATGTTTTGTTTGAAGTATTATAAATCCTCTACACTAGAGATGTTCATGTGTGGGGATGGACGGGTAACGGACCCGGTATTACCTAAAAAATCTACCCGCGGGTAGACGGGTGTTTATCATATAAAAATTAAAAATATAATACAAATCGTAAAATTAAGTTTCAATAACACTTAAAATACAATACATTGTCTAATATATTCAAAATAAATAAAAAGTTTCAAAATACTAAATTTACATGAATATAAACATTATGTTGGATAATCCAATAAAAACATTCCATCATCGATTTATTTTACTACGGAATACGATGTTCAGTCATATATCTCTGCAATCATAATAAATTAAAACAATTATTAAAATGCGTATGGACTCTAATTACTAATGTTGGGTATGTAGTAGACTAGTAGTATTATACAATAGACTACTAGTTTCATAGCAATAGAATTAATTATAGAATAATTAACAGGAAAATTTGCTCAAAATAATCCAACTGTCACCCGTTGGCCAAAAATAAACCCAACTATCCTCATAATTTGTTGAAAACATACCCACCCCCTTGTTACCGGTTGGAACATGTAACTTTTTCACTTTTTTCTTTTTTTTTTTACTTAACTGTTCAAACTAACCCTTCCAGTTCATCTATTAATCAAAAAAGAAAAAAAAAAGTGGAAAAGTTACATGTTGTAGCCGGTTAAAAGGGAGGTGGGTATGTTTTCAACAAATTATGAGAATAGTTGGGATTATTGAAAAATAATTTTTGATAGTTGGGATTATTTTTGGCCAACGGTTGATAGTTAGGTTTATTTTGAACAAATTTTCCTAATTAATATATTAAACTTAGCGGGTATGGGTATTTTTTCGGTGTTGCTACCCGTCCATTTATATTGGGGGGCGGGTAATACTCGTCCAAACTTTAAAATTTTTTGAAAAACATTGTCCATGCCCGCCTGTTATTCGAGTCGGATGGGTAGAGCCTGGCGGGTAGCCCGCTCATGAACTACTCTACTCCGTACCAATTTACTTGCAACATGTGCTTTTTCACGCAATCTAATGCACTAATTCAATCCCTAATATATCTAATTATGTGTAATAAAAAATTATAAAAAATTGATATTAAAAATCTTTGCAGTGAGACGATTCAAATAAGATCTCACTTTACTATATATTAACCTATAGATGGAAAACTAATTACAAATTAAGAGTGATAAACGAATAGTGCTATTTTTTTTCCAATGTTACAACTAATATAAATCCGAGGAAGTAGTTAAAATTACGCTCTTGAAACATTTTGTGCATAAACCTTCAAAGTGTGTGTTAATTGTTTCACATTTTTTTCAAAACCTATTTAGATGTAAAGTCAGCTAACGTACAATACTTGTTCTGTTCTAAAACACTTTTAAATTATGTGGAAAAATATTGTATTAATAGTAGTAAGTATAGAGTAATGAAAGAAGTAATAGCCTATAGGCTATATGATTAAAAGTACTTGAGCACTTAAGAAGAAAAACGTTGACAAAAACATAGCCTAGAATGTAGATAATGACACGAACGTAGAAGCAACATCCAACAGGTCCAACACTACTAGTAGTACTGCTATTAATACTTGTGCTATATAATGCAAGCATCATCTGCATACTGAACAGTCTTACTTACTCCTACAATTCTCTACCTTGCCCTTACCAGTTACCCCACAACAATCCAGGAATCCACACTACACGAGGCTGCTGTGTTATTTCACTATCAACATGCTTTTTATTTATTTATTTATTATTTCTCTTCATTAATTAACTCTTAGCTTCGTTCTATGGAACACACTCAAACAGAAGAGAGGAGATGAATTATAAATAATAATAATGTCAGTGTATAATACTCCCCATTTTAATTAATAATAATAATCCATAGAAAAGAAAAGAATTATAATAATAATGGAGGTTGGGAGGGTAGGAATAGGAAGATTATCAACAAGTGGAAGATCAGAAGCAGAATCATTATGTACAACTCCAGAACGAGGAAAACATATTTTAAAGAGCAATGAAGAGCAGCAGAATCATAAGAAACAACATCCTAAGAATAGAATAGTAAAGATGTTTAATAAGGTACAAGTTGTGTATTATCTCACTAGAAATGCTCAGCTTCAACATCCTCATTATTTGGAAGTCTCCCATTTAGCTACTCAACCTCTTCGTCTCAAAGGTACCGTACTTAGTTCTTCACCCTTTTTTTTTTAATTTTTACTATTAATTCCATTATAAATATTGTAAATAAAATTAAGTTTAGTGTTAAATAATTTTGTCATTTTTCCATTAATAATCTATCAACCTCTTATCTTTGAAGATGTATTTTTGGTATTTTTAATAATTATAGTTTTAAACTAACTTGTTATTCATCTTTTATTGTTTCAAAAGTTGTAAAATTTTATTTTAATAAGTTTGACCAAGAAAAAAAATTAATTTAGGTGTACATGAAAAATGAGGAATATTTTTAGAAAGGGTTGGAGTGTAAAATAGATTATTTTCCTAAAAGTAGTCACCATATGTCGTCACATTATCCCAAACATTTATATGCATACATTACTGCTATACTATTCTAGCTAATTTAGTAATTTCGTTTAAACATACTTCCTCCGTTCCGTTTTAGTTGCACCACACCCTTTTGGCACGGGAATTAAGGGTTGTCGCATCAGGTCTGATGATATATGATTAATGGTGATATGTGGGATAGGAATAAAGTGATAATAAAATAATTGAAATAAAAAATTAATTAATGGAAGGTAGGTATTGGTTGTGGGTATATTAAATGATTAATGGGATGATATATGATTGATGGTGATATGTGGGGTAGGAATAAAGTGATAATAAAATAAGATTATTTTTTGCCAAATATAGTAATGGTGCAAGTATTGTGAAACAACCAAATAAGGTAAGTGTTGCAAGTATTTTGGAACGGAGGAAGTATATACTTACTTCTACTAGTACTACTATAAGCATGATGTGAAGGATAATTATTTTCTTAACTATTATTTGGCTTAATCAAAAATTACACTTAATTCCTTGTGTTTTATTGTAGTTGCAACCGTCTAATAATTATTGCTTATCAAACACTTTTGTTTTAAATCTGAATTTTTTTTTTTTATGTATAATGTAAAATATAGTTGAGTGAATGTTTTTTAATTTATTTTAATACATAGTTTTTTTTGAGATATTTTAATACATAGTTTATAATATTAACTGTTTAAAATTTTTAATTATATATTATTAAAATTACTTAAAATCAAAATTTTGCATTAAATACTATTATTAGCAAATATTTCTTCTGTTGTGAAATACTCGCTATATTATTGTTATCGATATTATTCATCTTTCATGCTTATTTTATACTATTGCAGCTAATGTGTAAGTATAAATATAATCAAGTCAGATATTATTTGAATCGTGTAACTGGTTACTATATATCATCATAATACTTCTTTCGTTTTATAATACTCGCTACATTTTTCATTTTGGGAAATTTCATATTACTTGCTACATTTCCTTTTAGTTTTTTAGTAAAAAACCAATCATTTAAAGTTATACCTACTCCTATTTTTATCCTACTCTATATCTAATTACTTCTATTTTTCTTTTTCATTTTTCAACAAATAATATTAAAAAATTCTAAAAAAGCAACTTTCCACCTATTGCTCATCATTGCACAATAACCTCTTAATCTTTGTGTCCATACAATGGTAACAAGTAATTCAAAACAGAGGAAGTATAAAATTTTTGTAATTTTGTTGACTTAAATGTTTCAATATATAAATATAAATAATTAAAATAACAACTAACATTATGTCAAAAAACATAGTAAAATACTTCCTCCGTTCTGAAATACTCGCTATATTTTGATTATGTGTACTATTTATCGTTCAAGCTTATTTTGTATATTACGACTAATGTGTAAATACAAATATAGTCAAGTGGGATCTTGTTTGAATTGTCTATTCGCATACTATTATAGTATTAATTTTCTATAATTTTTAGATTTGTAGATCTTGTTTGAATTGTCTATTCGCATACTATTATAATATTAATTTTCTATAATTTTTAGATTTGTAGAATTATCGTATAAATAAAAAAATAACGCATACCTAAAAAAGTAAAATATAGAAGGTGAAACGGAGTAAGTATAAAAATCATGAGAAAAGTAACACTACTAGTCTACTATGATGGATTGGAAATATGCAGGAAATTAAAAGTCTACTGATATTCTGAATTGTTTACAGACGTCATAGACAGACTAGCAGTGCTCAGAGGTAAAGCTATGCCTTGTCAATATTCATGGTCTTGCAAAAGGTAAACTTGCTACGTACTATTCTGTACTAGACTACTAGCTATTATTTAAAAATTAGATTTATAGTAGTAAGTGCATTTCAAAAAAAAAAAAAAGGAATATAGAGTAAGACACATACATTTTTTTGTTTCAATTTACTTATACTACCACTGTTCCGTTTTAGTTGCATCATAGGAGTTTGGCATAATTTTTAAGGACAGTCAAATCAGTATGGTAAAAATAGGGATAATGTACAATTGATAGTGATATGTGGAGTAGAAATAAAAAAAATATTTATAAGTAGATAGTGGTTGTGATTTGTGGGTATATTAAATACTCCCTCCGTCCTGATGAGTTTGTAGCAAAGAGAAAATGGGTGAACATTAAGAAAGTGGTAATAAATAAAGAGAGATAATGAATTGTGTGGATAAAATTAAAAGAGAGTTAAAATGTATGGATGAGATTAAAAGAAAGTGGTGGGCCATTATCCAAAAATAGAAATGTTGCAAATAAGTGAAACGAACCAAAATGGAAAATGCTGCAATTTCAATGGGGCAAAGGGAGTAAATAATGGGATGATGTATGATTGATAGTGATATGTGAGGTAGGAATAAAGTTAGATAAAATAAGTAGATTAATTTTGCCAAAAATAGTAATGTTGCAAGTAATATGACACTTCCAAAAACGATAAGTATTGTAAGTAAAATGAAACGAAGGAAGTAATATTTGTTTTGTTCACTTAGTGCAATATACTTAATTATTCTTTAATATTTCTAATTATATATAATATAAAATTATAAAAATTTAATATTAATAATCTTTGTAATGAGACGAATCAAGCAAGATCTCACTTGACTCTGTGTTAACTTATAAATTAAAAATTAATCACAAATTAATTGTGATGAATAAATAGTGCCAATTTTTCTAATATTGCAGCTAATATGGAACGAAAGAAGTAACATAGAGAGAGTAAGGGGTCGCTTGGATTGAGAGTAAATATTTAAGATAGTAAAAATAGTCAAACTAATGTAACAAAGGTAATTAGATATGCAAATGAAGTTATTGAAATAATTGTCATAGAGGTAGAATAGGAGTACATTAAAAAGAATGAATATAAAAAGATTTTGATTTCACTCATTTGGAGGTAAAGAATTCCTCCACCATCCCCTAGGGTAAATTTATACCCCAAAATAAGAGAACTTATTGCTAGTTTCCGTATTTTTCATCACCTTCTAATTCATTTTTCCATCTTTCCAACAATCAAATTCCTTTAATCATCTACCTAACTAACCTTAAATTCCTATTTTGACTTTTATTACCCCTTAAATATTTACTCTCAATCCAAGCAACCCCTAAGTGATAATGTCATATCAAAATCAAAAATAAAAATAAAATAAATTATATAGACGATTTAAAATAGAAAATCGAGTAATAAAATTGAGTGGAGTAAGTGGTATGTCCATCACTTTCACTATATACTTTCTACATGATTAAAAGTATTTAAAGCATTTTTCTACCATTAATAGTGTAGTTAGCACACATGAAGTATCGTAGACTTGAAATTCTGGATTTTGAGACTTGAAATAATATTCATAATTTGTAGGAGCTACAAGAACGGATATGTTTGGAATGACTTGACGGAGAATGATCCTATTTATGCTTCTGATGGATCAGAATATGTACTCAAAGGTTCTGAACTCCTACATGAAAGAGACTTCTCATCTGGTCAGTCATCTTTATTTACAATTCAAATCTTGTCTAGTCTAGAGATGTGTTTAATATGACTCCCCCGTTTTGGTCTTCCTCATTTATGGATGGGTCCTTACTCTTTTAGATTAAGAGTAGGAAAGTAGATACATAAAGCAAAATTGCAAGAAACTATTTCTTAACATCTAAATAGAATCGTATGTATATCATAATATAAATTATCAAATATACAAGAATATCATACTCTTGATGCATGAATTTCACGTTATATAATCGAGTATGAAATATATCAAAATAGAGATAATCGAACGTCAAATGTTGTTGCTCTAATGTTGGTCCATAAGCATCAAACGGATCACCACGCATGCTAGTGCGGAGTAAGAAAAAAAACCCTTTTATCGTTACTTTTTTAGGTGGAGAATGTGAGTGTGTAGAGAATAATAGAAATGAATAAATGATAATGCTTATGGAAAAGATGAACAAAGTGCATCTATTTATACACAATGTGTCACCTCTTCATATACTCATTATATGGAACCTTTACATGTATTCATGATGATGAAATAAGTTTGTTTTAATTTCAATTAAAACACACAATTAAACCACTAGTATCTTTTCACATTTCAAGTAAGACATATGATGATTAAGTACATGTTTTAATTCACAATTAAATATATATTCAATCTATGTATAACTCCTCATACTTTAAGTATCCAATGAGCTTCTTAAGTTTTTTTGTGTAAATAATTCTAATTGATTACTTATTTGTGTGACCTCATTAGACTCGATTATAATAATGGTAAACTAATCATATAATTAGATACAAATTATAGTTGGTTTCTAGAAAAACACTATGACTACCTAAAATAATCGAACGTATTTTATCTCAATAATTCGTCCCTTTTATATATATTAATTACACTTGATCAACAGACACTAATTTCCTTCATCACCTTCTTCTCAGCTATCAATTAAAAACTTAATTTAATTTGAAAATTATTAATATTGGTGTATATTTGATAGTAGGGAATTTTTGTAATTTTAATATTACTTTTTTTTTTTTATTTATTTTACTGCTATTTTTTTTGTTTTTTGATAATTTATAAATTATGATAATTAATTAGAAACTTCGGATATGCAAAAGGAGAGTAAAATTAAACAAAAATTTCACTATAATAATTATTACTATTATATTATTATTATTTAGCATCATGTGACAAACAAGAATTTATTGCACAATATTTTCCAATGATCTTTTAAGCTAAAACCCATGAAATATTAAGTGCATTGTAGTTGACATATATTTGTATTATGACAGAAATAAGGCTAGAAGAGCTGCAAATCAAACAGAGACAGGAAAAAAAAGTGGGCTGTCATACAAAAACTAATGGATTGGAAAAGAATAAATTAGTTGGCATTCACCCAGAACATTATCATAGACAACAAGTTTTTAAAAACTATCAGCAAAACATGATCAACAAGAACAATGAAGAAGCAGAGGAAGAAGAAGAAGAAGAAAAAGGAAGTTGCAATAGTTCAAATGCACCTTACTCAACTCTACAAATTGATCAAGAAGAATCCTACTCTCTTCCTTCCACCTCTTCAACAAACTCCGACAAACAACCGCCGCCACCACCACCACCACCAAAACCACCAATGCAGCAACCACAAGCCACAAAATCATCCTCAGAACAGTCCAGAAGGTTACAGAAAGAAACTTCTAGAACATTCATAGAAGAAGATGGGGACCCCACATTTACCACCAGCTTAACTCGAAATAGTGCAATACTTCTCCACTTGATTGCTTGTGGAGGAGGTGGCATTGTTGGTAACACTAACACCCAAGAAAGAAGGAAATCAATATCTAATAATTGTGTTGGAAGCAGCAGAAACTTCAATTTCAGCATGAAAAATAAAAGTTTTATGCCATGTTTGAAACAACAATTAAGTACTCGACCATCTAGTAAGAATGATAGTAATGCAGTAAAATCAGTAATAGAGTCATGCAGCAGAGAAAGTAAGGCAGGTAATGGTGATGATGATCATGTGATTGGGAGAATAGAAGATGATGATGATGATGATGATGATGATGATGAAGATATGATAATGGTAAGGTATATGTCTGAGAATCCGAGATTTGGGAATTTACAGTCAGAAGAGAAAGAGTATTTCAGTGGAACAATTGTTGAAACTATGGCTACTCAACAAACTCATCATCAGCATAAGCATTCTTCTGGCTCTGCCACTTATCCTTATTCACAAACTCCTGTTTTCACTAAATCTTCCTCCTACAATGAGCAAAGGTATTAATTTACAATTACATGCTAAATTAATTAGTAGTATAATATATATTTCCTTTGTCACCTAATATTTGCTAAATTTCAATTTTTCAAGTAATTTAATGTATATTTTATTATGAAATATCTTTATCTTGATTAAACGAAAATTTATGAATATTATATAATGTATGACTAGATTTTAGGAAGAATAAAACAGGATTTTATTTGACTGTATATATTATTTCTTATGCATGACTCAGAATTACCGAAACAAAATTGGAGTTAAATAGTGTTATTATTGAAATATAGCGATTATTATGGAACGAAAGAGGAAATATGTTAGTTGTGATCATTGATTTATTTTGGTTGATGTAGCCTACTTCATTTGAATATTTATTAATTATTGTTGCAATTGATAAATGTTGTTTTTTGTTTTGAATATGTAAAGGAGCGTAAAGGCTGGGTTAGGAGCAGCAGTAGTATCGACAATGTCGGATGAGGAGGATGAGAAAGAAGATTCAAAAGTTAAAGGGATCATAAAATTGTGTATTCCTCGGAAGAAAAGTTCTTCCACTAGGCAAACTTAGCAAGTTATGAGCTTATGGTTGATAAGTGTAATTATTTGCACTTATTTATATCATTTTATACTTTTTAATGATGGTCATTGTTAGTAATTTCGTGCTTATTTTGAAGATTTATGTTAATTTACTCGTTTTGGTTATTCATGTAGATTTTGAGTGGTTTTGTTTGTTTTAAGCATAATTCTTATGATTTGAATGATGATGGAGTTTACTAAGGGGATTTTAGCTTGGGTGAACCTGTTCTACAAAGAAAATGAGTAAAAGAGTAAAAGTGTATTAATAAGGCAAAAGTTTTGAGGTGAAATTTGATACATGTCTACTCTTTTGGTCATAACTTTTGATAGGAGGATTGCATTAATGCAAAGTTTGCGGAATTAGAAACTAGACTTCAAGAGCTTTCCGACGGTATATTATATGCCCAAATTCGATAATCGAGTAAGAAATGACGATCGTTTGAAGTTTACTGAAATTGTCAGCCATAAAAGCCGACTTGGCTGTATGGTCGTGGAAGAGGCCGTCGACTAGGCTTTTTCTTCTGGATACTGTGCAATCCATTTTTCAATACTTTGACTTTGTATTATTTTCTTTAATCTTTAATTTTACTTATTTTTAGGATTTATTTAGGGGTTAATGAGGAGCATTTAGGTTAAACCTCCTTTAAAGAGGAGCACAAAGGGTAGATTGAAAAACCCCTTCTTTCTCCTTGTCTCCTTCTTTCTTCCTTTAGACTTAATTATTTTTTTTCCATTAGTTTTACTCTTAATTTTCAGCAGTTAATTTAGTTTTACTCTTAGTTTGGTTAGTTATCCAATTGTACTATTAGTTAGTTTTTCTGTTATTCCCTTCTTAGCACTTCTTTTGCTGCCTATATAAAGGCCTTCATTCTCTCATGTAATTCAATATTGGAATATTAATAATAAAAAGATTGATCATTTGTTCTTTCCGCATATATATAGTTTGAAGGTTCTAACACTTTCATATTCTTGGTAATCTCACTACAACACACTTAGCCTTTTGCGACATTGGATTTAGTGGCATTAAAAAAATGCCACTAATTCATATTTTAATGTAATAACTATTGATTTTTATTTTAAGTTCCACCATAAAGTGGTTTTGCGACACTTAATTTGGTCTTTAGTGACAAATGTAATTGTCACTATAGTCTATAGTGGCATTTGTGAGAAATGTCACTAGATCCTATGTCGCTAAAAGCTTTAGTGTGACTTTTTAATATGCTGCTAAAGACTCTAATAAATGTCACTAAATCCTCTATATACACTATAAGAAATTTGTAATAACGACATTTAAATTAAATGTCGCTAAATATATCCCACTAAAAACAAATTATGTTGTAGTGCCTATAAATTAAAAAATAGTCATATAAGATCTTATTTGAATCGTCTTGATTCAATATTTCTTAATTTTTAGTTTTCATAATTTTTTGATATGCATAATTAGAGATATTAATGATCGAATTCGTACATTAGAGGGTGTGAAAAAGTAAATGGTAAGAACAAAAGAAGTATTCACTTTTTAAATAAATCTTAAACAAAGCTTCTCTCTTCTTTCTCCCTCTACACCCTCCTATCTGTTGAGCGTCTCTTTGCTCCGTCATGGCAAGCAGGAGGAGGGGTCAGCCTCCGAGAAGGAAGATAGATCAGCTTGCTAAGTCTAGCTGAACTCTAGAACCGTGTCTTCGCAATTGAAAGCTGGGTGGGCTTTCACGATGCAAACCCTAAAAACCTAAATTCACCCAAGTTACCCTAAATTTTCGGCCATTGTTGTGGGGGTTTTGCGCTTTGGCTTAAGTGGAGTCAAGGTCATCGTCCATGGTATGAAACGAAGGTCGTGATGACAACCTCAGTAATGGAAATCGAAGGTTAAGGCTCGATTTTCATGTCAGTCCAGTTCTCTTGGTGCTCACAAAAATTTACAGGCACCACAGTCTTAAGGATACCAGAATCCTCCTGAGACGCTGCAAAATAGGATGGAACCTCAATTCAGAGGCGAAGTGCCTATACGCGACTCCTCCTTGAAGATTCGTGGGTACACAAAACCATGGGGTGCCTTCGAAGATGAAGCAATTTCTGAACCCGATGTGCGAAAACCCTAACATAAAATTCCGAAAAATTCAACTCTAAATTCAAGCAATTGACTTAGGAGTTGTCTTCTATGGATTGTATGGAAGCTTTTATAGTAAAATATTGAAGCGTATGGACCGATTTCCATGGTGGAAAAAGAAGACCGACTTCTTCGATAGCCGCTTTTAATGGATGGCATCAAGAGGTGTGGTTGTGGCGTTATGGAACCCAATTTCAACGGGTTAAAGGTTAGTTCAAACCCTAAAATTTGGGTATTGAAGTTTTTCATGAACTGCGTTTTTTGCGGTTTTGTCTCTGAGGATAACATTCTATGTGTTATTCCTTCTGCCTCTAGAGTTAGTAATAGCTCGTTGGTTGTGTCCTGAACATGTCCTTTGGGTGTCTTAATCCTTAGGAAAGCTCTGGAGTGTGTTTTGAGAGTTGTGATGCTGATGGTTGTATCCACAACCAGTCACAACTGTTTGCTTGTTGTGGGTCCTAGGCGTATTCACCTACTGCCTAACCATGCTGAGTGCATTTTCAGATGGTCTTTGAGTGGTGCCTTATGGTCTTATTTTGGTATTGCTGCTGCTAATGTCTTATATGGTTGTTTTTTTTTGTGTTCTGTAACCCGTCTCTGGGTTGTCTCAAGTTTTGATGTGTGAGCTGTTTGGTGGGTATGTTGGAAATCGTATTTTTCAAGAGAAGTAGTTGAGGGCTTAGGCTCGGTTTTAGGGTGATTTCATATGATGCAAATGCGGGCTGTGGGAAAGGCTTGTCTCTTCGACAATGGGATCGTGATGGTGGCTGTTATATGTTACTATTAGATCTGATTTGTATTGGTTTGCACTGTAATGATAAATCTTGACGATCTTTGTAGCAGAACTTTTATATAGGTCTGTAATCTTTTGTATAGGCTAGATAATAGCTCTCCTTTTTTTGAGGTGCCGCCTCCTTCCTAGCGTATGACGAGGGGCTTGTTTGACCGCTTAGAGCATCAGTAGGGTGGTGGCCCCTAAGTCTCTTGACACAAGGATGTAAAGCTTTGGCTTTTTCTTGGCATTTTATAAAATATACTTTGCCAAAAAAAACAAATCTTAAACAAAGCTAATTAATCACTAATATTACGCAAAATTTTACAATAATGAAAATAGTTGCACATTTTGTGCCGCCAACCCTTTTTTTGGGTATGTTCAAAGTAATATTTAGGGGCAAAATTGTCAAAAAAGGTGGCAACACAATAATAAAAGCTAGCGACATATAGAAATGACTTTTTTGGTTGTTTTTGTGTCAACCGTTTTGCATTAGTTTTCTTAGGACTGAGACAAAAAAACTTGTTGTGTTGGTTGTATCTATAAAATGCGGCAAAAAGCATATTTCAAATCCATGTAAAAGTACGTTTTTTGGTATCCAATTATCCATTACTTTGTTTCCATACCAACCGACCCTAGAAGGTCGACCCAACAAGCCATTTATATACTTGTGTATCCTCAACGAAATAGGGGTATCGTTAATTTATAAGTTTGAGCAATAATTTCATTTAATCCTTCGACTTTAGGCCCAAAATCACTTCTAGTGGTGCTTAAAGACTTGTTCTCAAACTTTGTTGTCACAGAATTGGCCAAACAAGTATCATCAATGTTCACCTAGTTACCCATATTGTCAATGAGCCTAAAAATCATTTTGTTATCATGATAAGGAGGATGTTAACATTGATTCCCAAAATAGTGTGATTTTTTTCCATTCATCCATTGTACATATAGAGTCGCCTTAAACATTTTTAGACTCTTAGCAAAACTTATAAAGAATTTCCCAATATATATTATTTTAAACATTAATTAAAAAAGGAAATTGAAATTAAAATTATGGTTGATAACTTGATACAATTGTTGTTAAAAGTAATCTAGAAAAATTTAGGATTTTAAAAAATAATAAATATAAATTTATCCAGACTAAAGAATTAAAAAATAAAAATATCTAAGATATTATCATAGAAGTTGCTAGAAAAAGTAATTTTGTTACCAATATTGATAATTATAAGTACCTATTGATGTAATCAATTTTTGGCAATAAAAAAAGATAGTCATTTTACATACTTGCTCATCTTCCTCTCCCAATAAATCGATTCCTTACTTTTTTATCTAAATTTCCCTACATTTGGTATCAATAGCAAATTAAACCAAGACCTCCACACACCCTGAACACATTAACTAATTTTTCATACTCCACAATAGAATAAACCTCTAACCACAAAATAAAAAAATGAGCTCAACCATTAACTAGCCCCAAGTTAATTGGTTTCCCACATTTAAGGGACAAAAATATGAACATTGAGCCATGCAAATGAGGTAAAGATTTAGCTTCCAAGATTTATGGGAATTAGTAGAAAAAGGTTAGGAGCAACCACCAAAAGATGACACTAAAGAGTCATTTGGCGATGAAACAAAAATAAAACAATATGAACAAAATAAGAAACGGGATGACAATGCCCTTTCCTTATTATCTCATGGAGTCGACTATTAAGAAATAATAATGCAAAATACAAATTACAATTGAGAATTTTTATTTTACCCTTTATTGACGGCTAAAATAAAACTTACAAAATACACTAAATAAACTTGAAGATTATTTGATAACGACGACCGTTACCCGGAAACTTGATACTTGTTGTAGGCGTGTAATCACTTTCCTTTTTTGATATTTTCCCCACAAAGAAACTTGAGTTTTGAATTGGAAATTCACAACGAGATACAAACAACACAACACACCCTTAGTACTTAGGGTATGTCACTTAAGGACAAGTGTATAATGAATTATAAGATTTGGAAGTTCTAACAAAAGGTAATTTCTCTCTTGAAAGAACACAAGTGAAAGAGAAAGAGCAAGAATGAGATTTTAGAAATTGATGAAGTGTTCACTTTTCCCCAAGCCCCTATTTATACTACTCCAAGTATAGTTAAGGGTCATGGCCATTCAATCACCCATTGATGACCAATATTAATGGCCTCCAATCAATACCATTAATAAGGTATTCATGGGCATTATTCCTCCATATTAATGGACTCCAATCAATACCATTAACAAGGTATTCATGAGCATTATTCCTCCCAATTATTCCTTTGTTATTCAAAAATTAATATGGAATAAGTAAGGGAATCCAATGCAATCAACTCAATTGACCTTGTATTTTAATACATATTGTCCCACCACATTTTGTAGTACTTGGTGATTATATACTTAGGACTATTAGACACTAAATGTTCAACAATCCTCCCCCATCTAGGGTATAATAAGTCTATTTCTCAATTACAAAACAAATTTTATAATTCCATCTCATGCATCAACGCTAATATCCCTACAGATTGAATTAATGCCTAGTGCAACACAATTCACAAGTGATCGAGTCAGAATTGATATCCATTCGGATTTGAATCAAATGACCCTTATTCCAACCACTTGAAGATGAAGTACACACAAAACCAATAACACAAAGTCATTAACCTAACACATTATAAGGTCCTGTCCGTATCTTATTCATAAGTTTATCATAGTCGGTATGCCAATATTGACTACTTGAAACGGCCACACTGAATTTTACCACATTGAATTCAAGATACGATGTTACTCATGAGTGAATTGGGCTTTTCCAATTGATCTTTATTGACATAATCCGATTGCAATTGATTTTTATTCAATTGAATCCCTACTCATGGATTTCGTAAACAAATCAGCCACATTGAACTTAGTTTTCACATAGTCAAAAGTTATGACCCCATTAGTGATAAGTCCTTGCACTAGGCTGTGCCTGAGAGCACTATGACAAGACTTACCATTATAGACTTAACTATAAGCTCTACCCAAAGCCGTCATGTAATCCGCATGATAGCCACCCGTGAAATTGGCTATGAACTCCTTAACCAATCAACTTCAGTAGATGCTGAAGCAAGAGCTATGAACTCCGCCGTAAAATCAACTATACATGTTTGTTTCTTAGAGGACCATGAGATGGCACCTCCCCCATAAAAAAACACCCAACCACTTGTATAAGAATTATCCTCTTCATTAGTGATCCATCTAGCATCAGAATAACCTTCTAAGATAGGAGGTTCACCGCTATAAGTTATACCATAATCCTTGGTACGCAACAAGTATCTTAATACTCTCCTTATCGCCATCCAATAATGGGGACCCGGGTTGCTTGTAAATCTACTAAGTTTAACAACCGCAAAAGCTATGTCTGGTCTTGTATAGGTCATCGCATACATCAAAGATCCAATGACCTTTGAATATTCCAATTGTGAAATTGGTTGACTAGTATGTTTGGCAAACTTCATATAAGGTTCCATGGGAGTAGATAGCGGTGTCTTATCAAGCATGCTAAATCGCTTAAGTATTTTCTCAACATACTGAGATTGACTTAGCTCGATTCGTTTACCTTGTCTCATGATTTTAATACCTAAGATCACATCGGCCTCCCCCATATCCTTCATCTCAAAAGACTTAGACAAAAAGTCTTTTGTCTCTTGAACTTGTACTAAACTAGTACCAAAGATGAGCATGTCATCTATATATAGACAAAAGATAACCCCATTTCCATGGATATCAAATTTTCTATAAACACACTTATCGGCTTGATTCACTTTGAATCCAAAGGACAAAATTGTTTCATCAAATTTTTGATGCCATTGCTTAGGTGCTTCTTTAAGTGCATATAAAGATTTAACAAGTTTACACACCTTTTGCTCTTGTCCTTCCAAAACAAACCCTTCGGGTTGTTTCATATAAACTTCCTCTACTAATTCTCAATATAGAAATGCAGTTTTAACATCCATTTGATGTATCTCTAGATGTTAAATAGTAGCCGAAGCTACCAATAACCGAATAGTGGTTATTCTTGCAACCGATGCATATGTGTCGAAATGATCGATACCAAGCTTTTATCTAAAGCCTTGTGCCACTAAACGGGCCTTGAACTTGTCAATAGTACCATCAATCTTCATTTTCTTTCCAAAAATCCACTTGCAACCTATTGGTTTACAAGTAGGAGAAAGATCCCTAATACCCCAAGTGTTATTTACCTTGATGACTTGCATCTCATCATCAATAGCATCTTTCCAAAAGGCACTATCATGTGATGTCATAGCATCGCTATAAGTCAATGAGTCACCTTTCACATTGTATAAATATGGAACTCTAGAAGAAATTTCACTTCTGGTACCTTCAACAAAATATACATCGAAATCTGGTCCAAAGCTTTTAACTTTCTGTTGTCTCTTACTCCGTTTAGGAATAGGATCAACAATTTGTTGTTCATCTAGCTGTAGATTTTTCATCTACATCTAGGAGTGAACATTGTTGATTATCATCAACATCCTCATTAGTACAAACTTGTAGACTTCTTTGTCTACTCACCGATGAAAATTTTATTTCATCAACAATTGCATTTCTTGACTCTATAATCCAAAGAATCGACATATAGCCATTTTATTCTATAACATAGAACTTGTAAGTTTTGCTATGAATAGCATAACCTATAAAAATGCATTATATCCCTCGTTCTCCGAGTTTCTTTCTTTTGTTACCTAGCAATCTTACAATGGCCCTACAACCCCAAACTTTAAGATAACTTAAGTTTGGTTTTCTATTTTGCCAAAGCTCATAAGGAGTCTCCTTATTTGTTCTCATTGGAACCCGATTAAGAATGTGACAAGCCGTCAACATTGCTTCACCCCAAAACCCTTCACTCCAACCCGAGTAAGATAACATGGAATAAACCATCTCTAGTAGAGTACAATTTTTCCTTTCCGCCACACCATTTGATTGTGGTGTGTATCTTGCGGTTGTTTCATGTATTTTACTAATTGAATTAAAATAATTTGGATCATAATATTCACCTCCTTTATCGGTTCTTAATCGTTTAAGTTTACTATCAATTTGTATTTCTACTTCGTTTTTGTAAATCTTAAAATGATCAGGAGCCTCATTTTTTTATGTAAAAGGTTTACATAACAAAACTTGGAAAAATCATTAATAAGTGTTATGACATATTTCTTATTTCCAAATGATGGTGTACTATGAAAGTCACAAAGATCACTATGAATCAATTCCAAAATTTCGGATCTCCGTTCAACACTCTTTAAAAGGTGTCCTTGTGATCTTATTTAACATGCACGTTTTGCAATTTTTAGACATTTTAACACACATAGGAATCAAGTCATGTTTAGACGTAAAAACTATTTTATCAAAATTAAACATGTCCTAGTCTAACATGCCACAAATAATGCAAATCATCATTGTCATTCATACTTGAAGTTTCAACATTACAAATGACATTTTTATTCAATTCCAAAGACAGCTTAAACAAGCTATTACATAAATAAGCACGACCTACTAACAAGTTAGTTTTTAAGATAATACACCTATCGGCTTCAAATACTAATTTGTAGCCCATCGATTTAAAACTGGACCCGAGATAAGATTTCTACTAATGTCGGGTGCATAATAAACATCCCTTAAAACTAAGAGATTCTCCGTAGTGAACAATAGCTCAACTTGTCCTTTACCTTGGACCATGATAGATGCGTTGTTTCTCATAAAGAGATGCTCCCCATCAACCACCTTGTGAAAGGTTTTAAACCATTTTGTAGAGTTACATATATGTGTGAAATTTTGATATTAAAAGAATAAAGTTTTTAATTGTTTTATAACAAGAATTATGGATTTGTGTGAATATATAAGTTTTACTTATCTTATAACTAGAAGTATTAATTTTTGTGAACTTATAAAGTGTTACTTGTTTTATAACTAGAAATATTGATTTCGTAAAATAATATTAGTTGTATTTGTTTTATAATTAGAATATTGATATTTGTGAACTTAATAAGTTTTACTTGTTTTTCAACTTAAAATATTGATTTTTGGTGACTTTGTTGAATTTTGAAAGTTTATCCATAGATCATACTTTTATTTGATTCATAATTAGAATATTTTTTTTTGTGAAAAGAATTTTTTTTTTAGAAATGTTGATCATTGAAACTTATTGCAAGAGAAATAAAATTTAGTAGCTACTTGTGAAAAATATTAATTTGGAGACCATTAATAGGATATTAAAGTATTGGTGAAAATTTATTTAATAAATAAACTATTAAAAATAAAGTTATAAATAAAGTTTAATGTTCAAAACCTTAGTGGTGAACATAAAAGGGTATATAGGAAGAATATTATTAAATAAGAAAGTTAACATATAATATGGTCAAAGTCAACTTGTAGTAGTAAAAATGTGATGTGCTTGTATTAAATTATATGTGTATTGATTGAATGACCCTGATAGTAAGGAAATGTCGAACCATGGACCCGCATGTAAAATCCCGGCGCCCGTGTTGGCCGGCACGTAAAATTCGGTGTTAGACAAAGGGTTAGCTACTTATCCTGTAGAAGTTCGAGCATAAACATTGGCGGGGTGACGACCCCACCACAGTTAGATATAGGGCTTTGACCCTAATCTAGCCAGACCCTTACATATATCATGTGTCATATTGTTGTGCTTGTTGATCAGTAATAAACTTAATTACTATTGATGTTATAAGGCATGATACGATTATGAGTATTAACCAACTGAACTTGCTTAAGTATTAAGATTACCGAATTGTATAAGTGGCAGTAACGTACTTCTGCCAGGGTTGAGAATGGTATCTTCATGACTTAAAAGTGTGGAACAGTAAAAGAATATGGTAAAAGTATACAATGATGTCAATTAATTTTAAGTTCGTACTCTAATTATTATTTAGTAAATGTAGTGTATTATTTCCGTATTTTGAGCTGGATAGGGAGTTATTCTCAGCGTTAAGCGCTGACCGATACAATCGGTTGTCATCCGTATTGTGGATGACAGCACATTGCAGGATTTAGTCTCAGGTTCCGATCCAGGCCGCAGCCACAATTTATTTATGCTATCGAGAACTTAGCTGCAAATCTTTTTATATATATACTTCATGTTTGATGATTTTGACGTATTTAATTATAATTATTGTGTATTTTTGAAACAAATAATATGTATTTTTATTTTCCTATTTTTATGTAATATTTCTCATTTCTAATAAACATTTTTTTTAAAGGTTTTTAGCAGATCGGCATTTTCACACTTCCGCATTATTTTGTAAAAATTTTCATTAATATTAATTACCTATCGAATTTATCGGTCCTGCTATAAGCAGAGTACATTGCAACATCAATTGCAGCATGCGAGGCAATGTAACTCAAAAGGATATTGATCGGTCTACAACATAAGTGAGAAACACCTACTACAATATTCTGCGACACGATGTCAATAGCAATGACGAAGAATCCAATGTTTCGTAGCAGATCAAAACACACCTAGATACGACATCACTACATTTGTGAGTTGGTAGACAAGACAGAGATTGAACCACAGTTCTGCAAGACGGGGGATCAGCTTTTCACAAAACCCATATCAACTTATAGATTTATCGAGTTCAGAAGACAACTCAGAGTTCTACATTTTTCAGATTAAGGGGAGTGTTAGAAGTAATCTAGGAAAATCTAGAATTTTAAAAAATATTAAACATAAAAATATCTAAACTAAATAATTAAAAAATAAAAATATCTAAGATGTTATCATAGAGATTGTTAGAAAAAGTAAGTTTGTTACCAATATTAATGACTATAAATACCCATTGATGTAATCAATTTTTGGCAATGAAGAATCTTAAGTCATTTTACATAGCTCATCTTTCTCTCTTAATAAATCAAGTCACTACTTTTCCATCTAAAATTCCATAAAATTATTACTTTATAAATTTGCCTCTCAAGTTAAATTTATTTTAAACTTAATTAAGTAAACAATTCTCTTGATAACTTAGAAGAACTTGTTTTAGTTAAATTGTTGTTGAATGTTAATTTTTAATTTAAATTGTCGATTAATGTATATTTTTCTAAATTGTTGTTAACTATAATATTTTATTTAATTATTGTTAAATGTAAATTTCTTTTAGTGACTATAAATACCTATTGATGTAATCACTTTTTGGCAATGAAAAAAGAGAGTCATTTTACATACTTGCTCCTCTTCCTCTCCCAATAAATCAATTCACTACTTTTCTATCTAAATTTCTCTACAATTATTACTTCATAATATTGGCTTTCAAGTTAAATTTATCATAAAGTTAAGTAAACAATTCTCTTGATTTCAAAAAAAAAAAAGTAAACAATTCTCTTGATTTAGTGACTTGAAACTTGGAAGAACTTGTTTTAGTTAAATTGTTGATTTAAATTGTTGTTAACTGTAATATTTTATTTAATTTTTGTTAAATGTAATTTTTTTATTTAATTGGTTAATACAATCAATTTCGCATTTTAAAACTAACAAAAAAATAAAATAAAATTGAGATCAACAAATAAAAAAATCTTAAGCCTTACTTCATGTCAATATTTTAATTCTATATGCACATGCGTGATTGGAAATTTTGATGTTAGATTAGAATGCCCATTGCATTTTAGTTAGTATTATGCGCTTTTCATGCCGCAGTGTAGTATCACTAGCATCAAGAAAGTTTAGTTAACTAAATGACCCGCTTTTTATTTGTCATCAACCTTTTTTAAACACTAGTTTCTTTTTTTTTTCTTTTTTTTTTTTTTTTTTTTTTATAAAATTTTATCACTAGTTTTTTATATTAAAGTTTTAATTTTGTCCTACCCACAAATAAAAAACTCTGATTTTTCTCAATTCTTCAAGTAAACAATTGTTCAACGTAAATACACGCAATGCATATGATTTTCTTTCAATGTTCAAGACACAATCTCAAAGTTTTGGAAAATTTATTGCGAATAATTCGACCTATTTTCAATTACCTGTTAATAATCGCATTTTTTGAGAATTTTGGTGATAATTCAATCTTTGCTTTAAGTTTGTTGCCAATAGACTCTTTAGAAAATGACCTACTATATCAGGCTAACTCCCATCTTCTCCTTCTTTATAATAATCCAATCTATTTTCCATTACCTGCCAACAATCCCACCTTTTGAATTTTTTTAAATAATTCAACCTTTGTTTACATTTTGTTGCCAATGGACCCTTCAATAAGCTAAATACTCAATTTCTCTTTGCCACTAGCTTATAATAATCCAGCATATCTCATCCATACGTGTTAAGTCAGTTTTAATTTTTTTAACACATCTTCTCTTCAATTATTATCAAAAAATCAACAATTTTAAAAATACTTGTCATGGTAACATTTATTTATATTATTTATTTAATTAATTTGTAATCTAGTAAAGCTACCTGAACACCTCCTTCTACTGGTGACTGAACTTGACCTCCAGTCAAAGTTGGTTTTATTCAGACTCTTCAATTAACTCACCCAACTCCTAAGTAACTACTCCCTCAACTTCCACATAACTTCCCACTACTATCCACTTCCTCCATCATGTCCCCTTCTCATAAGAAATAACTTCTCAAAACACATTATGTAGAGGTCTTGGGGCTCATTTTTGGGGGGAGGCACAGATAATACACTGAAACTCTGTCAAAATCGCTAGTCACCTTTACATATGGTTATCTCCCACATCACCACCGTGAATCACCGCATTTTGTCCTCACCATCCTCATAATTTCCCAGTGATCTTCTACTGTTCACTCATTCTTCTACTTCTCCGATCTGACTTGAGCGTCGGAGGGGTTTTCCGGGAGACCACCCCCGGGCAAGGCTAACTTGTTTTGTGCAGGACAGTAGGTGAAGAGGCGAAACCATTCCGTTATCACATCACGACAATTGAGCTTCCACTACACCTTATCCTTAGGCGTTCTCGAGGTTGATTGTCGATTCAAGTTTCTTCTTCGAAACAGTTTGGCGCCGTCTGTGGGGACTAGTTACAAAAAGCCATGGCTCCCAAGAGAAACCCTACTCAAACCGCTACCGTGCATAGCACAGATACAGACACTTCCGCAGGTCAGGCTAACAATCAAGTCGTGACCCGTCGTGATCTGGACATGCTAGCACAGAATCTCACGGCTGCCTTCTCAGAGCAGCTACGTACGGTCTTAAATGCCAATACCCCTGTTCAACGACAAACTATGGTCGAGATGGCTAACCAGATCAAAATCTCCAAGAGCAAGTGAATCCCCAACACCATTCAAGCCATCCAATATCCCGAAGTAACACAGGGATGTCGCGCTCTAGTAGGAGAAACAAAAGGCGACGTGAGATGTCCAAAACACATGAAAGCGCAACCAGAGAGAACTCCCAAGAAGGGGAATCCAAAACAGCCTCTCATGATGCCCGCACTTTTTTGAAAAGTAAGAGGCAAAAAGCATCCACACAGGTCCAGACTCTGATCGATAGAAAAAGGGAAGAAAGAAGGAAAACATCCATCACCGGTTCAAGCTACTACGCCAACCCGGTAATAAAGCAACAGGAGGAACTAAACCAGAGAGATCTTTCAAAGATCCCAATGCTAATAAACTCCCCGCTTTCTGATGAAATTTTAGCCACAACAAACCCTGCGAAAATCAAAGTCCCAAACATGGCGGCCTTTGATGCCACTACGTGCCCAGAAGAGCACATAATGGCGTATAAAAACTTGATGCTCCTTTACACCGCGGAACCGACCCTCCTCTGTAAGTTCTTCCCTACTACGCTCTCAGGAGTTGCGCTGACATGGTACACCTCACTTCCCCCCGGAAGTATTCGTACCTTCGCCCAACTCGAAGAGAAATTCCTATGTTACTTTGTCGCCTCCCGAAGGGAAGAAAAATCCAACTTTCACTTGCTCAGCATAACATAACATGAAGGGGAATCTATATCCTCTTATCTGAAGAAATTTCACGAGGCAGTGTTAGAAGTCACGGAGTTGGAAGAATCGGTTGCCTTGAACGCCCTAATCAACGGCATGAGAGCCCAAAAACTGAAATTTCAGTTGGTGGAAAGCCAAGTGAAAACATATGCGGAGGCCATGAAACAATGTCAAAGCTATGTCACGGCTTCTGAAATTTGTCAGGCCCATGATCCTAATAAGCGGAGAGCCGAAAGGAAGAACCAACTACCCCCTCATCCTTCCTCCCGGAATAGAGAAGAATATGTGTAACATCCCGAAGTTTAACTCAGATCGGTTTAAAAGAGAAAACGACTTTTTGAAGAACCAAATACAGTTCGAGTCAAACCCGGGCGTTAAACGGATAGTTAAAACGGATTCATAACGAAACAAAACTTGCAGACCGAGTTCTAATAGTGTTATTATAATTTACCAGACATAAAGAAACTTAGCAGCGGATAAGTTCGTAGTATAGGTCTAATTATTACAACTCGAGAGCGTTCACACCTCATAAAACCAAACATTTAAAAAGTACGAAACTTAAGTTCATAATAAATTCTGGACTTGACAATTTATTTCTCCCATAGTAATCCTCACTCCCCATACTTGCAATTAACTTACTGCTAGTCATTATCCAAGAAGGAAACGACATCATCGCAGAACCGTTAAGATCAAAAGTACACGTCAGCAATAAGTCGTAGTTCATTTAATTCGAGTACAATAAATTTAAAGATGATAACTTTAATAATTTCGTGTTTCAGTTAGTCAGCCATACTGCTGTATCTTTTTCAGCCATATTGCTGTATCTTTTCCAGCCATACTGCCGGTACCACTCCAAACTCCATAGGCGAGACAATACGTTAGGGGGAGCTAACCCCTAAGCAAGTCTCTACCATAGACACACGTCCTACTTCGGTGCCTATGGTTAAGTATGCATACCCCCACGGTGGCTCATAGGCTCCAAAGGCCGCGAGTAATTCATTCCATCAATTGACGTCATACTACGTCCACTTTCAAGTTAGTGAGGTCATACTACCTCTGCTTATTAATATGTTATAATAGAATAAATTATTCTGAAGCGCATCAATATTCATACTACATGACCATACTTTACCTTTGTTACCATTATCATATAGTACGTAACATATACTATAATTCTATGCTGCGTGTACGTACCTTGATCAAGCAAACAAAGCACAAGGTCCTAATCAATTTCCGGTCACGAATTGGCTTCCTACAAGGTATAACCGTATTCGGAAATAAGAACACACTCACATTTTCCTAAAGGCAAACCACATCACATACATACAACTACCATCACACATAGAACACATACGCATATCGTGAGACATATACCACAATCCTAAGTCACATTAAACACTTAGAAAAACACAGCATATGAATCTGTCCAGAAACTTGTCATAACACTGTCAAACTGGAAATCTGACTTCACCGTTGCGTCCGGAAGACATCAAAACCCCCGGGTACCAATTTTCATGATTTATAACATAGTATAGATATTTTTAACCTAATTTCAAAGCCAAAATGCTCCAAAAACACCATTTTTCATGATTTTCCAATCCTACGGGATTTTGTCAATTCTTGTTCAAAATTCATATAAATTCCAATTTCTACATTTCCTATTAAATCTTTATCATACAAATCATAAATTCATGCTCATATAAAAGAAATCATTTTCAAAATCCATAATTAATAAATTCTTTAACAAATCATTCCTCCACTTTAGATCTCATGCCATACCAAGACATCCTCTTATATTTCAATAAAACTTCTCCTTAAAAATTCTACTTTAAACATATATTTTATTATCATCATTATTATTATTATTTTTATGATTAATATGATTATTTTACACATCCTTCAACAACTTAGTTTAACATGCTCTTTTTCAAGACAATTTCTACAACACAACATCCAACACCACCAATTGACAATTATTTAATAATAACCATACTACTATAAAAATCATGGAAGAAATTATGCTAAAATTCATTCAACACCATACATTACATACTCTTTACAATTATATTTAAAATTTAATAAAAGATAAAGACATAGAATTACTTACAATGAGATGGAAAGTGGCGTGTGGGCTTAGAGTTTTAGGGCTTGTTTTCTTAAGTTTTAGGAATAATGAGGGTTAGAGAGGATTCTTAGACTTTAGGCAATAAGAAATGTCTAAGGAAATGAATTGATTAAGAGATATGGCAATTATTCTATCAATAATCATGGGGGTTACAAATCCCATGAAAAACCCTCCATATGGTCGGCCCTCTCCTTTCCCTCCTATTATTTTTATTTTTTTTTCTTTTTGTTAATTTGAATTAAGAAGAGTTTAAAGGTTTTGGGCCCGAAAGGTTTTAAAGGTTTAAGAGTTGCACAATGCATGTCCAAGCCCAATTTCCAAACATAAGCTACTAATTAAAACATGAAATACTAGTAATTTCTATTAAATATACCGGAATTTATCGTTTCAAAATATCGGGGTGTTACAATATGCCTCAAGGAGGGAAAGAAATCACTTACCGCGACGTCTTGATCCCCCTTCTGATATGGGACCTCCTCGAACACGACATGTTTATTCCACGGAAGAAGGGCCAAGATCACGTAACTTGATGGACCGAGGTAATGATCCGTTGTTCAACAGAAACCGAAAAGATATCTTCTTTGCTATCAGGGATGAGTTGCCGGCTCCACCACCTACCACTACTCCCTCTGATCGTCACAACTTCAACTTGTGGTGTGACTACCACATGGAACATGGTGATACCTTGGCCCAATGTCGTGAACTCAAGCGCATCGTGTATCAACTCGCGGATGAGGGAAAGCTGGAACGGTTCCTTGTTAAAAAAGAATACAATAGAAACGACGTAGAAAGATGAAATTGGGCCCCAAGGCGAAGATCTCCCAGAAGGGAAGAAGCTAGGCGGGAAAGTTCCAACACTCAAGGGACTATCCACCTAATTTGCGGAGGATACTCCGAAGATTATCCCACTATCCGTGCTGTTAAGGATAGTGTGCACACCTTGCTGAAGGGGCCACCCAAGACTTCCCCCTCAAGGCCCATCATGAAATTCGATGTCGTAACATCTCAGCCATTGCAACAGCCTGATACTGACCCATTGGTAGTTTCAATCAAAATCGGACACATGAAGGTGAAACGTGTATTAGTGGATACCGGAAGTACCGCTGACCTTATCACTATGGAATGCCTTCGACAGATGAAATTCGAAGAAAAACACCTTCAACCACTTGATAAACCGCTGATAGGCTTTGGAGGTAATCAAGTCACTCCATTGGGCACCATCATACTCCCCGTTCGAGTAGGGGAAAGAGACCGCTGTAAGACCATGCCCATCCGCTTTACAGCGGTAGACCTGAAATTCCCTTACAATGCAATCATGGGGCTTCCCCTCATCAACAAACTCAAAGTAGCCATTCTCCCCCATCAATTGCTACTCCAATTCGAGCAGGATGATGGCAAGGTAAGTATATTGAAAGGAGATCAAGTCACGGCCCGACAATGCCTCATCAATACTCTAAAATAGGAAGCCATTCCGAAGTTCCTTCCAAACGGCGGAGGCAAGAACCCTTCTCCATCATGAGCGTCTACACTAATGTCGCCAATACTCCCGCAAAACCTCAACCTGCAGAACAATATGAGGAAGTGGAAGTGTTCGAGGGAAAGAAAGTCAAGGTCGGTAAGAATCTCCTCGAAGCAGAGAGACGCGATGTCTTAGCCACCATAGCTGAGTTCCGCGACATCTTTGCTTATTCTGTTGAGGAGATGCCTGGCATACCCTCCGACATGATGTGCCACAAGCTTGACATAAAGGTTGGCTACAAACCGGTGAAGCAGAAGCTGCGACATCAAGGGAAGGAGAGAATAGAAGCCGCGAAAGAAGAGGTCGAAAAGTTACTGAAAGTCGGGTTCATCCGAGAGTGCAAATATTCTGATTGGCTATCTAATGTTGTACTTGTAAAAAAGCCAAATGGGAAGTGGCGGATGTGTGTTGATTTCACGGATCTCAACAAAGCATGCCCTAAAGACGACTATCCTCTCCCCAAGATAGATAGGCTGGTAGACTCTACCGCAGGCCACGCCCTATTGAGCTTCATGGATGTTAATGCGGGTTACGATCAAATCCCATTAGCTCCGGAGGATCTGCCTCATAAGGCCTTCATCACGAACGCAGGAGTATATTGTTACAATGTCATGCCCTTTGGCTTAAAGAATCCTGGAGCCACCTATCAGAGAATGGTTAACAAAGTCTTCCAGAATCAAATAGGGCGGAACTTAGAGGTATACATGGATGACATGATCACCAAAAGCAAACAAGCCAAAGACCATGCCGCGAATTTGAAAGAAACTTTCCTTACCCTTCGTAACCATCAAATGCGACTCAACCCTGAGAAGTACGTATTTGGGGTTACTGGGGGTAAGTGTCTTGGCTTCGTTGTAGATGAAAGGGGCATAGAGGCCAGCCCGGACAAGATTAAGGAAATAATGAACATGAAGTCGCCCACTTTGGTGAAAGAAGTTCAAAGACTAACTGGTTGTATCGCTGGCCTGGGTAGATTCTTGTCTAAATCAGCAGACAAGTGCTCCCCCTTTTTCAAAACCCTCAAGCAAGCTAGATTTGAATGGACGAAAGAAGCCGAGGAATCCTTCAGTCAGTTAAAGGAATACTTGGCCTCCCTTCCCAATCAAGAGTGGAAGTTATATGTAGATGGTTCCTCCACCAAATCTTTTAGTGGAGCAGGCCTTCTCATCATATCATCTGCCGGAATTCGCATGGAAAGGGCGGTGAGGTTTGAGTTCTTGGCCTCAAACAACGAGGCGGAATATGAAGCACTTCTTTTGGGGCTCAAAATATGCTATGAAGCTGGGGCTAAAATTCTATCCATATTCTCTGACTCTCAATTAATAGTGGGACAAGTTAATGGAGAATTTGAGGCAAAGGATGAAAGCATGAAAATGTATTTGCTGCATGTAAAAGGGCTCGTCGAGAAATTTGAGAAGTTCACCTTGTCTCACATTCCACGATCTGAGAATGCACAAGGTGATTCCCTAGCAAGACTCGCCAGTTCGGCTGAAACAGCCGCGGCTAGAGATATTGTGTGGGAAGTTCTCCCGAATCCCAACATCAATTTCATGGTATATCCTATAGACAGATCGGGATCGTGGATGGATCAATACATACAATATTTGCAGCACAATACCTTGCCTCAAGATGAAAATCAAGCCAACATCCCTCAGAAGAAAGCCAAATGGTTTGAACTCCACGAAGGGACACTATACAAAAAGTTCTATTCTCACCCTCTGAGATACACGAGGGAGGTGGCGGTATCCATCAAGGAGTTCGGACCGTGGTCAACAAGATTCTTAGAAGTGGTTACTATTGGCCTTCCCTAAAAGGAGACACTGAAAAGATCGTCCGACATTGCACCAAGTGCCATTATTTCTCCAAGATAGACAGGAAGCCATCTAACTATCTATCCGGCATTTAAGCAGTATTACCTTTTGACAAGTGGGGAATGGACCTCGTCGGACAATTTCCACCAGCCAAAGGACAGGGAAAGTTTATCATTGCAGCCATAGACTATTTCACGAAATATGTTGAGGTAGAAACGCTGAGCTCTGTCACAGATAAGCAAGTGTGTCAATTCATATGGCGTAACATCATCACCAGGTACGACATTCCAAGGGTCTTGATTACTGACAATGGTAGACAGTTTATTAGCAAGAATACACTGGAATATTGCAACAAATTCAACATTTAAATTAGTTTCAGCTTCGTATCTAGGCCCCAAACCAATGGCCAAGTAGAATCAGCAAACAAAGAAATTCTCAATGGCATCAAAAAGAAGATAGAAGGCGCGAAAGACACGTGGGATGAAGAGCTACCATGCATTCGTTGGGCTAGTCGAACAACAGTTAAAGAAGCAACATGCCACACTCCTTTCTCTTTGGTGTTTGGTTCAGAAGCAGTGTTACCGGTAGAAACAGGTATTCCCTCAACGAGAGTCACATATTACGATCATGGAGAAAATGTCGTGGCAAAGAAGGTAAACTTAGACCTACTCCCAGAAACAAGAGGAAATGCACTATTGAGATCCATAGCTCAGAAACGACGAATGATTCGCCAATTTAACCGTCATGTCAAGACAAGAATACTTAAAGAAGGGGAGTTTGTGCTCCGCAAAGTTGAAGCCACTGGAAAAATTGTTGAAAAAGGCAAACTCGGGGCTAATTGGGATAGACCCTACAAAATAATCCGCACCGTCGTACCCGGCACTTTTGAACTAGAAGATATGAAAGGCAATAAGCTCCAACGTCCGTGGAATGGGGATCATTTGAAAAAGTTCTTCATTTAACAAGATATGCAAGGGGCTAGTATCATCATTATCCGTACCATCACAATCCATACTCTGTCATGCTTAGACATGTCATCAGTCATAATATCAGTGTTTTCAGTATTTTCAGCATTTTCAGTATTTCAGTATTTTCAGTATTGTCGGTATTTTCAGATTTTACTTCGTTTAATTTAATCCGCGTTTTCATTTAATGTAAGCACTTACATTTCATTATTTCCGATCATTCAGTCTAAGCATCAGACGTACTTGATGTTTCAACTCTAACAGTTTGTCAGACGTACTTGGCAACCAATCTAATCAATTTTTGCATTTCTTAAATTCAACATTTTATTTCATCCTTCCGTAAAGTCGGAAAGTCGGACCTAGAAAAAGGGGTCCTTTTGTCTAAAAAGTTCTAAGTGTTGAGCTATGTTCGTTAAAACGGCAAATAATCTCTATAATCCGTAATATCGATAAGCCGGACCCTTGAAAGAAGGTCCCCCTACCCAAAATATTCTAAGTAAAAATCCACACATTGGGCAATACATTTTGGCAAGTCGCGTAGTCAATGATTCGGACCCCGAATAAGGGATCATTTTTAACCAAACAGGAGAATTAAAGCAGGATCAACGACATTCACGGCAATATACATCATTATGTAATAACATCCAAAAATTACAATTTCGCGAAAAATCGCCAAAATCATAGTAGCATCAAAGTTAATTACAGCAGTTGAAATGTATCACGGCACAATTAAGTCAAATAATTACAAGTGGTGGATTACATCAAATGTTTTCGAAAAAATGATCAGCATCAACAGCAACTGCGATGTCCTGCGGTTGGTCGTCTTGCGGGTTTGGAGAGAAATCTACATATTCCTCGACGTTGAATGGCTCCACTTCAATCTCCGACAGGTTCTTGCGTAAGCTCTGAAGGCTTTTCCCCTCATCAATCAGTAAACCGGACACTTGTAAGCTCAAATTTTCCAATTGGGAAATCGCCATGTTTCGCGGAGGCTCAGGCACCGGTGAAGGAGACAATGTCAATTTCTCCAAGTCTAAGCACAAGACTTCCTTCTCCGCTGCTTCACTGACCTTCTGCAATCAATCCTCTTTTTCCCGGGCATCCCAGTCTGGATCAACCGGCACTGCGGATTCTTTCTCCAGCTGGTCATGCAGATTGATTAGCGCCTCGTCTCTTTTCTCTTGGGTAGCTTGGCGAAGCGAATCAAAATCAACCCCAACGGCTTCCGCGGCTAGTCGAAACATCTCCAATTGATCAGATCACTAGCCTCCATCATTTCCTGGGTAAGCCGATCTAAAAAGGTCGCGGCATCAGGTTCATCAGATGTAAGCCAATCCCGCGCATTCCTGGCGCGCCTCTCAGACCGAAGCTTGTAGATTTTGGCGGCATCTAACAGCTTGTTGAACTTGGCAATGTCCTCTTCGACCTGCTTCAGAAGGAACTGATTCTGGCGATCAAACTTGTTGTAAGCGTCGACCAGATCACTAACTCCGTGGCCCAAGGTCGCGGAAAGACCGGTTGCCTTGTCAAGGTTGCCAATTGAGCTCTTCAGGTGCTTTAGGGTCGCCTCCCTCCACTGCTCGGTTCTGAGCAGACGAGACTTTAGCTCATCACATCTAGCAACTTTCTCCCTCAAACCCGAAAGCTCGCCCAGTTCTTCCTTTAGCTTATGAAGCTCCTCATTCTGCTCATCACACCGAGCAGTTAGAGCCTCCATCGTCTCTCTGTCTACCGCGCTTTGCCTATATGTGTTCAGTTCGTAGGGGGGGGGGAAGCTCACAGTATCATAATTCCCCGGTGTCAGCAAATTATAATCATTCGGGATTCCGAACTTCGTCGAAATTTTATCCCTCTGCTTCTCTAATTCCCCTTTAGTGACCAAGTCGACAAAATAGTTTAAAGGGCCACCATCTTCTATGTAGAAAGGAGGAGGATGTCGCACAACACTTTCCCTGCTCGAAGATTCGCTTGATCCCTCCATTTTTTCTGTATCTACAATCAATAACCCTTCCAGATCAGGATTTATTCTTGGCAAGTAGTTGGGCAAAAAAGCAACGCTCACTTCCCATGGTGCGGGCTGGTGTTTGTCCGATATATAAATAGGGGATACAGACGACTCCCCGGTGTTTATTGATTCATAGTGAGGGGTAATCCTTATGTCACTACTATCATCCGAATCATGCTGAGCGACGTCAATGTTCATTATTTGGTTACATACAACTAAAAGGGGAAATCTTGGGTTCACAGTGTTAGTCTCAATGTTAGCCGCGGAATTATTGTCAGCCATAGTCAAAATAAATTAGCAATTGGTATTTTTCAAATATTAAAATTAGGTTTCATAAATATATTCAAAGTCCTGATGAACAAATTCAAGTTATGATGAACAAATTTAAGATTCTCAAGAATAGTTTGAAGATATTCAAATAATTTGAAGAATAGTTTGAATACCTTTGAAGATCTTGAAGAATTTTTGTCAGAAGTTTGAAGATTATGTCAGAAACTTTGAAGATCTTGAAGAATTTTTGTCAGAATTTGAAGATGAATTGAAGATTATCAAAGCTTCTTTCTCTAGTTTTCTCTCACTAAAATATAAGTTAAAAAATGCAAATGAAGTTAGGTGAGAAGAACAGTTCCAAGTTTTCCTATTTGTGGCAGCAATAAATGCTCAACCACCCTTTTTGAAATAACACCTTCCGTAAAATCGATAAGTCGGATCCCATATTGGATACAAGAAAGGGAAATTTTCCAAGTATGGGGCTGAGACACGCCTACAAGTGCCGGTGATCATAGCACTCATGTAAGCCGTGGGATCGATGAGTCAGACCCCCTATGGAGCATGGGAAAGCAAGAATTTGTCTAAGTATAGAGAATCAAATCAAGACTATCATGCCCGTAACATCGATAAGTCGGACTCCTTATAGTGCTTCAAATACTAAAGTCATTCTAAGTACCAGAGCATATTATAAGATGTCCGTAGGGTCAATAAGTCGGACCCTTAGGGAGGACCTTCCTATGTAAAATTATTCTAAGTATGAGAAGGATCTCATTTATCTGTCCGACTTATGGATGCGGCGACAGTTGTAAAATGCTGGAATCTTTGAACTTGCCGTAAGATCGATAAGTCGGACCCCCAAATTTGGGTTAGGTTTGAAAATTTGGCTAAGTATGATATGATGTCACGACGTCAAGATGACTTAAGCCAAGAGTCAAGGTTAAACTTAAGGGTATATCTCATAAATCCAAATCTGCCGCGACTCCCTTTGATATACAAGCCATGACATCCTACCAAGCATCTGCAGTATATGACGTCGCGACATGAAGATGGGTTGTCATACCGTCTCTACTAGCAGGCCGGACTACGAGTTTGCCGCTGGACCGTGGGATCGATAAGTCGGACCCTTGATGGTGTCCAACCCATCAAAATTTGTCTAAGTATGGATTAAATCGTAATGATGTCGCGACAGTAGATGAATATACCCCCTACATGTAGCGATATCTACCAGTAGGACTTATTGATGTTCCCATCATCTGAAATTCCAAGACATGCCTAACATGACCGTATAAGCCGCGACGTCATAGGGAAACATCTCCGAAGGCTCCTTAGTGGCCGCAGGATCGATAAGTCGGACCCCCTTTGGCAGTCAATTTTCCAAAAAGTTTCTAAGTTATAGTACCTAACAAGCAACTGATTATTCTGTGACACATTTGATCCGCGGCACTCAGAGAAGACTTCCCCCTCTGTCCGTGAACTCGATAAGTCGGGCCCCTAAAAGGGATGGCCACAGCTTAAATTTATCTAAGTCCTTGTGCATTCTGGAGTTTCCATCCTCTTAGTACCGCGGAAGATCACACCATTGATGTCGCTAACTTGATAAGTCGGACCCCTTATAGGGGATCCATCAGTGAAAAAATTTCTAAGTCACCAACCTTGCAGCACTACCCAAATAGATGCCGCGGCTCACGTGACAGCTATTCCGCGGAATTTCACAGGAACTTGGGGCTTGTTCGATTTTTCCACGGTGCTCGGCTCAACTCTATTCTTACTGCATAAAGCAAGATGTTTCAAATTGTGGGAGCACCCTTTTCTACATCATCCTTCATGCGTGGGGCTAAATTTGGTTTTATTCAGACTCTTCAATTACCTCACCCAACTCCTAAGTAACTACCCCCTCAACTTCCCATAACTTCTCACTACTATCCACTTCCTCCATCATGTCCCCTTCTCATCAGAAATAACTTCTCAAAACACATTATTTAGAGGTCTTGGGGCTCATTTTTGGGGGGAGGCACAGATAATACACCAAAACTCTTTCCAAATCGCTACTCACCTTTACATACAGTTATCTCCCACATCACCACCGTGAACCACCGCATTTTGTCCTCACCATCCTCATAATTTCCCAGTGATCTTCTACTGTTCACTCATTCTTCTACTACTCCGATCTGACTTGAGCGTCGGTGGGGTTTTCCGGGAGATTACCCCCCGGGCAAGGCTAACTTGTCTTATGCAGGACAACAGGTGAAGAGGCGAAACCATTCCGTTATCACATCATGACGATTGAGCTTCCACTACACCTTATCATTAGGTGTTCCCGAGGTTGATTGTCGATTCAAGTTTCTTCTCCGAAACAATAGTCAATTTTCTCTTTGGCACTAATTAAAAGGGGTATTTTGCTCTGAAAGGAAGTGAAAAACTTACGATTATTATTAATTTTTTATAATATTTTAACGTGTAAATTTCAACTAGATAAAGATAATATATAACGGTTTGGGTGTGGGTCAGCAAGTCGGGTCAAGCGAATAGGATTTTTGAACACTCCTATTTGATGATATATGTATGTAAAGACAATTACTAGTTCTGATCAGCTTCTTAAGCTTTAAAAGTAATAGCAATTTGATTTAGTTTCTTAAAGGGTCCATTGGCAACAAACAATAAGTAAAGGTTGGATTATTAAACAAAATTGTAAAAGTGAGATTGTTGGTAGGTAATGGAAAATAAATTCGATTATTATAAAGAAGGAAGAACATAAGAAGCAACCTGATATATTAGGTCATTACTTTAAAAATGATCCACTGGCAACAAACTGAAACCAAATGTTGGATTATTAAAAAATTTTAAAAAGTGAGATTATTGACAGGTAATTGAAAATAGGTTAGATTATTCACAACAACTTTTCCTAATGTTTTTGAATAATTGTTCTAATAGGTGTCATTAAAAAGAGAAAAAAATTTAAAGGGACAAAAACTTGCGACTATACCTAGGTACAGTTGCATGTTTTGTGAGAATCTACCTAGCTAGGTGCAGTGACATAAAATGTGTGATTGAACCTAGGTGTACTTGCATGTATTGTGAAACTCTAACTAGGTGCAATCATAAAAAATGCATGACTGTACCTAGGTAAAGTCGCATTTGCCATTTTGTGGAACATAGAAATTTAAAAAAATTATTAATTTATAAATAAAAATGTGATAATTTTAAGACAATATTAATTAAAAATCAGATAAATTAATAGTTTACAATGTCATCAAATTTTAATTAACACTACAAAAAAAATGCAAATCTCCGACTAACCAAAATAGTCGTTGTTTAGTCGGTATACAGCTATACCGACTAAACTCCGACTATATCAAGGTAAATGGAATTAGTTGGGAAAACAGTCGGAATTCCGACCAACTGTGCGTTGGTAGGTGATTGGTCGGAATTCCGACTATCACCTGTAGTAGGAGTTTAGTCGCTGTATACCGACCAACTTCCTACTAAAGGGCCGTCGCCAAATGCCGACTAACAAGATGGTAGGAAACTAGTAGCAGTATATTAAAAACCGATTTTGATGATTTTTTTAGTGTTTTACCAAAATTAATTTTTATTTTTTTCCGACTATCCGCCGACCAAAATGTAGTAGGAAAGTAGTCGGAATAGTCAAACCTCATTTACCCAGATGTTGACCAATTTTTGGCGGCTCATGATCCCGACTAATCTCCGACCAACTTGTAGTTGGAGAGTAGTCTGTGACGTCAAACTTCAATTGACTAAAGAAATAGACCCAATTATGGCGGATCTTGATCCCGACCAGCCTCCGACTAATAAGTAGTAGGAGAGTAGTCGGTAAAATCATGTGATTACCGACTAATTTCCTGCTAAAGTTTTAGTCGGAATTTAGTCGGAAAATTTATAATATTAAAATAATAAAACTGGTCAAATGTGGTCAATGATCGTTGACCAAATTTGTTCAGTTTTATTATTTTATTATTAGAATAAATTATCGAACAAATAAAATAAAAAACGCAATAAAAGATTATAGTAAACGCACGAAAAAAATTAATAATGCAAATGTTAAAAAATAATGTTATACAACCCAATGTTTCAAAACATAAAAATAAAAACATAAAACAATAAAAGTACAAGGAATCAACCGGGCGGAGGCGGAGGAGGGTCACCTCTTTCTAAAAAACAGTGCGCACAAAGCCGAGCAGATGGTTGACCTCTTGCCTCAAACGCTGATGCTCCTCCAATAGTGCCTCATGCTCCTCCCTCGAAATGTGCGAGTTGAGGCGGGCCTCAACTCGGTTAATGGAGTCCTAAAGCGCATCCAATCTCTCGTTCGCCAATTGGTTGGGTGGAGGGGTGGCCTGGTATTGAGACTGCGGCGCCGCGACATCGGCGTAATAAACCGCTGCCGCGTCACCAACACCATACACGGCCTTGGAGGGCTTCTTCTTCGTCGGCGCCTGTGATTCGACATTATGGACGGCCTGAAAATAGGCGTCGTTAATCGCCTCATCAGACGCCTCAAGAGGAAGTTCGGCATGGAGGCGCAGGTATTCGTCCTAAACAACAAAACCATAAATTCTGTAAAAATTTCGTCAGAGTTTCCTCTGTAAACTAACTAAACCAAAATTTAAATAACCCTACAATAGAAGCCAAAAAAAATACAATGTATATCTACTACGAAAACAGCTATCAAACCAACATTTCCTCAAAATCCAATATCAAATGTCCAAAGTATTCTAAAACAGCTAATTTACCATAAGCTAAACTACGTACTAAAAAACTAATTAAACTATGATTCAATGCTAACCAAAAATTTCTATTCTAGAAATAATAAAGACAATCATTGAACTTACGTTTATGGCCTTGGACTTCTCGTTGACCCACTGCAACCCTTCTTTTGTTTTCACCTTATGAGCGCGTAGAAACAACTCATAACAGAGGGGCGTGCGTCGCTGCTCTTTTTCCTGCAATAACAAAGTTAAACGTTATACAAAATTATGTATAAATACTTATGCGTATAATATTAAACAATCAAATAATTAAAAGTTCAAGGTTATACCAATATGCGCAATGTCCTGCGCGCAGACACCGAGCCGCCGGTATGGGTGACTTCAGCGACACCCGTTTCATCGCCCCGGCGACGGTTCCTCTTTCCTCGGGACCGACTGGCCTGGAATTCTGCAGAGGTCCAGGCCCTTACCCATTGTCCCCAAGCCTCCGTCGACGCCCAGGGGGACTGATATTCATTATCCGCGTCATAGAGTTTTCTATGAATATGAATAATGTCCTTGTACCGGTTCTTGGCCCTCTTCTCCCACTCCGTGCGCACCGTGGAAGTGATAGAGGGATCCCAAGCCCATTGTTTCTGAAACGACAAAAACAATCAGTATTAGTATAACAAAGCAAGTCAATCAAAAGTTAATCAAATAATGAAGTAATGTAGTAAATAGACTTACTTGAAATTGCTGTCAATAAAACTCGATAGTATCCCTAGATAGGTACCTCCAAGCCCATCCATTAGGATCTTGGTAGGCCTCAAACGTCCTACGGATAGACGTTGGTATTTGGTTGCCAGTGTCGGTGGCAAACGTGCCCTCGTCGAGCACCCATGGTAGAGGTGGTAGTGGATGCCGCGGCGGAGGGGCAGGGTCATCGCGCGGCGGCCCCTGCGCAGTGTCAGCCTCCGGTGTCCTAGCGTTACGTGGCAAAGCACGTGACGACACCGGAGAGGGAGTGACAGCCCCCTCTGTCCTCCTAAAGTCTAACCTCAAAAAATGCTCCTCTAAACCCGGAGAAGGTTGAGAGAGCGCAACAGCCTGATGCTCAGCTTCAGGCTGAGATCGAGCGGCTGGTGGTGATGGGTCAGAAGACTCAGAACGCGTATACTGTTGAACCGGACGCGTTTCAGGGTCGTGTGGTTGACCGGTTCAGGGGTCAATACGTTGCCCTAGATGGTTTCTCATTCTAGGCATCTAAATCAGAAAAAATAATAAAAAAAAAACAAAAGAAAAAACGAAAGCAAAAACTCAGAAATAAAAACAAAAAAAAATCGACAATAAAACACTTAAAAAATATCAGAAATGTCCGAAATTCGACAAAAAAAATTCGGAAAAAAAAAATTCGACAAAAAAAAACCATAAAACATAATTTCATGTTAAATAAACATGTAAAATATAAAATAAAACAAAAATCAAAACATAAAATTATTACATGTTAAAAAATTCGACAAAACATGTAAAATAAACATGTTCAAATAAACATGTAAAATATTCAAACCCTAATTTCATGCAATAAACCTAAAAACAAAAAAAAAACATAAAAACAAAAACAATAAAAATCGACAATCATGTAAAATATTAAATATCCGAAAATCAAATATCCAAACCATGTAAAATATTCATGCAATAAACCCTAATTATTTCATGCAAGATTACTAAAGGAAAAAAAATTCATGTAAAATATTCAAACCATGTTCATAATCAAAAAATCATGTCAAATATTCAAACTATGTTCATAATCAAATATCCGAAAATCAAAGTTAAAAAAAAAGCATATCAAACCATGAAACCCTAAAAAATTAGGTTAAAAAAATCATGTTCATTAACGTTCATCATGTTCATCATTTCAAAAGATTAGGTTAAGAAAATCATGATCATGAAACCCCAAAAAAAAACGAGTATTTAATCTAAATTTCAAAAAAAAAACATAAAAAGAAGACTAACCTTTAATAGTCGGAGTGTAGTTGATGCAGTAGTCAGAATGTCAACCAAAAAGACATCGGAAAGTGGATGCAAGCAAGAATTGGTAGGAAGTAGTAGGAAGATAGAAACGAGTAGTAGGAAGAGAACGAAAGAAAGAAACGAGAAGACGTTGAGATTATGAAATGAAAATGATCGAATTCTGGTGAAGTGTTCGCTTTTATATTACTTAAATTCCGACTACACTGCGACTAGATGTCAGTCGGTATTTAGTCGGTGAGTATAAGGGTTCTGAAGAGACATTTGGTGAAAAAACCTTTATTATCACCGACTAATATGCGACTAAACAAAAGTCGGTGGTTAGTCGGAGGGGTTTTTTTTACTGTTTAACCTACTTCATTAAATGCCATCAGTAACTTTCCAGAAGACGTTGGAAAGTGAAAAAACTTTTCAAATCACCGACTCGATTGCGACTAACAATTAGTCGGAATCTAGTCGGGGAGATTTTTCACCTACTTCATTAATTGGCAGCAGTAACTTTTCAGAAGACGTTGGAAAGTGGTAAAACTTTTCAGTATACCGACTAATCTGCGACTGGAATGTAGTCGGAGGGTAGTCGGTATACTGAAAAGTTTTTTACCTTCCCGATGCTTCTGACAAACATAGAAGCTTTTCTGGGAAGCTATGTGTTTCAAAATACCGACTAACACTGCGACTCATGTGCAGTCGGTGTGTAGTCGGAAATTCAAAAAAAAAAATCGCGCCCTTCTTTTATTTGTTTTCTGATGTGTATTATTATTATTATTATTATTATTATTATTATTATTATTATTATCATTATTATTATTATTATAATTATTATTATTATATTATACTTATTATTTTATAATTAATAAAATTGTAAATACGATATTAAAATATACAAAACTTACGACCCAATGTAAAATTAATAATAAATAAACATATAATTATAAAAACCTTATTATTGGGTTACATAATTGTCATCGACATTATCGTCGTCATATAATACAAGATCTTTGTCCGTGTCTTCATTTTCCTCGTCATCATGAACCGTTTCGTCTAAGTCTAAAAGTTCTCCAGCGGGATCACGCAACGGTTCGACTTGTGCGTCAGAAACATCTTCATTTGCCACAAAATCCGGTGATTTCTCTTCCAGTTGGAAAGCGGTCTCCTCGAATTGCTTTGATCTGACTTTGCAAACAGCTCGCCAATCTTTCATGTTTTGCCTTAAACTGGGATAAGATAAATAATAAACTTGGGAAGCTTGAGAGGCTAGCACAAAAGGATCGTACTTTCTATAGGATCGACCAATATGAACGTCAACCATCTTATAACCCGAGTGGATTCTCGTACCATGGCCGTATCCGGTGGTAGTCTGATCAAACCATTGACATTTGAACAAAGTGACCCTTTTCATTGGAAGTGCTCGATACTCGAGGTCAATAATATCCTCTAACTTACCATAAAAGTCGGTTTCATCCGGACTGTTATCATCAGATTTCACGCACACCTCGTTGTTCTCAGAAGATTTTTTTTTTGGCGGAATGGGAGATAGTGTGAAATCTATAACCATTCACGTAACAAACATCATAGCGACGTGCCTTCTACAAAGGTCCCTCGGCGAGGTCCTTTAGAATATCGGCATTATCCACACCGTCAAGAAACCCGTCCCTGGACTACATATAAAATCAATAATTCAATGTAAATACGTAATACTATTTACACAACAAATTACGATGGTAAACGTGTACTCACAATCTGTTTAAACCAGCGGGAAAACTGGTCTTGGACCACATGGTCAACTTGCTCTGCGTTTAGATTGCGTTCGTACTTTGTGATTAAGTGTACGAATTGATCATAAAATTGATTCACCTCCGGACAATTTCACAGAACATAAGTCTGAGCAATGTTCAGATCTGCTTCATCCATCATAAGAGCCTTACCCCGACCATGAAATTTGATTGGGTGTGTGAATATGGACATTACACCTAGTCTCACGTTGTTAAAGCATCCGTCATCGTTTCTAGGCTTCAATATGTGCTTCTTCTATAAGATATGCGAGACAAAGTATGATGCTTCTTCTATAAGATATGCGTTACAGATCGAGGCTTCAATATGTGCTTTGTTTTAGACATTAAGCTTTAAATGTCGAAGATACCTGTAATTTAAACCAAGGAGTAATTATTAAGATATGTAAAAAGTAACCAGAAAATGAAAAAACACTTATATTTTAGACGTGTAATTAGTAATTACCTCTCAAAGGGATACATCCACCTATATTGTACCGGACCAGCAATCCTCGCCTCGTAAGCTAGATGAACAGGCAGATGTTCCATGACATCGAAGAATGTTGGAGGAAATATACTCTCTAAGTTATAGAGCACCACTGCAATTTCCTCATCCAACCTCCACATATCTGCGGCAGAAATCCTCGGAGAAGTAAGACTTCTAAAGAACAGACTAATTTCAGTAAGAGCTTCCCATACTTTCGCTGGCAGCAACTCCCGAAATGCTATTGGAATCAGTCGCTGCATGAACACATGACAATCATGACTCTTCATCTCGAATACCTGATGTTTAGCCATGTCGATGTTCCTAGCTAAATTTGAAACATACCCATCAGGAAATCTCAGAGTTTTAAGCCACTCTAGAAGGACAGCCATTTGTTCTCTGTTTAGTGTGTATGATGCCTTGGGGATGGTAGAACCAATTGGATGCAATTCCGATCGGATCCCGAGCTCGGCTAAATCTTGACGTGCCTTGAGATGATCCTTAGTTTTTCCCGGCACACACATTATTGTGTTGAAAATGTAATCAAAGAAGTTCTTCTCAATGTGCATCACGTCAAGGTTGTGACGGATCATGTTTGTGCTCCAGTACGGCAAATCCCAAAATATACTTCTCTTCTTCCATCCAACACAATACTTACTGATTTCTGTGTTGTACTCAGCTGCATCGTCTTCAAATACCCGTAAAAAGCCAAAACGATCCAGCTCCTCTAAAAGCTCATTTCCCGTACGTATGTCGGGCCTAACATCCTTCTCAACAGCTCCAGGGGTGAACATTGTCCGGTTTCTGCGGTAGGGGTGCTTACTATGTAAAAATCTTCTGTGTGAGTCAAATCAACTCACTTTTCCAACTGTGTCTTAAATAAACGGCTTTGGACTCATCCATGCAGTATGGACAAGCATGCACGCCAGATACGTCGTTGATTGTCCACATCAAAGTCGCACGAAGACGCACAACATCATCGAATAAGCTGGAAAGTCGTTGATTGTCCACATTAAAGCCGCACGAAGCTGAAAGTTTTGCCTCTTGGATACGTCGTATGTCTGGATTCCATCTTCCCACAACAACTTTAGCTCGTGTATCAATGGCTGCAGGTACAGGTCAATCTTATGTTTTGGATTGTTAGGGCCTGGGACAATCACCGTTAAGAACATATACTGTTTCTTCATGCACATCAAGGGAGGAAGATTTTATGGAGTTAGTATTACGGGCCAACATGAGTATTGTTTTCCCGAGCTGCCGAATGGATTGAAACCATCTGTACACAACCCTAGTCTCACATTTCTTATCTCCCTTGCAAAACCCGGATGCGTCGCGTTGAAAGTTAACCAGGCCTCACTATCCGAGGGGTGACACATCTCCCCATCCTCTGAACGGTGCTCCGCATGCCACCTCATGTGGCTGGCAGTAGTCGCAGAAGCATACAACCGTTGTAGCCTAGGACCGATGGGAAAGTAATGGAACTGCTTTCTGGGAGTGTTATCAGATACCCACCTTGAAACCCCACACTCATCACATTGTATCATACTCGCTTTGGGGCCCCAATAAATCATAAACCCATTGCCACAACAATCAATCTTCTCTACCGGCAATCCAAGAGCCGAAATTTGTTTCTTCGTATCGTAAAAACTTGTTGTCATCCGATTATCTTTCGGCAACAATTCAATAATGAATTGACATAATTCATCATAAAGTCTCTCTGGAATACGAAAGTCTGTCTTCAGGCTACACATCCTTCCTATGACCGACATCTGAGTATGTGTTTCACAGCCAGGGTACAGAGGTAAGTTCGCGGCTCTTAACATTTCAAAGAACTGTCTTGATTGGGGGTTCGGATCTTCATCAATATGTACGGGCGAGTATGGTACATTAGCGACGACATCATCACGATGCGGTAGAAAATGATGATGTGTATCCGGAAAAGTACTCGCTGCTGCATCGTACACCATTTGTGCATACGGATTTTGAACCGTGTTCTGTTGTGGCTCAACCGGAGCCCCCTCACTACAAATTGGTGCACCGTCAGAACATTTGTGCAGGTACCAATCGTAGTAGTTTTCAACAAACCCCTTCTTTAACAGATGATCTCTTACGACATCTGGACCCCACAGTCTACGATTACCGCACTTTTTACAAGGACATCTAACTTCAGTTGGATTTTTTTTCTTTGCAAATTGTATATATTCTTCGACCCCTTCTAAATATCTAATATTATAATCTCCTTTAGAACTTCGTTGGTACATCCAACTTCTTTCAGCTCGTAAGTCCATTGCTCTGCAAAACAACAAATACCACGTTTATAAGAAATTGTGCCTAATTAATAACCGGTCAAAATTATATCAAAAAAAAAACGGCCAAAATTCAAAATTTCAAAATACCGATCAACCTGCGACGATTATTACAGTCGGCAAGTGGTCAGTATATAAAAAGTGGTCTGCATCAGTTATTACTGTCAGACTACTTTTGACTGATTTGACGTGTATTACCGACTACTTAGCGACCAAGACGCCAGTCGCAAGTTGGTCGGTAAATATATAAAAAAAAATTTAATGAGCTTTTTTCGGACCATTTTTGGGTAAAAATTATAAGTACTAAGTTGAAATAGTGATTTTTCTTATTTATTCCCTCGAATGTACTATAAAAAATTGAAAACGTTTAATATATATTTCTCAAATCTGATGAAATTGAGCATTGTATTTCTTAATTATTCTTTTTCAATAGTAAACATAAGTAAAATAATTCGATGCTCAATTTCATCAAATTGAGGAAACATATTTTAATCATTTTTAACACATTTTTATAGTAAGCATACAAGAGAAAATGTAAGAAAAATAACTATTTCGGTTAAGTACAGATAATTATTACTACAAATGGCACCGAAAAAAGCTCATTAAAATTTTTTTTTTACAATTGAAACCGTTAAATCTATATTACTCACCTTGTCTCTCAACTTCTCACATTCGTACTTTATTGAAGAAACTCAAGTACGAATGTGAGGAAGGAAGGGACAAAGTGAGAAACATAGCAAAGAGATACTTGTTTAAAGTAACCAAAATATAGCTAATATCATACCTAAATTATTTGGATAGAATAAAATACAGAGAAAGTAGCATGAAAGTAGAGATGTAAAATGTAATAAGAACTTACGTTGAGGGGGTATATATAAGAAAACCTGTCAAACTTGCGACTAACTTCCGACCGCCCAGGTAGTCGGAACCAAGTCGGTGAATTTATTTTAAAAAAATTTTGTGTTTTTCCTTGCGACTAACTTGCGACTAACATGCCTGTCGACCACTTTTGAAATTCAAAATACCGACTACCTTACGACCGCCCAGGTAGTCGGAATCTAGTCGGTGAATTTATTAAAAAAAATTTTAATGAGCTTTTTTTCCGGCCATTTTGGGGTTACAATTATAAGTACTAAGTTGAAATTGTGTTTTTCCTTAAATACTCCCTCCAATTCACCACTAAGTTCCTATATGTTTTTTGACACTATTCATATCGTAAAGCAAATGGGAACTACTTAATGGTGAATTGGAGGGAGTACAATAGGCCGTAATTACCACTATCGAGGAAAATCAACGTCCTGCAAATCGAAAATTATTCTTTTTCAGTAGCAAATATAAGTAAAATAATACGATGCTAAATTTTCTCAGATTTTTAAGGAAGATATTTTAATCGTTTTCGACACATTTTTATAGTAAACATACAAGACAATAAGTAAGAAAAACAAATATTTCGGTTAAGTACTCATAATTATTACAACAAAATGGCACAAAAAAAAAGCTCATTAAAATTTTTTTTTACAATAAATACAACCATTAAATTTATGTTAATCAATTCATCCCACCCTTCTCCCGATAAAGTTCGTACGTTTAATATCAAATTTTGTCATTTGTCAATTCAGTAGGAATTTAGTCGGAATTTCCGACTACGCGCTAGTAGTCGGTAAAATAGTCGGTATTTTCTGACTAAAAACGGATAGTCGGTAATTTTAGTCGCAACTTTGCAAATTTTTTGTAGTGTATAAGAACTTGACAAATATCGAATACTCCTATTTTTTAAAGAATACTTGCGTAGCATGGAAGAGATATAACAATTTTTTAAAGAATATTTCGTTAAACTAAAAAAATTTCGGCAATTTCCCATAAAATTAATTTTCTCCAATTTTTCCATGTTAAATTCATGACTTTTCATGATTTGATACTATAAGATTGAGTGGGAAAGGTTTAATTAAGGAGAAGTTGGAGAGATAAATTGAGTTAAAAATCCGGAAAAGCTAAGATGGCTACCAAAGAGAAAGGTGTAACATTTAATTATTGTTGAAGTGCCCATATGTGTTACTCATATGGAAGTTGTCCCATATCGGAAAAAGAGAAAAATATGCATCACTTATATACTCAAGGAGTAAGTCCTACTATTACCAATTAGTTTTAGTAGTGAACCTTCTTTGGGTTTATGAGTGGATTACTTCTTCTCCTCTTTGTTTGGGTTGTCCAGGCCCATTTTCTAAATTCTATCAATTATGTCCCTAATTAAAGCTTAAACAAGGGAGCACAATGTATAGATGACCCAATGGTAACTTTTTTGTAATAAGTAAAGTGGGTATCATTTTAACTAGATAGATTCTCGTGCCATGCACAGAGATTGAGATAAATATTTTAATTTAATTTTATACTTGTATAATATTTTATTTTAAAGATTATTTATTTTAAAGATTATAAAAAAGGTTATTTATTAGTATGTTAAAGAATATATTTATATATATGTGTGTGTGAGGGGAGATATATATGTGTGTGAGGGGAGTGTATGTATAACAAATATTTAAAATTTCTTGTCATTAAATTATGAAAATAATAAATAGTAAAACAAAATGTATTATGAATAACTTAAGTTTGTTTTAATAATTAAATGATTACGATTCACATTTTAAAATAAATTCAAAATGATTTATGTTAATAAAGCTTAATTATTTTTTTATTTGAATAATTGAAAGATTTTTTCAGTTTTTTTAAAATGAGGCAAAATAATTACAAAGTTGGTCTCATTTTAAAGATTTTGAGAAGAAAAGACTGTTTGTATAATTTTTATTTAAAATAAACTTTTAACGGTGAAATTATTCATTTAGTGAATAAAACTACTTTTTCTTTAGAAGCAAATAGAAAGTACGCAAATATTTTGCAATTGCATGTTAGTGCAAGTATGAAGTGAGAGGCAAATTCATGTCACTTTATCCGAATTTTCAAACTATGTCACTTTATCCATGTCAATTGGTTGTTTGACGAACAACAGGTCACTCTTCGACCTCTTAGCTAAAACATAGTCAAGTGAGATCTTATATTTTTTTTATAAATATATTTTTATGAATAAATATACTTTAATGTTTTTGATAAATTACTATAAATTTATTTTTTTTATAATAAAGCTTAATTTGATCTCATTTTATAGATCTTAAAAAAACATTACCGTTCTATAATTATTTTCTTAAAAAAATTTATTGTATAGGTGAAATAAAACTAATTTTTGATAGATCTTGAAAAAACATTACAGTTCTATAATTCATTAGTATATTCTTTATTCTTTATAGATTTATAGTTAACAACTATTTTATAATTGAATTATTTTTGTATCATAAATAAGGTATAATTAATAGTTTACACATTTTAATTTACTAAAATCAAAGTTACCCAAAAAAAATTTTCTTAGAAAAGTGTACTTAAAACATTAAAGGTTTTAGAATTGACTTTTTTTTACTATTAATGTATGATTAAGAAATAAAGTTTAATAAAAACTTAATGTTTTCAAATTTAATTACTTAAAATTTAGGAGGGAAAACATGATGTATAAAAGTGACATGTGTCCATGGTTGTTACAATCGCGATTCTAATCTACGATTCTACGATTTTACGATCCAAAAACAAGCGAGCGATTTGAATCGCAGGTAGAATTTTACAGTTGTAGAATCTTACGATTCTAGTTGGAATAAAATTTTTAAAGGTAGAATCATAACACGATTCTACGATTTAACGACTCGATTCTACTAATATAGTATGAATTATTTTTAATTTTTCTTATGTACCATATTTTACTAATCTCTTTCGCATATACATATAAATTTCAAAATTTCCATCATGAAAACTTTAAAAAAAAATTTCTTAATCGGTATGAAGATTTAAACTAATTATTGAGAAGTTTTCGTTATATTCTTAAACATAAAGTCAAAGAAACTTTAATTCATTGATTTAAACTTTTGAATTGGATAATAATGATAAGAAACTAGATATTTTTAATATTTTCAATTTTATTTGTAGAATCGTACGATTCTACGATTCGATTCTAACTCTCTAAACCATTCTAAGTAGAATCACGATTTTAACAACTTTGCATGTGTCACATTCTCTCATTGTTTTAGTAGAATGTATGATTAAATAGTAGTATAAAGTAATGATTGTATTGGTAATATGAGAGAGAGAAAAAGCATTTAAATTAGAGATAAAATAAAGAAAAAAAGCAAATTATCATTGTCATTAATAAAGAGAGAGTATATTTGGGAAAATTGGGAGGGAATATGAGGGTATATTTGAAAAAAAAATTCAAAAATAGTATTCTAAAGTGGACAAACATTTAAAACCATTCGTTATAGTAAGGTTGACAAACATAAAAGAACGGAGGAAGTACATAAGAGCATACATTGTTGACAAAAAAATTAAATCGTAGTTAATACTTCTACTTTTTTATTTGCACTAAATCCATTTTTTACATTATTCATCATTCGGTAGCATTTTACATATTGCGGTTATTAAACGAGAAAAAACCTAGTCATATGGGATCTTATTTTATTCGTCTTGTCAGATACTTTCATAATATTAAATTTTTATAATTTTTAGTTGAATATAATTCTAGATTTAAGCGGTTCGACAAACGCATTGGACTACGTAAAAAAGTGTTTGGTTGCAAATTAATAAAACAGTACTCTATAAGATTAACTAATTTGGTAAAATTATTTCAAAAAAAAAACTAATTTGGTCAAATTATGTAGGAGTGATACACTAGTATTTATCCCCTCCAAGTCTATTTAGTTGTTCCATTTGCTTGGGCACAGTTATTAAGGGTGGTGTGAGGTTCATTAAAAAGTGAGTAGTTGGACTATTTTAAATGATTATATTAATTATAAAGGTGATAGTGGGGGTATTGTAAGTAGTAAAAGTGAGGGTATTTTGGACATTACTTGTGTGAACAAGGGGTATTTAGGTAAAAAAAAGAATGACAAAAAAGAAAATGTGATAATTGATATGAATTTATCAAATAAGAAAATGTGACAACTAAATAGACTTGGATGAAGTATTATATTTATTTTAATATAGAAAAGGCTAAGAAATTGAGAGAATTATATGAGAATCGAATTCACAATCTTATCTAAAAAAAGTGTTATTACTACAATGACCCTATTCTTTAAAATTATAAATTAAGATAAAACGTTATTTATATCAGGGTTCTCAATATAAAAAGATTAAATTTTCGCGACATAGGATTTAGTGATAATTAAAAAATATCACTGATTAATATTTTTAGTTTTAAAATTATTGGTTTGTATTTTTATTTTAATAATAAAGTGATTTAGTGATACTTTATTTGGCCTATAGTGACATGTAATCATTACTATAGTCCATAATTGAATTTATGCGGAACGTCATCCTATATTACGAAAAGGTTTAGTATTATTTTTTTATTATGCTGCTAAACATTCTAATAAATATCTCTAAATTCACTATAATTTTAGAAATTTATAGTAACATTTAAATTAAATGTTATTAAATATATCGATTTAAAATATATTTCCTCTGTTTTGTTTATCGTGCTATTAAACTTAATGGCACCACAATTAAGAAAAGTGAATCAACCTTTTAAAAGACTCTTTTACCCATCAATTAAATATTATTTATACTTCCTTTGTTCTGGTTCGATTTTAAAAGATGTGTTTATCAGATATCAAATCAAAACCATATGTCAAATTTTGTTCAATTTCATAAAATAAGTTTAAATGCAAATCAAAGCCCAAATTAAAACCAAGATGGATTACTTAAGATAAGAGTGAGTGAGAGAGAGATAGACTCATACACAGTTGATTTCAGAACATGCATGAACAGTGGCGGACCTAGGGTTTAAATGATGGGTTGCCTGATTTTATCGTCTATAGCCCCGTGTCGTGAAACTTTTTTATAACTATCATATTGTTCCATTTTTTGTGTGACACTTTGATTAAAAGTGCAAGAGTTTTGTTTTTTTTAAATGTCACAAACAAAAATAGACAAAGGGAGTTCAATAAATTTTCAAACATGACTTTTAAGAATATACTTTAATAAATTACAAAATATTATCTTTGTTTGTTTTTATTTCTCAAAATTGGATTTATTAGAAATGACTACTATAAATTTGATAACAAAATAGTCCACACAAAAAAAGTTGATTAAGTATTAGTTTTAAACAATCATACATATCGACTACTCAAATAAATACAAAAACAACACATAATTTTATAACAATGTAAAAATAAAAATTATAAATTTAGGGAAATCAATCAATAGTTAAGTTAGATATTTAAATTAAATCATGATTAGGGCTGTAAAAAATTGACCCGACTTGTAATACCGTCCGAAATCGACCTGTATCCGACCCGTTGGTTGACCTGCAGTGACCTGTAACCGATCGAAACTCGACCTAATGTTGACCCGCAACCCGACATGTACCCGATTATTTTAGCCCAATAATCGACAGGTACCCTCGAGAACAACCGACACCCGAGATTGACTCGACAATGTGGTTAACCGAACTCAATTTGCACCCGACCTGTTACAACTCGAACCCGTCTTTAACTCGATAGGTACTCGACATAATCCCACCCAAAATGACCCATAATCAACACTCGAGATTAACCCGACAATGTGATTAAGCGATATAATTTGATTTAACTGTATCAAGTTTAATTCAATTAATAATAAGTTTGATTGAATTGAATCAAGTTTAGTTTAGCTAAAGTTAAATAATAAATGCAGGCTAGAAATCAAATCTTATCGACTTTATCTTTGGTTAAACCAAATTTGTCTATTAACCTACAACTTAATTAACTGACTATAACTCTTCATTCTCCAATCACAAATGATTTCAACATAAATTAATTGTATTATAACCATAATTTTCATTCGACATAAAGCTCACATGAATTGGATTTTAATCAACCCGAATCCTGAGAATAACTAGATGCACAATTCAAAATTCTGATGCGAAGTCAACCCGAACCAAAATAATCTGAATTAACGTTAACCTAAAACAAAAAATGACCTGACCCATAGTCTAATCGAACTCGATTCGACCTGTAGCATAACCGATTTGGATCCGAATTGTATTAACCGAACTCGGTACAAGTCCAAACTAAAATGGGTTTGACACGAAACCGAAACTGACCCAGTGAGGTATCAATATAATCTAATATTGACCCGTAACCGAATCGACACGATCCAAAGTGCTAAACCACCTGGAAAACCCGAACCCGAGAATATTCGAACCCGATGAAATCCGACCAAAAACCCGACCGAGTAACCGAATTTACAGCCCTAATCATGATTAAAGTTTAGTTAATAAGAACATTAACATTAATTAGTGGAAATGCAAATAGTAATTAACTTATTGTTTTATTCAATGTGCTTTAAATACAATGCAATGTCTAATTACTAATAAGTGTTATCGAATGCAGATTACGTCAAATAGCTACAGTTGGCTCAGTGGCCATGCACTAACCATCCAAGAGCAAGCAAAACTTCCAATTTTTTAAAAAAAGTATTGTGTTGCCTGTGCAACCCCAAGCTACCTTTTAGGTCCGCCCCTGTGCATGGATTAGGGTGAGGGTGAGGGTGAGGGTGGGGTGGGTACATGCGGAAATGAAGGGGGGATGGTTTCATAAGATGGATGACGGTAGATTTCATAAAACGGGTTGATTTCAGAAGATGATTGGGTTAGGGGGGATTATTTTAGGGTTAACAAGAGACTGTGTAGATTAAGTATTAAAGGAAAATGGACGGTGCAGATTGTAGGCAGTGTATGTAGGGAAATATGCTTTTTTTATGGTGTTTTTTTTTTTTTTTTTGATAGAGAGAGATGGATTTATTATGGAGGAAGATATTAATTTTAATTGGGAGAGTAAAATTACTTGGAAAAGAGAAATAAATATAGATTGAGTTATTAATTTTAGTTAGGTATAGATAAAGATATAAATAAAGGTAAATATAAAAGTTAATGAGGTATAATGTAGAATAAAAGTAAGTGTAAAGTAGATATTTACACGGTTGTAATTTGCTAAAATTGGAAATGTAGTAAGTAATATAAAATTGTTAAAAATAAAAATGTAACAAGTAATATAAAATTATTAAAAGTAAAAATATAGCTAGTAATATGAAGTATTACTCCCTCCGTTCCTTTTTGATGTTCCTATTTGGGTTTTTCACCAAGATTAAGAAAAATGGAATCTTTGGTGGTAATGGGTATTATTTTAATTATATAATAGTGGGAAGTAATGATTGTATTGGAAGTATGAGAGAAAAAATAATTAAATAATAGTGTAATGTAATGATTGTATTGGAAGTATGAAAGAGAAAATAATTAAATAGTAGTGTGGAGTAAGGAAAGTGGGGTTTTAAGGGGTAAAAGTGGGATGAAAACTTTCCAAAAATGGAAAGTATTCTAAAGTGGAAAAACTTATGGAACTACCCGTTTTAGTAAGGTGGAAAAACAAAAAGGAACGGAGGGAGTATGTTGTAATGTTCTTGTGACTAATAGGAAAACCAAAATAACGTTGGGAACACGACACACCTATTAGTACTTTAGTAGTAGTAATTTAATCCTACTTGCATTGGAATTTATTTTCACATTAGAAGCACTTTAGTTTTATGATATGATGATTATGTCTAAGTCATACTTCTGTTGAAATTAAATATTTATGGTGAAAATAAAAATAAAACTAAAATAAATGTTACTCCCTTCAATTCACTACTAATGTCTTATTTGCTTTATGCACTATATTCAATGTACTTATTCACATGGGCGAAGTCAGGATTTTCAGTTAAGGGGAGCCAGATTGTCGATACACTAGCAAGTTATCTATTATATAAAAACTAGTTAAACTATGAAAATTCGAATCATATAGACTGTAATTAACATGAATCATAGCAAAAAAATTCAATTTAGCAAATAGAGTTGAAGCTTCCCTATGATTACCCTTTTTAAAAAAAAAATTAAGTGTTTTTGACTTCAGATATTTTTTCCTTCTAAGTCTCCAAAAGAACACTATTAAAATTAAGATAGTAAAAATATAAAGATACACACTAAAAAGGATGAATGTGAATTATGAAATATAGATAATAATGACATTATAGTATATATTAAATTTATTTGTCTACTCAAAAATAATAGTTTAAATTGAGTTTGATCCATTACCTTAAATTAAAAAATATATTATCGCAACCAGTAACCTATAGTAATTTTTGTTACAATTATGCACTCTTTAAATTATATAATACTCCCTTCATTTCTTTTTTATTGTCCACTTTCCTTATTTGGTTAGTTCACTCTAATTGTCCACTTTCTATTTTTGGCAAAGATTTTTTACCTAAATAACCCCAACTACCCCAACTTATATTATTTAAAATCCCACCTATCATCTTTTCAATTATTATAATCACTTAAATACCCCAACTACCACCTTTACAATTATTATAATCACTTAAAATATCCCACCACCATTTTTCTTAATTTGCTTGCCCACTAGAAAGTGGACAACAAAAAAGGGGTGGAGGGAGTATATATTAGCAAGGTGGGTCGAAGCCAAAATTACAAAGTATCACATTTTCGGCAAGGGGGGCCGGGCCTCCGCCGGCCCCGGTGTGGCTTCGCCCATGCTTATTCAACCCTTAATATCTCTAATTGTGCATGACTAAAAATTATAGAAAATTGATATAAATAATCCTTGCATTGAAACGAATCAAACAAGATCCCACTTAACTATCATTTAACTTTTAAATTAATAATTCAACACAAATTGAGAATAAGAGATAAATAGTGTCAGCAAATGAGACATTACTAGTGATTTGGAGGGAGTATTAGAGTATAAAATTAAGAAAATATTGTTGTTCTCAAAGGTGCAAAATAGTTATAAAGTTGATCATCTTCTTTTCTTAGCTTTCATGGTTCAATTATCTTTATATTTAGGGGCAGAGTAAAATTGACAAATTCTATAAAGGCTCTGTGCAGTTTTAAAAATTATGATATTTTTGATTTTGTATCTTTAAACACCTAACATATACTAAGTAATTCAAGTAATTATTTATCCTTACACTACAACAAATTTAGTTTTTTGCGACATTGGATTTAGTGGCATTAAAAAAATGCCACTGATTCATATTTTTAGTGTAATAATTATTAGTTTTTATTTTAAGTTCCACCATAAAGTGATTTAGTGACACTTACATTAATCTTTAGTGGCATATGTAATTGTCACTATAGTCTATAGTGACATTTGTGAGAAATGTCATTAGATCCTATGTCGCTAAAGGCTTTAGTGTGACTTTTTCATATGCCGCTAAAGGTTCTAATAAATGTCACTAAATCCTTTATATACATTATAAGAAATTTGAAATAGCGACATTTAAATTAAATGTCGCTAAATATATCCCACTAAAAGCAAATTATGTTGTAGTGTTAGAACCTCAATATATTAAACACCTAATCATGATATGTGGTCGAACATATTTAACATGCTTAGAACCTCCTATATTTACCTGGAGTATTATTTATCCTTCATCTTTCCTTATCAATATTTATCTTCAATATATTGAGATGTACTTTAATAGTTGTAACTGACCGGTTGAATTTTGCACATCAATTCAAGTAATGAGAAGATGAAGAAACTAAATAATTAATCTACAAACGCAAATTGAGATTCAGTCATAAAAGTAGTTCCCCCGTTCCATAATACTTGCTACATTTCACTTTTTTACGAAATCTAATGCACAATTTCGATCATTAATATCTTAAACTACACTTAGCTAAAAATTATAAAAAATAAATATTATGAAAGTATGTAATTAGACGATTCAAACAAGATATCTCACTTGACTATATTTTTTCTTACACATTAGCCGCAATATATAAAATAAGCTTGAACGATGAATAATGTCGATAATACAAATGTAGCGAGTATCTTGGAATGGAGGAAGTAGTTAGTAATAGAAGTAACTCCCGTATATACTTGTTTTTTATGTCCGATATACGATAACTCACATGTGAGCAACAAATCAACAATGGACACACCAACACAAGGTTACAATTTACAAATCTATAGGGATTCAACATCAAATTAAAAAGCCCTTAACCAATGCAATATTCATAATATGAAGGCAAAAATGCGTCTTACCAATCCAAGTAATTACTCATTTGTCCCATTAGATTTGCATTAAAGAGAAGAAGATAATTATTAAAAAAGTATGAATAAATAAAGAGAAAGAATAAATTGTGTTGAAGAAATTAAAAGAAAGCTAAAATATATATAGATGAGATTAAAAGAAATAGATGGGGTATTAAAGAAAAATTGACATTAATAATCCAACCTTTCACCCATATGCTAGTAATAATCCCACCTTTAAATTATTTTTTAATAATCTAACCTTTATCATATATTTGCTCATAGCATATCAAATTACTAATATTAGGTAATAATAGAGTATGTTGTCAGCAAACTAAAATAAACGTTGGATTATTCATAGCGAACTAAGAGCAAATGTTGGATTATTAGAAAATAATCTAAAAGTGAGATTATTCAAAGCGGACGAGCAAAAGATTGATTTGTTAATGTCAATTCTTCCAAACATATATGATGCAAATTTAGTGCGACGAACCTAATTGTTCAATGGGAAGGAGGGAGTACATAGAAGAGGTAATTAACTTACAAGGAAATAAGATTCAAAATTATAATTAATTGGTAATAATAAAAGATATATTTTTTTTAATTTATAAATGGAAGAATTGCATATAACAAGTGGGGTTTTGGCTAGAGCTATTCATGGGCGGGCTACCCGCCAAGCCTGGTCCGTCCGGCTCAAAAAACGGGCGGGCATGGACAGTGTTTTTTTTAAAAAATTAAAAGTTTGGACGGGTAATACCCGCCCGCCAAGATAAATGGGCGGATAGAGACACTAAAAAAATACCAGCGGGTATACCCGCCCGCCCGCCCGCCTACTTTAATATATTAATTTTTTAATAATTAATTATATTAAGTAATGTTAATCAGTACTCTAAATTCTTGTGTTTGAAATTTGGACTTTAGTTTTTGGGCCCAAATTTATTAGTATTAGTATTATCCATATAAAGGAAATTCCTAACTAGGAGCCTAGAGTACTTCATTACTTTGCTTGAGCTGTCCACCATACTTCTCATTTCTCGAAGCAAGATTGAAAATTTGAAATACTGTTTGAAAATTTAGACAATGTATTATATTTTAATTAAACTTAACTTTATATTTTGTATTATATTTTTGATCTGTATGTAAGAAATACCCGCCTACCCCCGGGTCCCGCCCACTTTAAAAATGGGCGGGTAGCGACAAAAAAATACGCCCGCAAGCGCGGGTGGGCATTTGAATATTTCTGCCCGTGGGTAGATTTTTAGCAAATACCCGATCCGCTACCCGCCCAAGCCCGCTCATGAACACCTTTAGAACTTTTGGCCAAAAGTTTTTTTGTTATGTTACCAACTAACCTAACCAAAAAAACTGAATGTCAAGCACCAAAAATCTATAGTCTAATGTTGTATTCGGAAATAATATTTTATTTTAATTTATGTATTTCAATTATAAAATCTCAAATAAAGAATTTTGAAGAAGAATAAAGGATTAGAGGATGAATAATGGCGGCTGAGAGTGAGTGAGAAACGATTGGGCTGAGATGAAGAGTGAGATGATAGTGAATTAGTGAGAATGTGAGATGAGAGTGATGAAGATGAAAGTTGAAAACCCTAAAGAAAATGAAGGAACGACTGGACTTGAGCGAAGGAAAGAAGAGTGAATTTATGAAAATCCTAAAAAAATTGAGTATATATATTAAATGTTAATCGGATAATTAGCGGGTATCCGGATCAGATTTTAATCGGCCCATGACCCGACCCGGGATTTTTAATCTTTTTATTCTTTGACCCGCCATTTATGAACCGGGTCGGCGGGTCGGATAATTTTGAACATCCGTATTATTTATGCTTCATCTTTCCTATCAATATTTATCCTCAATATATTGAGATGTACTTTAATAGTTGTAACTGATTGGCTGAATTTTGCACATCAATTTGGTCCAATAGTCTGTTTAATGACCGCCTAAAAAGCAGAAATAGCTTGTCTTCTCTCAACGGCCATATAACTTTTTCATCTCATCTCCTTCAACAAATGAGTCTAGGCAATTCAAGTAATGAGAAGATGAAGAAACTAAATAATTAATCTACAAACGCACATTGAGATTCACTACTAAAAGTAGTTAGTAATAGAAGTTACTCCCGTATATACTTGTTTATTTTCCGATGTATGATAACTCTTATGTGAGCAATAAATCGATAATGGACACACCAACACAAGGTTACAAATCTATAGGGATTGAACATCAAATTAAAAAGCCCTTAACCAATATTCATAATATGTAGGCGTTAAAAAACTACACTTTTATACATGTTAGAATTCTAAAAATGCGTTTTATCAATCCAAATAAGTACTCTTCTCTCCCATTAGATTTGCATCAAAGAGAAGAAGATAATTTTTAAAAAAGTAGTAATAAATAAAGAGAAAAAAAAATTGTGTTGATGAAATTAAAAGAAAACTAAAATATATAGATGAGATTAAAAGAAATGGATGGGTCATTAAGGAAAAATTGACATTAATAATCCAACCTTTCACCCATATGCCAGCAATAATCCCACCTTTGAATTATTTTTTAATAATCTAACCTTTATCATATATTTGCTCATAGCATACCAAATTACTAATATTAGATAATAATAGAGTATGTTGTCAGCAAACTTAAATAAAGGTTGGATTATTCATAGCGAACTAAGAGCAAATGTTGAATTATTAGAAAATAATCTAAAGGTGGGATTATTCAAAGCGAACGAGTAATGGATTGAATTATTAATGTCAATTTTCCAAAACAAATTATATGATCTAAATTCAGTGCGACGAACCTAATTGTTTAATGGGACGGAGGGAGTACATGGTAGAAGCAATTAACTTACAAGCTGAAATAAGATTCAATATTATAATTGATTGGTAATAATAAAAGATAATTTTTTTTTAATTTATAAATGGAAGAATTGCATATAACAAGTGGGGTTTTGGCCAAAAGGCATTTACTAAAGTTTTTTTTGTTATGTTACCAACTAAACACAACTAAAAACCTAACCAAAAAAACTGAATGTCAAGCACCAAAAATCTGTAGTCTAATGTTGAATCCGGAAATAATATTTTATTTTAATTTATAAATTTCAATTATGACATCTTAAATAAAGAATTTGAGAATGACAAGATTTGAGAAGTTATGTTCAAATTTTCAACTTTAAATATACTTTATAAATATTTGGATGGTTTACCCCACATCAACAAATTAAAGATGATATGCACACTTTATAAGTTATAAGTTATTAGAGACCTTCTTTTTATTGACATATGATTTTAGGATGATATATTCTTCTCTGATTATCAAGTGTGCACCTTGTATTTTCCCGTTAATATGCTAATATTCAGAAAAAAAATCCAGCTGAATCTAACAACAAACAATAATTAAATTGATCTAACTTCAAAATTGAAAATTTAAACCAATTCCAGATCTACAAATAAAATCATTTTTTCCTAACATAACATAATAAAATTTAACAAAATTGAAGGCCAAAACAGAGACGGAATAAAAGGAGGCCGAAGAGGGAGAGTAGGAACCGCCGAGCAATGCGGTTTAAATTGAAGAAGTACTCTGATGAAATTAAGCTGCCACCCAGAGTCATTAAAGTGTAAGCACCTTCCCGATAGCATCAGAAATGAGCTCCCATGTGAGCAGTCATCACCGACACATCAAGTATTCATCTATATATCACTGCATCTTCCAGCAGAGTGATTCCCCAACGAGCTACTCATAAATTGTAATACTACAGAGTAACTAGAGCTAGATAGTGAATATTGAATAGTGATAATCAACATGACAAAGCTTGGGTTGCCGCTACTGTTAGTGGTGGTATCCATAGTTGCAGCCACAACGGTCGCCAAGAAACTGGCAGTACCATATGAGCTCTCCGGCAAAGTGTACTGCGACACCTGCCGTTTTGGCTTCGAGACTAACATCACTACTTACATTCCTGGTAAATCATTTAATCCATTTCTATATTAATAATGCTCTTTTATTTTAGCTCATCTTGATTAACTTAGCTTTTTGTTAACTACTTTAGCAAATCTATCAACTCTAAGGACTAAATAATCATATAACAATACTTACTCTATTCTGAAATACTCGCTACATTTCTGAAATACTCGCTACATTTCGATTATGTGCACTATTCATCGTTCAAACTTATTTTATATATTGCAACTAATGTGTAAGTAAAAATATAGTCAAGTGTGATCTTGTTTGAACCGTCTAATCGCATACTTTTATAATATTAATTTTCAATAATTTTAAGATTTGTATAATTCATCTTATAAATAAATAAAATAATACATTAACATTCGTAAAAAGTGAAATGTAGCAAGTATAATAGAACGGAAGAACTACAAGATCTTATCTTTTTATTGCAATGGTTTAACTAGTGCTCCCTCAGTCCCTTCGTTTCTATCAGTTAATAGCACCATGTGTTTTTTTTGTGAAAGTTAGTAAAAAGGTATATTAAGTTGGAAAATGTAACAAAATTGGATGATAAAAAAGGAGTAGATAACATGAATAGAAATGAAGTTTGTAAATGAGATTGAATGAAAGAAAATAAACTATTGCTAAAAAGGAAAATGGGGTAAAATTAGTGGAACCAAATGATAAATAATACTAATTCAAATGGACAAGGAGGATATAATTTTTTTGCTCTTGCAAATTTGCATTAGTTCATCTTGTATATCAATTTTTTTTAAAGATATTTCATTAGTGTGAGGGAGTAAAGAGAGATGTGCACAGTCAAGATTTCCCTAGTTGATACCTGCATCCATTAGGGATCGAACCGCAAACCTTCTATTATTCACACATATCGAAAAATTGTCAAATTCATAATAAATATTAAAAAAATTCAATACCATGTGCGAGATTATTTTTGGAAAATTGGTAAAAGGTGAAACTATTTAGGCAATTCCTCTTAGTTATGTTATAGAAGTATATGTCATAGCTAATTTAGTTGTTCCAAATCACAAAAATGACAGGAGCGGTTGTACAATTGCAATGCAATGACAAATCAGATACAAGGTTGGTATTTAGTAACACAACCAAAACAGATGAGATTGGAAAGTTCACTTTCCAAGTGTACGAGGATCATGGTGATCAATACTGTGATGTTGTGCTCATCTCTAGTCCTTGGCCACACTGTAAGATCATCGATCAAGTCCGAAAACGCTCTCGAGTCATCGTCACCAACCTCAACGGCATCTCTACCTACCTCCGCCACGCTAACAACTTGGGTGTCTTCCAAGATTATGCCTTGCCGGAGTGCACTGCGCTTTACAGATACTTCTTCCATTCCGATGACATATAAGGGGTTTGCAACAGCTTATTGCAGCTTTCTTTTTAATATGTTGCAATGCAAATCTGGTTTAGTCATTTTTGTACTGAATAAAATGTTTTCTTTAGCACAGTACTAAGGTTCTATAAAAGTAAATTGTTATGACCTTCCCTCTACATATACTCCATTTGTTGGGATAAGCTTCTTTTGCAATTTGGGATCAGCAAGATAACTAGAATTATTATCATCAGACATCTAGTTTGTGTTATTAATATCTGAGACATCAGTTTCAAAAGCATTACTTGTGTTTATGGAACATAAGCCCTTTCTCTCAACTAGTTTTTAACCATATATAACTAAGAATTATTTGCGAATTATAGCCTTAAAGCAGGGCTGGCCTTACATATTTTGGGTCCTGGGTTAAATAGCACATCGGGGCCCTTTTCCTTTATAATTTATAGCCTATATGGATCTTCTACAACTATTAATTTTGCTTTTTTGACATGGGGCTCTGGGCGACGGCCCCTCTTGCCCACCCTTAGGGCCGGCCCTGCCTTAAAGTTTCGTACTTACGAATTGCAAGTTTGCAGGTCCAGACCAAAACATAAAATTTCGACTATTTTGGTCGTCTGATTTTAGGTGAAGTAGTCGGAATTTTGTGTTTTTGGCCTGAACCTGCAAACTTTGATACTTTGGTGGATGTAATTCGCGAAAAATAAACATTGAGGCTGTAACTTGACAAAAGTGTTAAACTTTAAAGTTGTAATTTACAAATTATTCTATAACTAAATCATCATTATAAATCTTCTGTTTGCTTTGATTTGCCTTAATTATAGCCCTAGCAATGACAGACTTTTCATCAACCATATCAGAATCATTTTTATAAAACTCAGTTGAAATTTCATTTTGTATGTCAAATTGACTTTGGTAAAGCCCTATATTTTAGTTCTTCATCAAGATCATCCCTAAATAACAACTCCATAAGAGATTATGAAACTCCTAATTCATGATGATCCATGTCTGTGTAATTAATAAGGATTCGACAATGTTAATTAAAAGGCAACAAAATATTCTTTTTATTATTTCTGTAACTAGGCTCAATGGAGCCGTTGCTAACATGTATTTTAGGAAATAGTTTGTATATTTAATCCAGCTCTTGTAACCCTTAATTAATCAATTTAATGAAATACAGTAATTAAACCCCAAAACTCTCTCTATTCTTTTTAGCTTGGTATCAGAGCCCGGTTAAATTTTCCGATGATCGGAAAAACTCGGGTGTCATCATTTACCAACACAGAGACCGAGAAGCCATCCATCACCCCAATCCAGCCATAAACATGGAAGACGAAAACCAAACAATTATTCCAAAACCAGTCACAATGGAGGATTTATTGCAACTGTTTTCACAGTTAAACACCAATAAATCCAATATTGAAACAAACCAATCCCTCAATTTTAACAGAGAAACTCAACAATGAAAACTACACTAAGTAGTCCAAATTAATGCATCTCGGTATTAGTGGGCGAGGTAGGCTCAGACACATCACCGCCTCCCCACCACCAACTGACGATCCCGAGTATGAAAAATGGGCTCAGCGAGATTCAAACGTTGTCTCCTGGATTATCGAAAATATTGAAGGAGATTTGCAAAACCAATTTCTTAATTACCCTACAGCAAGGAAATTATGGAAAGGCATCGAGACCATGTATAGCAGTGGTCGGGATGGGTTGCAAATTTTGGATCTAACCGATAAAGCCAACAAAATACAGCAAGGAACGGACCAAATTGAGACTTATTACAGAAAACTCACGATGATTCGGAAAAGAAATAAATCGAAGATTAAAGAAATAAATCGAAGATTACCAAACCCCATGATGTGTCCAGAGGATAAAACAATGTATAATCAACTTACTCAACAAAAACGACTCTACCAATTCCTGGCAAGGCTCGATGATTCATTGGACGCAGATCGGAGGGATCTGCTCAATTTGGACCCGTTACCTACCATTGAAACCGCATATGCAACCATCAGGAGAGAGATCTCGCGCAGGGGCATCATGAGATCTGACAAACCATCATCGGATCTTGAATCCTTAGGTATAGGCAACGGTTTTCTCACGAAGGGGAGACTAGAAAAATCCTTTCTAAAGCGAAATGATGACAGAGCAAATCTTAGGTGTGCTCACTGTGGAGGAGCAAGACACACCAAAGATGGATGTTTCAAGTTAATCGGATATCCAGAGTGGTGGTATGAAAGGAAGAAGAAAGGTCGGCTTCCAGACATAATGGACATTAAGAAACATGGTCATGCAGCTTACAGTACAGGAGATATCAAAGAAAGAGATGGAGCAGCCATGGAAGTCATGGATGAAAGCTTCATTGACGACGCATGTATGGACTCTCTTTTTTTAGGGTTTGAGAGGGATGTAACTAAGAAGAGAGAAGAGGTAAATGACAGGCTGTGTGCTGCCGGCCCACATGCCTCATCATTTATAATACTCTCACCCTCCAAACTACAAAAATATAATGGCCCACATAGAAATTACTCTAGTAAGGACAATAATAAATTGCATAAAAATTCTAATTACTCGAGTAAAGACTTAATTGGGCCTACGTGTAAATTTAAAAAGGTTAATATGCCCACGAATTTTATGTATGATAAAAGTACTAAATGGATATTTGACTGTGGAGTTGCCGAAACTATAAGTTTTGATTCCTCAGATTTTTTGATTTATAACACGACCAATAAAACTCACATTCAGACCGCTAATGGGGAACGTGTTAAAGTAGAATGTTGTGGTCTTATTAATATCACCAATAATGTTCAAGTGTCAAATTGTCTGTTTGTGCCTAAACTTTCACATAAATTGTTATCCATCAGCCAATTAACTAGGGAACTAAACTGTACGGTTCTTATGCATTCAATTGGCTTTATTGTTCAGGACATTCAGACAGGAAAGATCATTGGGCGTGGTATTCAAAAAAATGGATTGTATTATGTGATCAAATGTCTCATCAAAGTTGCGCAGCGCTTGCTCGTGGGTCAGTTGCTGATCAGATTTGGACGTGGCATCGTCGATTAGGTCATCCGTCTCTAGGATATTTAGAAAGTCTTTTTCCATCTTTAGTTGGTTCTAAACTTAATTTTAATTGTGAGGCTTGTATTTTGGCCAAAAGTTATAAACATACTTACTCTACTAGTATTAATAAAGCTGAGTTACCGTTTGTTCTTATTCACTCTGATGTGTGGGGTCCTAGACCTAAATTTAATAGTCATGGGTTTTTATATTATGTTACCTTTATTGATGACTGCACTAGGATGAGTTGGGTTTACTTCCTTAAAGAAAAATCAGAATTTTATGAAACTTTTGTCACCTTTTATAAAATGGTCAAACCCAATTTCAAACTCAAATTCGCATTCTCCGGTCGGATTATGGTGGGGAATATAAGAACCTCAACATGCAAACCTTTATGTCTAACCATGGTCTTATTCACAAACCACTTGTCCCGATACTCCTCAACAAAATGGTGTGGCTGAACAGAAAAATAGAACGTTACTTGAAATGACTCGAGCTATGATGTTTGAATCTCATGTCCCTTCTTATCTTTGGCCTGAAGCCATTGACACTGCCAATTATCTCACAAACTGTCTTCCCACGAAAAGCCTCAATTTTGAGACTCCTCTTAATCATCTTAAAACTTATACTCCCGTCCCCTCCACACACTCCTTGCCTCCTCGTGTTTTTGGTTGTACCGTATATGTCCATCTTCCCAAGAGGAACCATCATAAACTTGAGCCCGGGCGATTAAATGTGTCTTTGTGGGATACAGGACTCATAAAAAAGGTTACTGATGTCTTGACCCAACCACTAATCGTCTCTACACCACTATGGATTGTCAGTTTATTGAAACCGAGTATTATTTTACCCACCTTCGATCTCAGGGGATAGTAAGTCTTGTAAAGATCTAAGATGGTTGATGTGTCGTCCAGTTTTGGAAACTGACCCAAAGGAGCAAGTAGGCAAAGCCACCGAGATGATTCACCTCTTACTTCCTACCACGCCAAGAATTCTGTATGATAAAACTGCAGAAACAGAGGTAAGCACCAATCACTCTAGTGATCTTATTACTAACAAAAATCTTGAGTGTCTTGAATATACTGAAATAGAAACAGCTCCTAAGATAACTCCTGATCTCACTCGAGATTCTAATCTTGAGACGAAGAAGTATGTTTTACCTCCCCGGAGCACTAGAGGAGTCCCTCCGAAAAGATACGACCCTGAGTATGAGTCGCAAAGATCAAAATATCCGCTAAGTAAGACCAATGAAGGATGCTTATCCCAAGTTTCCATGACATTCAATGCTGCTATATACTCTGAAGACATCCCTACCACAGCAGAAGAAGCTCTTAAAAGTGCAAAATGGAGAAAAGCTATAGAAGATGAAATACATGCTCTTAATCGAAACAATACATGGGAAAAATGTGTTCTTCCAATGGGGAAGAGACCTGTAGGATCCAGATGGGTCTTCACTCTTCACCATAAAATACAAAGCAGATGGAACAATAGAAAGGTACAAGGCATGTTTAGTAGCAAAAGGGTATACTCAAACCGATGGAATTGATTACTCAGAGACTTTTTGTCCAGTTGCAAATTTCGACACTGTCAGGGTTTTATTATCGATTGCTGCTAACAAGGACTGGCCTCTCTATCAATTTAATGTTAAGAACACTTTTTTACATGGTGAGATTAAAGAGGAAATCTATATGGAAGGTTCTTTACGATTTTCTAAAATCTTTGCTACAACAGAAGGATGCAGATTAAAATGGGCTCTCTATGGCTTTAAACAGTCTCCGAGAGCCTGGTTTGGTAGATTTACTTTAGCGATGAGGAAATTTGGGTATCGACAAAGTAATTATGATCATACATTATTTTTCAAGAAAAGGGGAAATCTTATTACTTGTCTCATAATGTACGTAGATGATATGATCATTACCGGGGACGATAAAGAGGAGATGAGTTTGTTAAAGGAACGATTATTTCAAGAGTTCAAAATGAAAGATCTAGGAAGACTTAAGTATTTTCTAGGAATAGAGGTGCTTAGATCAAAAGTAGGAATCTTTATCTCTCAAAGAAAGTATGTCCTAGACTTGTGGACAAAAGTTGGTATGCTAGACTGTAAACCTGCTGACACTCCTATAATGATAAACCATGGGCTACAGACAAGAGAAGGGGCTAAATTGATTGACCAAACTCAGTATCAAAGATTAGTGGGAAAATTGATCTATCTATCACACACTCGACTAGACTTAGCATATGCAGTGGGAGTTATAAGCAGATTTATACACAAACATCAGGAGCAACATATGGATGCAGTTTACAGATTCTTGAGATATCTTAAGAAGACCCCATCAAAAGGGGTTGTGTTTAGAAAGAATGGTCACTTAGAGCTCCGAGCCTTCACTGATGTGATAGCGGATTTTTAGCGCGTCGTTAAACGCTAGAAACCAAGGCTAATCAAACAGTATTTATACACCCTATTACAACTATAGCGAGTATAGAGGTAAGTTGGGGATCGAACCACAAGGACAAGGACTAGCAAGATTGAGTGCTAGGTGTCGAGAAATAGAGTGTGTGTGTATGAAAGGGTGTTTGAACTAAACTATAAAAGCAATAACAAGAATTAGGCAAGGAATGGGAAACAAACGGGGATGGTAAGGATCCACCCTAGGTCGGTTCTAAGTTCTCATGGAATGCTAGGTCAGGGAGATCGAACGTGAATCGATCGAGACACTCTAGATAGCGAGGGGAAGTTGATGACATATAGCCATGCGAACGACCCACAATCGCCCTATGTCTCATCAAGAGTGGCAGGACAAGATTCGCATCGAATATCAATCAAACAATCCACAACAAACCTCAACCCTAATCTAGCACATGAACAACAATCACCAAACCTAGGATTTCACCAAACCAAAACCCCTAAGAAAACTACTCTAGCATATTGAAAGCAACTACAACTAAGAACAAGAAAGAAGACATGATTGAAAGCATTAGGGCAAGAAAGAAACTAACAATAATGAAAGACAAAACAATAAATCTATCTACTCACTACACTAGAAAGCAATAAGGAAAATAATAACAAGATTGGAATGTAAATGAGCAAGAAACAAAACAAGAATCAAAACTAGGAAGAACAAAACATTAAATGGCATAAATGAAAGATTAACAAAGCAAGAAAGCAATAAAGGAAGTAAACTTACAATAAACTTGAAGATGGAAAGTAGAGATACAAAGCTTGAATGAAAGAGAAAGCAATAAGTCTAATCTAGGGCAAGAAAAGTAAAGAGAAAGCAAATAAAATGATGTTCTAATAGAAGAGGGTTTCTATCTATCAAAGCATGAGTGTTCTATTCAGAAATAAGCCCTTATATAGGCTGTACAAAGGTGGGGAACAAAAGCCCTAAAGACCCTACGGATTTAAGCTTACGAAACAAAATGCAGCGTGCAGTTTAAGTTACATTCGACCGAATGGTCACCTATTCGCCCGAATGGTCACCCATTCGCCCGAATGGTCACCTATTCGCCCGAATGAGTGCCATTCGGGGTTTTCAGTAGCTTTGAGCATCAATAGGGGAACTTTTTGACCCATTCGCCCGAATGCCACACCATTCGCCCGAATGGATGTGTATTCGGGGTTTCCAGTAGCTTTTGGCACGTTTTCTTGAAGTTTCTCTCCCATTCGCCCGCATGGGCTAGTCATTTGCCCAAGCCAGCTTCCAATTCGATCGAATGGGTGGTCGAATGCCTCTAACTCTTCCTTAAAACTTGTTCTTGAAGTATCGAAAGATCTTTCAAAGTGTGCGAGGCTCCCGGGGATGGCTTGGGACACTCGAGAATGCTTCGATGTGCGTGTCTCATCTTTGACTTTGATGCCTAAGCCTCGAACTCGGCTCGTTTTACCTCGAAAACTCCGAAAATACCTGAAATAATCTTAAAACACCGCGGAGACAAGATCAAGGTAAAATCGAGTGTTAAATGCATAAAACCAATGTAAATCATCGAGACTCGACACGAAAGTAAGGACATAAATGTGCTCTTAAATCGAGCACATCATGATGCAGATTGGGGAAGAGATCGTGATAGCAGGAAATCCACTTGTGGGTATATTTTACTTTAGTAGGAGGAAATCTGGTAACTTGGCTTTCAACCAAAAGGTGTCACGGAAGTTCTATGGCTCAGAAAACTCCTGTCAGAACTTGGCTTTCAACCAAAAAGGGAGTGCAAACTTTATTGTGACAACACGACGGCTATTAGTATATCAGAGAATCCAGTAGAACACGACATAACTAAACATGTGGAAATTGATAGGCACTTTATCAAAAACAATCTTGAAGCAAAAATTATTAGTTTTCCTTTTGTTCGATTTGAAGACCAGTTAACTGACATTCTCACCACCCATACTAAGGGGAACGACCACTCGTTCCTTAACCTTGAGCCATAAGCTGTAAAATGAAGATCAGAAAAGGGAACGATCACCCGTTCCCAAGAGAGCGACCAATCATTCCCAATAGAACGAGCACTCGTTCCTTTAACCGTGAACAAGAACTTGAAGAGTGGAGATCAGAAAAGTGAATGACCATGGTCATTCCCATGGGAATGATCGATCATTCCCTTATCGAAGATAGGGTTTTTGGCTTAGTTGCTCTTTTGACGACCCTTTTACATCATTTTGAAGGATTATTCTCTATCGGGGAGATCTAGGTTATATCATTCTTAAGCTACACTGTATTAAGGAGAGGTTTTGGAATATGAGACACCTCAACTTTTACACTACTTTACATTACTTGTTCTAGCCGAGTTTCAAGAATCATCTTAAGCATGCATTTTAGTTTCTTTCTTCATCTTTGTTCTTGAACCCTAGGTTTTTATCTTCTACAATCAACATTGAAAATCATAAAAATACTTCAATTAAGGTTTACTTTAGTTATATAGTTTTCAATCTATTGGTTTATTGCAAGTTGGGGCTTCTCTTGTTCATCAATCTCCATTGTTGAAGGTTTAAGCTTCAATATTTTTGTGAGTTATTTTTATCTATGTTCTCCAATTGTTCACATCTTTCATAGGTATCTTCTAATACTTCTTAGTTATTATTGATAGATTATTTTGTTTTTATGCTTGTTTCCAAATTTGAATCTTTGATACAACTTCTAAAAAGCAAAAATCAATTCTAGTTAAGAGAACAATAGGAAGAGTGTGTGTATAAATGTTTGAAGAAGAAATTTAGGGTGTAAGAGAGAGAGAAAAGAGGAGAAAAAAATTTGTGTGTTTATATAGAGATAAACTAAATGAATTAAAATATTACCAAATATTCCAACATTTTTGGATGTATACATAAGATCAAACATTATCACTATATAACTTTCAAAATATTAAACTTTCTCAATTATTGAATAATTCAACATTTCATCCTTTTTCCTACAATAATATCAATCATACAATTTAATAAAAGAAATGAAAAATAACACATGTCGATTTCTTAGTGTTTTTTGAGATATAGAAGTATTAATTTAATAGGAATATACTTGATAGTGTGCATGACAATTTTATTTTCCTAAATCATATAATTTAATAAAACAACTGAAAAATAACACATGACGATTCCTTAGAGTTTTGTCAAATCATACAATTTAATAAAAGAACTAGAAAATAAAACATAACAATTTCTTAGAGTTTTGCCAAATATAGAAGTATTAATATAATCTAATAGGACAATAATTGATTGCGTGCTGACAATTTATTTTCTTAATTTAATTGTACTATAATTTATTGTGCGCATGATAATTTATTTTCCTAAATGAATTTAAAGTTTAGGTAAGTATTTAAAATATAATTTGACATTAATTCTTTATATCTAAATAAGAATCTTAAAGAGATTAATTGTTTTAAATAAATATTTTATACGTAAGTAAGAATTTTAAAAAGATAATTTAAAGCTATAGAAAAAATTGACATGACATTTGATCTTGATTAATATATTTACCATTAAAGCATGTTTGACTAGCATTTATTTATAGCTAAATTGAGTAAATTAGAAATTATAATATCATATGTTTATGTATGTCGATGTTAAAAAAAGCGTGCAATGCACGTGTTTCTACACTAGTTATTGTTTTTTAAATCTCTATCGTCAAGAAAGAGCATCAACTCATATTTTATTTACTCTTACATTCAGTGGCAGATCTAAGAAAAAATCAAGTGCTATTAATATTTTAAATAAAAATAAAATTGCTTTTAACAATTTTTCATTCATGATAATTGTCCACATATTCCTTTTCATTTTAGATTTGAACAAAAATAAAAAATGCAAATGTCTAGACGAAACTATTTTAATGCATTTAGACTATTACCCAAAATAATCATCTATAAAAAAAATTAGGAGAATTTTAAACAAATTTGATAAAAAAAAAAAAAAGAAACAAGAACACTGAGAAAGAGTGAATAGGTTGTAGGCAAGTAGCATCTAACCTCTTCATGGGTGTTAAGGTTAACTTTTTACAAACAAAAATGGAATGTCGCACACAAGATTTGAACATGGGTGTTAAGGTTATTACAATAAACTCTTAACCAATTCATCTAACCTCTTCTTTTGCTCTACACTACTGGTTATTAGTATAAATTATATGCTGTCAGTTGACAGCATTGCTGGGACTTCTATCGCCCCTACTTACATTGAAGACCAGTCATTTGAGGCCTCACACCATTGACAAACCCTAGTTAGTTCTTTCATGTTAAAACAATTGGCTTATTAGCATCATGTAATTGCAATGAGGATATGAATATGCTCAAATCAAATATATAAAAATAACATTGAATAATCGAACTTACCAGCAAATGGGGTGAAAAAGATTAGACTTGGACTTGGAATTGGAATTGGAATTGAACCAACTGAAAAATATGAAGTAATAATTCAGCAATAATAAAAAATACAAGGTTGGAATCGGACTAGTATGGTAGAAAGATTTAAAGAGAAAAAAAAGAATGACAAAAGGATATTAAGGCATGCTTTTGGGATTCGACTCTCTGAGTACTCACATGTTGTATAACTGAGTTGAGTGTTGGACTCGGAGGTAGTCCTTAATGTCAAACTTCGGACCTATTAAACAGTCAACTTTGGACTCTTTTACATGCGTCATTTGTTAAGAGATAATCATTTGAAGTGGTCTAATTGTGAGATAGTAGAGACAATAATCTGATCTCATAATCTCTTGCACTAACCAACTTCGTGCTCCTTAATTGTATATTTGTATTCCATTCCAGAAAGGAACATTATGTTACTCAACTAAAGTCAATTATTTCTAGTTGTTAGAGCAAGACCCAAATCTCCACCACGTGGAAGGTCTTCGGGGTGCCTTGATGAGGGTACGACGAAGAACAATGGCGAGGCTCGAGGTGATGATGGTCATGTGAGCAAGGAAGAAACAACAACAACATTGAAGAGCTGCTCGACCCATCAAGCAAAGGTGCAGCAGTGAGGCAGTAGCTGTTCTTGAGGGCGCTCGATCGGGCATCAGCGAGGAAAATGTGTGGGTTTCTGTTTTTGTTCCGTTTCTTTGTGGGCTTTAAGCCATTTTATGCTAGGGCTTCTATTGTGTCTTAGGCTATATATATGAGGCTTTAAACATTATTAGAAGTGAGAGGTGAGGCAAATACACTAGAGAAACTAGGACATTGGCCATTAGAGTCTTCTCCTTGTATTAGTGTCATTTGTGGAGTTTCACCATTAAAGGTGAAACCTTTATGGGTTAAGAGTGTGTTCTTAACTATTGTAAGTTGAGTCATTGAGTGTAATCAGTGGCTGACTTACACGAGGGCACTCGGTGTCATATGCCCCTATGCGAATTTTAAAAAATATTGAAAGTCTGTATGTCCCGTGCATGGTGCTAAAACCTTGGCTACTATTTGAAAGCAAATACTGAAGCAATCCTCCATTAATGGAGCTTGGAGCTCGATCCAAGAAAACAGAAAAATGAGGAAGAAGACCTTTGTCTTAAGACAAATAAAAAAGGTGGATCTAAGTTTTCTAAAGTCTCATCAAAAAATAAAAAGGTGACTTTTAGAGTAATAAATTTACTAATTGTCATACATTAAAGCTTTATCTCATGATTTTATTTTAACTTTAATATTAATGAAGTGATAAGTTGTATAAACCAAACAATTTATGAAGATTGGCTTTTCAAAATTTTCTTTTAAGTTACAGAAGACTCATTTAATTTTTTAATCTTTTTTTAAATATTTTATTTGTGTTTTTCTTATTTGTCAATTTAATTAAATTATTAATTATATTTTTATTATTATATCTTTTAAAAATTATTAACTTCCTACTAGTACTAGGGACTTATACATACTTATTAAAATATATAAGAACCAACTCAATCAAAAAACTTTTACTCCCTCCTATTCAGCCCAAATGTCCCATTTATTTTTTTGCACTATTTACTTATCACTCTTAATTTGTATTTTACTCTTAATCTATAAGTTGAAGTATAGTCATGTGGGATCTTATTTGATTTGTCTCAATACAAGAATTATTAATATCAAATTTTTATAATTTTTAATTAAGTATAATTTGAGATATTAAGGGTTAAAATGTTGTCTCGGCAAGTGTAAAAAACTTAATAGGACAATTACGCTGAATAGGAGATAGTATATTTTATTTAATTAATTTTTAAGGTTACCACCATTTATGGTGAGAATGACATTAATTGACCATTTTATATTGTTTAATTAATTAGGCCTTGACTTATTAAAATACTATAAAAGAACCAATTCAATAAAAAATATTTTAAAAAATTGTTAATTATTTTACAATTGAAATTCTGTTGAAATTTTCTCCAAATTTATAAAAATTTCTTACATATGTTGGTGCCCCTAGGGTGTTGAAATCCTGGATCCGCCACTGAGTGTAATGTTGATTTCATCAATGATAAGATACTTTATTTGAAGGGGAGGTATCCTTTGATACCTCATAAACACTTGTTTATTGTTGTTTGCTTGTCTCTTGGTTATTACTCTGTTTTTACTCAACTTCTTCATTGTATCTCTACCATTGTTGGGTCCTAGACCTTCTCTTTCAATTGGTATCAGAGCTTGGTGTTATTCCTTAGGGTATTGAGTGAGAGAAGGCTTAGAGATAGGTAGAAGAGAAATGGTGGAAGTTGAGAAGTGTTTGGATGGTTTGTTGAAGCCATTAGGGTTTGTTGAAACTTTGGGTGAGAGAAAATCTATGGGTAATCAAGAGATGGAGAGATTGTTAATGGAGTTCTCAAGAGAGAAGGAGAGCTTATTAACAATGGTGGTAGAGCAAAGGCTAATGATTGAGTCTTTGTTGTTGAGAGTTGAAAAACTTGAGGGAGCTACTAGGTGTAGTAGCCAGGGCCGGATCAAAGATTTCGGAGGCCCTATTTATTTTGCGATATTTTTCAAAATGGGGCCCTCGTTATATCTAAAGATAAAAAATTTTCCGCTTTAAAAAGAAATAATTCAAGTTAATATATTATAAATTATAGTCTAAAATTACTTAAAATTTTACAGAAAAAAAATACAAACAAATTACTTCTTAGAAGTTAGAACGAATAGCACTAGATTGATGTCTGCAATTGATTCTTCTCTAACAACTTTTTCCAATTTACCAAATTGATTTCTGCAATTGATAAAACAAATTGCAATCAACCCAACTGATTTCTACCAAATTATCAACAAAAAACAGATTGTAGATCTTACTTCTTATAACGAATAGCATATAAATAATGACACAAAAACCAATTCATGTCTGCAATTGATTCGAGTTCCGACAGTAAACAAAAACTAAATTAAAAACTATCAAGAAAATCAAGCGCTATCAACAAAAACCAATTGATGTCAACAATGGAGAAATCAATAATAAAGAAACATAAAAAAAAAAATCAGAAATTTAAATCTTACAATCAACTATCAACAAAGAATTGAAAATTAAATTAAATAAACAAAATACCTAAAGTTGAAGATCTGAAGTGATTTTTTTTTGGTAATTCAACTTTTGGGTACTAGAAATTGTAGATCTTAAAATTGTTTGAAAACTGATTTCATGAAGAAAAATCAGTTATCATGTTGAAGACATAAATAAGATCTTAAATGAAAATTTATTTACCAATACCTTTTTTGATGAAGAATTAATGGAGAAGTGGAAAGGTTGGAAGAGTGCAGAGGAAGGTAAATTTTTTGATGATAATGGCGTGAAATTAGACAATCAATTACTGAGATTGAGTTTTACTAAAATTGTCTTTGGTAATGGTAAGATTTGATAATTGCCGTGCAAAATTAAAGGCTTGGGCCCCAGTGCTCTTGCTTTATTTACCAAAAAAAATATAATGTCTTTAGTAAGATTTGAACCCAAGTCTAGGCATTAAACATGTAGAAGTCTTACCAACTACTCCAGATTTGTTTTCCTTTACTAATAGCACTAATTAATATTTGAGGCCCCATATTTTTGGGGGCCCTAGGTGGTGGGCTACCTCGAATGGGCTTAGAACCGGGCCTGGTAGTAGCATTGTTGTTGAAATACCATCCATGGGGGTTGGTATGAAGGTTGATGATACTCCATCTTTGGGAGATGGAAAGGGCATTGAGAGAAATCCATCAAAGAAGAGGGGAATCGGAGTTAAGAAGGCAAGAGTTAAGTATGGGGATAGAGTGTTGATCTGGCAAATATACCGCAAGTGCACTGTGTATGCGTAGTGGGGGTCGAACTCAAGGAGGCAAGATAACTCTAAATTGTATGTCTTATGACTAACAAGACATGGATAAACAAAATATATGGTCGAAATCTATCTCTACAATGCAATTAAACTACAGCAGGTAATAATGGTGTAAAAACAATGGTAAGACAAACTCTAGGGCGTCAGGCGTCGCCTAATTCTAACATGGAATTCAGTTACTCTCATGATTGTATGAAATTGAGTCATCAGCTCTATTGATTAATATTGATTTAAGACCAACTAGTATTAATCCTCAAACTTCCGTTCTATTAGTTAAACTAGAAGGAGTTTAACTCAAATATATCTCAATCCTAAGTTAATCCTAGTCTCAAACTTTCGTTTTATTGAAAAGGATAACAAAGATGTTCAAACCGAGATTCATTAAGCATAGATTCAATTATAGACTCAAAACGCACACAATCAATCGATAAAATATCAATCTATGCTTCGAATTAGGGATTATGCCCTAACCCTAGATAAGAAAACTACTCCCAATTCATATTCATGGAAAACATATGGCAAACAATAGATAAAAGTAAAGAACACAACAATAACTAAGAAAAACTTACGAATCTCGAAGATAACATAAACTTGAAATACCAAATCCGATTTCAAATACAAGGTTCAACAAAGGAAAGCTTCAAGAAACTCTAAGAATCCGATAGTTAAATGCAAGAATTGAAAAATATCAAAATACTAGTGACAGGAATATCAAAATACTAAAAACTAGAGAGAAAACTATAAGATTACAGGAAATAAAAACTGATAAAAACTGCCCTCTTGAAAATATAATCGTCACTTTATATAGTGACTTCAAAAATTAGAGAAGAAAACCGCCAGAAATGCCTCCGGATCGATAAGCGACGATCGTCGCTTGATATGCGATGACTCGTCGCAAACCTTCTGCCTGATTCTGATTTGCTTCAACGATCATCACTCATGGTGCAACCACTCGTCGCTTTTCTTCTAGAAAAGTGATGGGTCTTTATTATACAAGCAACGATCGTCACTCATGGTGCGACGACTCATTGCAAAGCTTTTGGAAAAATCTTAGGAAATGCAGATGATGGCGACGAGCGTCACTTATGAGTGACGACTAGTATATTAGCCTCTGATCTCCATATTGCTTCGTTCTTCACTGCTTCTTCTTAGTAGATGTTCTTGGCATGATGTCTTCACCTCATAAAGGGGTCTTAGGCCATTTCTCCAAGCCTTCACCCTCTTATTACTCCAAAACCTAGTAATGCCCTAATTTTGCCTCAAAAATCATACAAAATATAACAATAAACTCATTGAGACAAAATTATCATAATTCACCAAACTTACTCTACCTAAAACCCACTAAAATGACATAAAAGGAGCATAAAAATGACACGGATAAGTGCAAATAATTGCACTTATCAAGTGTGCTTCCATTGCCACAAGAGAGGCCATATTCAATATACTTACAACAAGTTGAAGAAGGACCTTAAAAGCTTGAAGCTTTTGAGGGAGATGAGGAAACCAACAATGGAGGTTGGTGATGGTGAGAAGCTCAGAGGGTAGAAGAGGGATCTTCCACTTGAGAAGGTGAAGAAGGCAACAACTTCGGTGAAAGGGGTTGCAAAGAAGAGTGAGCTTCCAAACATTGATGAGGGTCTTGTGAAGAAGACCAAGGGTGATATTGAGGTTGTTCATGTGCTATTGGCCAAGTGTGATGATGATGGTGATTGGGTGTTTGACTCTGTACACCCATATCATAATTGTAGAGACAAGAGCTTGTTTACAAGGGTGATGGCTTGTGAGCATGAGAGAGTGACCTTGCCTAGTGGTGAGGAAGAGGCCATTGGTGAGGTGCATTTGAGAATGCACAATGGCATTGTGAGGAAGCTTAGGGTGTGAGATAATTCCTAAGATGATGAGGAATCTAATCTTATTGGGGAGATAAGAGAAGATTAGGTACACCATGAAGACTCAAAGTGATGGAGTCTTGAAGGTGGCAAAGGGGTGCTTGGTGCACTTGAAGGGTGTGATGGGCAACCATGGGCATGTGTTGCTAATGAGTGGGGTTTTGCATCATGATGAGAGGAGTGCAAGACTCAAGTCACTAAGGAGAGTGACATTTGATGATGGTGCCCACAATAATAGGTGGTGCACAAAAAAGGTTGATGATGGGTTTGGTCTTGAGGGGGAGCCAAGACCCAAATCCTATGTTGATGTGTTGGTTGGAACACAAAAAGTGGTGTCACATGTTGATGGAGGAAGATTTGGGTTTTAGGGAGAGATTGTTATAGCAAGACCCAAATCTCCACCACGTGGAGGGTCTTCGGGGTGCCATGATGAGGGTATGACGAAACAACAGCAGCATTGAAGAGTTGCTCGACCCATCGAGCAAAGGTGCAGCAGTGAGGCAGTAGTTGTTCTTGAGGGCGCTCGACTGGGTCGAGCGGGCATCAGCAAGGAAAATGTGCGGGTTTTTGTTTTGTTTCGTTTCTTTGTGGGCTTTAAGGCATTTTGTGCTAGGGCTTCTATTGTGTCTTTGGCTATATATATGAGGCTTAGAGGTGAGGCAAATACACTAGAGAAACTAGAGCATTGTCATTAAAGTCTTCTCCTTGGATTAGTGCCATTTGTGGAGTTTCACCATTAAAGGTGAAACCTTTATGGGTTAAGAGTGTGTTCTTAACTATTGTAAGTTGAGTCATTGAGTGTAATGTTGATTTCATCAATGATAAGATATTTTATTTGAGGGGGAGGTATCCTTTGATACCTTATAAACACTTGTTTATTGTTGTTTGCTTATCTCGTGGTTATTACTCTGTTTTTACTCAACTTCTTCATTGTTTCTCTACCATTGTTGGGTTCTAGAGCTTCTCTTTCACTAATTAATTTCGTTCAAAAATAATTGAGGTTGTAGAAATAAATAAAAGGGAAGAATGTAAAGAGGGAAAGAGCTTGGGAAAAGTATAATCAAATTATGTATTCCTCCTATCGTAGCTTAATTAATTTACTATAATTAATCTTTATTATTTTTCAATATTACATGGCATAAGTAGGCACTAGGGAACAATAAAATGAGAAGAAGATATGTTAGTGGTGATATGGCAATTCAAAATCCCATCAAAATTACAGGTTTTTAAATATAGTAAAAAGAAAATGTATTGGATAAGATAATCACACATAACTATAGAATTTTCTCACAATAATATCTCTGAAAAAAATAAGAAATGATAAAAAGTCCTAATTTTTTCCAGTTTGAAAATTTCTTTAATACCTCAATATCAATATTTAAATTTTTAGCCACTTTTAAATGCACCCATTAGCCTCATCAATTTATTTATAACATTATCTATCCCAAATTCAGCAATTAAATCATTATTATTATATCATTGCATTGGGTTTGAATTTATCAATGTGTTACGTTGATAATTCAATCTTAACAAATAATAAAAAATTTAATAAATAAAATGCCAAAATCATTTCCATCCGAAAGTAATTGTTCATCTCCAACTTCTTCGTACAATGATACCTTATCTTCTGCTGAAAATTCTGTTAAGACAATCAAGAAAAAAAAGGTTAATTTTATTTCCAAATTTCTTATTTATATTATTTTTATAGAATATTTGATATATTATATTCTATTAATTATGTGAATTAATTCATTATTATTATATTAAGGAATTTCTTATATGTAATTTTTTTTTTCTGGAAATTAGTCTCTACTCCCCAAGATTTTTAGCTCGAAAAAGAATGGCAAAGCATCAGATGATGAAGAATCAGGTTCGTCCTCATTAATCATTTTAGAGTAATATTCATCATTTGTATATACAAAAATAAAAAGCAAATTATACTACAAAATTTATTTTTTATATGGTAAGATCATAGTTCCATAAGAATATATTATTTCTTATGTTGTTATTATTATTATTATTAATTTTTTGTAGTTAAAATCATAAAATTAATATATTTTTTGCTTAACAGAATATGACAAGAAACTTGCAAACCAAAGGAAAAAAGCTTTCCTGGACGACTCTCTAATGATGAGGAAAAGTTTTTCTGGTGGGTCTTTATTTATTTAAATTTAATTTAATATATATTTTTTATATTATATAAACAAAATATATGGTTTTTATTACTCAATATATAAATTGTATAAAATAAACTAATTTTTGATCGATTCACTGAAAATATACTTAATTATCGTTTATTTTTAAATAAATTCACCGATTTGATTGCTTATTACTAATTGGTTGACTGGCAAAGAAGCTTTGAAAAAGGTTATAAATGTTAAGTAGAGTTGGACTTGTTGTAAATAATGTTAGCAAATCGTGGAAAACGCAGTGCACATACTTCATAAGCCAAAGAGATATCATCCTAAAATCATATGACAATGGGAGGAAAGGCTCTAATAACTTATAATTATGCACACCAAATTTAATTCATTGTTGTGGAAGAAATCATCCCAACACCCCTCATACGCAAACCACATCAAATTCGCATGTGGGATTGGTCAATTCAGGTAGGAACTAGGAACCTCATTCTTTTCAAACTTACCATTTTAAAATTTTGATTGAACAATTGGATCTGGTACCATGTTAAGTAGAGTTATTGTCAATGCCAACATATAACCAAAGAACACGAGGTGTACACACTTCATAAGCCAATGAGATACCATTCAAAAACCATATGACAATAGAAGGAATGACTCCAATAACTTATAATGTCTATACATCATCTTTAATTCGTCTGTGTAATAAACTATTCCAATAACAAACGATAAGTGAATTTATTTTTAGTAAATACACTTAATGTGTGGGTTTATATAAAATTAAATATTATGTTAATTTATTTTGAGCGGATGAATCTCAAATTGATTAATTATTGAAAACTTCCCTCTATTATAATGTATACAAATAAATGAATAATTAGTCTAACTTATTTGAATAGTTTCCTCTGAATGTTCTAGTCCATAACATTCATATAGTCTATGGTTGTTCACCTACTTATAATTGTGTGTACGTATTTTGCTGCCTTCTTGCATTAACAAAACACCAGAGATACAAATAAAAATAAATAAAATTTATGTTAACTAACAAATTTATTTGCTAATAAAAGAATATTTGACATTTTAAACAAAATAAAAGGTTCTTGCAAATTAAAATTGAATTTGTTTTGCTTGTATAAATAGTTTAACTTATGTGGCGTTTTAATATTTGTACAAAATTATCAGAAAGATCACAACAAAATTCGCATCTTGAAGGGTTGGATTTGTCAAACTTTGATTTATCTTTAGCATCATGTACTCCTGTTATGGAATCCTTAGATTACAGGTATGCTTTCTTTTGTCGTAACGGGTCGCTTGGATTGGGAGTAAATATTTAAGGGGTAATAAAAGTCAAAGTAGGAATTTAAGGTTAGTTAAGTAGATAATTAAAGGAATTTGATTGTTGGAGAGGTGGAAGAATGAATTAGAAGGTAATGAAAAAATAGAGAAAATCGCAATAAGTTCCCTTATTTTGGGGTATAAATTTACCCTAGGGGGAGGTGGAGGAATTCTTTACCTCCAAATGAGTAAAATCAAACTCTTTCTAATCATCCTTTTTAATCTACTCCTATTCTACCTCTATCACAATTATTTTAATAACTTCAATTGTATATCTAATTACCTTTGTTACATTATTTTGACTTTTTTTACTACATTAAATATTTACTCTCAATCCAAGCGACCCCTAAATCATTAATTAGTACTTCATTTGTATTCTAAGATGTGAATAATCATTAATGGTATGTTTGGGAATGATGATTTCATTTGCAAATATGGATTTGACTTAAATTTAGTGTTTGGCAAACACTAGAATTTCAAATTTGGATTTGAGTCAAATCCACAATTGTTATCAAAATGGTTTAAAGATGAGGATTTGAGAATGACCTCTCAAACCTTGTCATTCTCAAATTCTACATTCATGATTTCATAATTGAAATCATTAATTTGAAATGAAATGTTAGTTCCCAAACACAACCTAAAATTAATTCTCTTTGTCGATTTGTATTAGATATGGCAGATCAAAGTGTAATTTTTGTTACGACCACTTTTCCTATGTTCGTTTGATTTGTTTTATGTGGTGAAATTAATATAGATTTGGTCTATGTTATAATAGTGTGCACCTATCTAATAATAAATATTTTGTAACGAAAGCCCATTTGGATTAATTAGTATAAATATTTAAGGGGTGAAAAAAAGTTAAAGTAGCAAAATAAAGTTAGTTATATATAAAATTAAAGCAATTTAATTGTTAGAGACGTAAAAGAACTAATAACAAAGTAATGAAAAATTGATAGAAAAACAATTAGTTTCCTCATTTTAGTACAAATTTACATATCTAGGGGAGGTGGTCACATTTTTTCCATATAAAGAAAAATAATTATCATTTTTCATTCATCTTTTATAGTTTACTCTTATTTTACCTCTTTATTGATTTTTTCATTTACTTCCTTTGTTTCTTTACTTAATTAATACCTCTATTTTATTAGTTTGACTTTTTAATCCCTTGGATATTTACACTAAATCCTAGAGAGACCTAATTGTACTTGAATGTAATTTTTAGTTAAAAATATTTATTAGTTTAATACTTTAAAAGTTGATCCAATTAAAATAATATCCACGAAGTCTTGCACAAAACTTCTTCAAACTTCAAAACAAAAACATTTAGATTTCGGTAATTTCCTTATATTTGTATTTTATACTTACGCCATTTATAAAAAAAGTCCTCAATTTTGAAAAATAGACAAATGTGTGTGGTTTCATTGGATTAATAATATTGGAATTTTCGTTCTATAGGATATTTGTTGGAACTTGGAATGTAGGTGGCAAAACCCCAACTAATGAACTTAATCTTGAGGATTTCTTGCATGTTGAAGGATCTTCGGATATCTACGTAGTCGGGTACGTATGTTTCACTAGGTCTCAATATCATTATATTAGACAACTTTAACAACATCAAATAAATAAAAAATTAACATACGTAATGAAGATTTTGACTATAGTTTTTTGTTTAACATCAACGCATTACAACATAATTTGCTTTTAGTGGCATATATTTAGCGACATTTAATTTAAATGTCGCTACTTTAAATTTCTAATAGTATATATAGAGGATGTAGTGACATTTATTTGACTCTTTAGCAGCATAATAAAAAATGACAATAAAGCTTTTTGCGACATAGGATTTAGTGACAATTCTCATAAATGTAACTATGTAGACTATGGTAATAATTACATATGCCACTAAAGACCAAATCAAGTGTCGCTAAATCACTTTATAGTGGAACTTAAAATAAAAATCAATAATTATTACCCTAAAAATATAATTTAGTGGCATTTTTTAATGCCACTAAATCTAATATCGTTAAAAGTTAAATTTATTGTAGTGACGAACTACAATTCCCCACTTTCTTTGAGAATAAACTCATGCTAAACTAACAGGGTAATTCTATAGATATTGACTCTTAAAATCAATCACTACACTTATGCGATGCAATCTCAAAAGTTGATTATATATTCTATGATAAAATCTAATTCATTTGATATTTATTAAATAAAATATGATTGCAATATAAAAAACATTTTTAAATAGTAAATAACTTTCAAACAAATTGCTTGTTAATAAAAGTTTGTAGCTATCATTATAAATCCCGAAGTAAAATTAGGGTTATATAATTAGTTTTGTAATTAAATTTATTATTGGGCACAGTGTGAATGCGCATAGGCTCTGACTATTCCATTTTAATTGAGCCTGCGCGCGTAGGCTACTTGGGCCCCGGTGGCACTTGCCTCTTGCAAATTTAAAAAGAATACAAGTTTTAATACGGTAAAACCCATTAAATAACCCATAAGATATACTTCGTTTGTTATTTTCTTTGTCCTCTTATTCATCTCATTGATCATTTTGAACCATTTTTTTTGGACGATGGTCTCACTCTTATTTTTTTCATCACGTCCTCAAATTTCTTCATATTATCTCTCTATGTTAACCATTCGTTTTTATCCTCCAGTTAGTTTTATGTCTTATTCTCTAACTCATTTATATCCTCTATTCATTTATATTTTCCTCAAAAAGTGTTATGTTTGTTAAAATATTCTTTGATATTTTTAGAGTGTCTTCTTTTTGAATATTTTGGTTTTTATCGTTGGATGTGTTTGTCAATATTCTTGTAAGAAATATTCAAAATAAGAGGAAAAAGCAAGATATTTCTGACAAAACGTTTGTGTAGAGATTGTGTTTCTTAGATTTATTTTCATTAGGTGAAGATGACATTAATTAAACTTCATTAATCTTTTTGGTTGCCAACATTTGAGATGAATATGGCGTTAATTGATTGTCTAAATATTATTCTTGCTTCAGCATGAGATTGTTTTACTTCTACATGGCAATTTACTGGAATGAAAAACATTTAGTTTTTTATTTTATAAACGAAATTCTACCTTAAACTTTTGTTCATTTATTGGTGCCCTTAGAACTCTAAACCCTGGATCCGCCCCTGGTGGTTGAGATTCAAAACAATTACATATTGTTATATTGGCTTCTAACTATTTCAACCAAAAGTTTAAGTTAATGATTAAGGTCTTAAGATTTGTGTTAATGGTGATGTTTGTGTTGTCAGGTTTCAAGAAATAGTTCCATTAAATGCAGGCAATGTTTTGGTAATAGAGGATAATGAACCAGCAGCAAGATGGTTATCATTAATAAACCAAGCACTAAACAGGAAAAGCCATGAAACCTACACAAGTTGTGAATCAAGCCCAAGTATAGCAAAAAGCTCTAAGGATTTAAAATCTAACTTATTTCAAAAACCAAATTTAAAAGTTGTAAGTAAGAATTTGAGAGTGGATAGTAGTCTTGTTAAGACTTGTAATTGTTGTTTAGATTCATTAATTCCAGAAAAGCGTAGACCAAGACGTATTCATGATAATCCTTTTCAACATCGTTACACAAGCAGCATTGAAGAATTCTTGTCCATTGTACCTGAAACACCTGCTTATCCTGGTCTTGCTGAATATCGTCTCCTTTCCAGCAAGCAGATGGTTGGCCTTTTTCTTTCTGTTTGGGCTCGTAAAGAATTGATTCCTTATATTGGACATGTTAGAGTCTCTTCCATGGGTACCGGCATCATGGGTTGTCTTGGAAATAAGGTACTATGTCTGATATGAAGTTAATTATTATTATTATAAGTGTAGACGTATCATATAAACTTAATTGATTGAAGTATTATGATAAACAAAATATCACATAAATGTCAAATTTGTCAATAGTTCATACTTATGAGTTATGACATATTGTCATCCTAGAAATTAGGCACACTATATATGTTGGGCCATGGGGGCTGGACAGTGGCACTCCTGGCCTACCCCAATAAAACAAACCTGCACGACGTAACCTTACAGTTTATTTGGCTGTTGGTATATAAAAAAAAAAGTACTAATATAATAGCATTAGTTTAATTTGGGAAATCATATTCTGCAGGGATGTATATCAATAAGCATGACACTTCACAAAACAAGCTTGTGTTTTGTATGTTCACACTTGGCTTCAGGAGAAAAGGAAGGAGATGAGCTTAAGAGGAATGCAGATGTAGCAGAGATATTAAAAGGCATGCAATTTCCAAAGATATGCAAAAATTCTGAAAAAAAGGCACCTGAAAAGATCACTGATCACGAGTATGCTTGTATTCATCTACTTTTAATTAAACATATTAGCCAACAGGGTATCTAATCTTACACTTCAAATTAACTTTTAATTGATTGCAGTCGAGTCCTCTGGTTTGGAGATCTTAACTATCGCGTGTCTTTGCCTTATGAGGAAGCTAGGCTTCTTTTAGAGGAAAATGATTGGAATACTCTCTTAGAGAAAGATCAGGTCTGTTACTGTAAGCCTCTCTTTTCATATTACTACTAAATCAGTTTATAACATGCACATAATCTTTAAGTTCAAATAACTTAAATTCAAATGACAAAAAACTTATACTAAACATATTGTTAAAGCTCCCATTATTATTATTTACCCGTGAGTTGTCCAACATCAGAGGAAAATAAGAGAATGTGTCAATTTATAAATTTGAGGAGTGACTTCTACCATTACCAATTGATTTTAGTTGTGTACCTCTTTTGCTTTTTATGTTGGTTATCTCTTTTTCTCATTGTTTGGGTTGCCTAGGCTCATTTTCTAAATTTTAACATGGTATCAAAGCCTGGTTTTGTTATTGGGCTATTATAACTTGGCATTTGATCTTACAACTGGTCAAGGGGCTTTAAGTTGAATATACATATGTTCTCAAAGAGTTTGTATCCTTGTAGTGGGCTAAAATTCTATGGACACTCACATGTAAGGGTCTTTAAGTTGCTCAAGCTCATTTTCTAAATTCTAACGCATATCATTCTAGTATCCCCAAGGTCAGTACTCCCGGCTAGGTAGAGTTTTGATATTGAATGTATAAAACCTTATACGGTTAGTGATGACAAAGAAGTTGTTACCATCGGCAATTTTACATGATTTGATAAGTTATTTTAATATAGTTCATTAATTGAAACCAAAGATGCAATGAACTATAAATCTTAGATTTCATCAAAAGGATCAAGACATATAATAAGCAGTAAAAACTAGGCTTTTAAGTTATCGATCCATCGAGTATAAACAAGTTGGAAACCTTTTGATTTGCAGCTAAAGCTAGAGCGAGAATCAGGAAGGGTGTTTACAGGATGGAAAGAAGGGAAAGTGATGTTTGCCCCGACTTATAAGTACACTCAAAATTCAGACATGTACGCAGGAGAGACGGCTAAAAACAAGAAGAAAAGGCGTACACCAGCATGGTGTGACAGGATATTATGGCATGGACATGGAATTGAACAATTACATTACGGTAGAGGTGAATCAAGGTTCTCTGATCATCGCCCTGTTTGTGCTATTTTCTCGGTTGATGTTGAAGTCAGACGTAAAATAAGCGCTAAGTTTAGGAAAGGCTTTTCCTGTACTGGAACAAGATTAGGTTATGATTGTATTCCTCAAAGGCATAGTTTTTATGACTTTTAACTTTCTCACTTCTAACCTTTCAAAAAAAATAAATAAATAAAACTAAGTATACTTTAAAAAAAAGTTCTGTAAGATTCATAAGGTGTTTTTTAGTGTGTAAAAGGAAAATTCACAAATTACAATATATGGAGTGTAGCAATAGCAATATATAAGAAGTGTTGATAAATATAGGGGTACATAAGTTTTATTCAAAATGTACACAACAGAATTCTGGTCATGTAGAAGAGAATCGGTGTCATACTAGTTGTACTCGCAAACTTTTATTGGTGTAGTCACTACATATTTAATTGAGCGACAACGGTTGTCTGTATTAAATGTTATAATGAACATGAAGATTTAGTAAGCAAACTTTTTTTTTTGAAAATGTTGTTGTTTGTTCTACTTTAATCATTTTAGTTTCTTTATAAATGACTTAAATTAACGATCCGTTTGGTATATGGTAATAAACATTGGTAATGGAAATGAAAAATTATTGTAATTTTGGGTGAAAAATCTTCTGGCTACCTAAATGAACATGTTTGTCCAACTTCAATCATCTCATTTTACTGCTTGTTTATACTCGATGGGAATGATGTGGAACTTTTCATGAAATTTGGGTGAAAAAATTTTGGTATTAGGTGATAATGAAAATTTGTAAACAATTTTTTTTTTTTGTCATCAAAGTTTCATAACCATGGGAATAATATGAAACTTTTCATGAAATTTCACTCTATAAATCATTCACATTACCATCATTTAGTACCCCTAACCAAACGGATCGCAAATGCTTTAGAATTTAGACAAGTGGTATTATAAGGTAATTGAAAATTATAAAAAAAAAAAAAAAAAACTCTTTACGATTAAAATTTTGTACTTAACATGAAATTTTTCACTAGAAATTATTCTCAAAATTACCATCTAGTCTTGACAACCAAAAAAATTATTTAGTTTAGGACGTTGTATAAGAAGAAGCTAACATTGGCAGGGCTATTTACTTTTATTTTTAATAGTCATAGATCATTATTGTAGCATAGAAGTAGAACTTACGGCCCGTTTGATTAGTGGTATTACATAGTGGTAGTGGGAATAATTTTTAGTGTAAAGTTTCATTAAAAGTTTCATATCATTCCCATGGTAATAAAACTTTGATCACAAAAAAGTTTTTTTGTATACAAATTTTCATTACCATCTAATACCACATCTCCCAATGGTAATGCATTGGAATGAATTTTATGAAGAAAATGAGATAATTGAAGTTGAACAAGAATGACCATCAAGATAGCCAAGACAATTTTCAACCAAAATTACACTAGTTTTTCATTAGCATTACCGTTGTTTATTACCACCTACCAAACGGGCCGTTTAAGTTGTGGTCCAAATCCAATTATTATAATTGATCCATTTCAAGCAAACATTAAACACAAATTCTTGTGAGATTAATTGGGTCAGTCCATAAAGAAAAATGTAGAATAAGTTATTTGGTGGTCATTAAGAATATTGTAAGTAGACATTTCACGTATTATAAGTACGACACACTTACTCAGTGTAAGTACGGCACACTTACTCAGTGGGCATTAAAGATACGGTAAGTAAGCATTATGGATGGCGTAAGTACACAATATGGATGATGTAAGAAGGCATTAATAATGAAGTAAATAAGCAAACATTTTTCAAAAATCTACACATTAATCCTGAGGTTTACCAAATGCTTTCTACGTAACCATTTACCCAAAAAATGTTAGCAAACATTATGTTGGTGTTCCTGTCTATTGCATTTGATGAATTTTCATTTCCCCAACTAAACTCTCTCATCCTTACAATTCCCCCAAAAACTGTTTTGTGAAGGCACTCCTCTTTGTATAGTTTAGTGCAAAAGTACAAAGTGTATGCGCATGCAATTTGTCCAAAAGAGGGTTGCATGTTGCAACAATATTTGTGACATGAATCTTTCATGTTTCAGACTTTTTAAAGCTAAAACAATAACGTTGGCGAACTCTTAGCAAGACGCTGCAGAACTCTGAAACTTAATAGATTAGGCATCAAAATGGCCAGATGTTTTCCAGTAGCTAGTAATTACATGTAAACTTCAGTGTCTGATGGGTCTAGGATTCAAATATGCAATACGAGCTGCCTCGTTTTTCTGTCTAATATCCTCGTACAGTTTCAACGAAGCCTCGGAGAATTTGTTGAGTTTATCAAGCACCTTTGTCAAACTTGTATGTATGGAGCTCAGATTACCCGATCTACCTTCATTGGTATCTTCATACTTCCCTTGTAATTCCCCATTACTTTCTGCGATCTCTGTTGCTGTGTCCTTTTTCTCCTCCGCCTGCTGCTGCTGCTTTACCAGGTACTGCAAATCCGATAAGATGTTTTTTATGGCATCACTGACTTCTTCAGAAGGTAAAGCTTTAATCCCAGCTGACCAATCACGTAAGAGAACAAATATCGGTGGGGCCACTACACGTCTTGGGGAGAATGGCTTTCTACTGCCACGAGAACTGCGTTCCTGAGTTTGCAGCACACAAGTCTGTAACCATCCGTTAAGTGCTTCCACGTAGGACGTAAGACTGTTCATCCAGTCAGCAAAACTGAGACCAAAGCACTCGAATTCGTACTGGAGTTGAGACATTATTTGCTTATATGTTTCTCCTCCCAACTTACCGACTGAAGTCTTAGCATGGTATGCTAACGATATTGTTATGTATTGAGCATGATGACATTCTAGCATGGCTTTCCACATCCTGATGAATCTGCAAGAAGAGACCATTAATCATTAACTGCTTTTATTACTAATGTAGTAATGTCTAGTGTACTTGAGATTATAAGTGTAAGGATTTGATGTATAACCCTGTAACCAATTCCGTAAGTTGAGGCTGCAACTCTTCATCTCTCATTTTCTCGATGCGCTTTGCAATTGAATCAACAGATTGAAGTGCAACTATGATTCTTGAGTGCAAATCTTTAGCGGCCGTTCTGGTTTTATCGATGACATGAGTATGAATATCCTTTGCAAATTGATGCTGGAGTTGGTCACATTTCTTTTCATACTCCTTCCGGATGACTTCACTTGCCTATTCATTTGATAAAAATCAAATCCGAGAAGCGTTATTCATAATTATGCAATATGGACAAGAGGGTCTACGGTGAAATGAGGAAGAATTGATTTTTCTATGCTTGATTATGATTGGGAAAAAACACGGAAAGGGAAATGGATGTATTTAATTTATTTTCCCTCTTAGCAATCAAAGGGAAAGCAACCATGGCTACCAGCCTTACAAGTAGTTCTATTGCCACTTATTCAACCAAAACAAATATTAGGCAATGGATTTACTTAGTTGATTTCATTTTCATACCTTCCAAAACAACTACCGAACACCCGCTAAGTCTACAACTACATGTAACTTCCTGACTAACATTGCAGTTTTATAGGTTAGGTTTTCTCTTAGTTGAGCAATGGGTAATCTCAGGGGGGAAATAGGCAGATAACATTTTGTTACTACAATGTCGTTAAGCGACTCACATCTAGACGATGTTTGAGGGGACAAATGTACGCAGTCTTAGCAATGCAATTACGAAGAGATTGTTTCTGTTAGACCTTTGCTAGCAAATATCATTTGTAAATTGCAACTTCACATAAATAAAGTGTCCATGATTCATATAGTCAATTAGAACCAATTTTTATGATCTTGCATACCCCGGAAACTCAAAGACAATAAACGTTAAAGGAATAAGTGAGAAATACCTTGACTTCATCGTATAGCTTTCTCTCCCATGCATAGAGCCTGTCGAGAGTAGAAGAATGGCTCCCTGAAATCATGCAAAAATCTTCAACACATTCACTGCCACTATCATCAGTATCATCCTTTGACGTGGTGGCTAGAGGATGCCGGGATGCTGATGATTGCGAAGAAGTAGACCGATTCCACACAATGACCTTGGGAACATTTTGTGGCTGAAGTTCTAAAACAGTAATAGAACAACAAAACTTTTCATGAAGTTGATGAAGCAATCATCGACATGTTTTCCATAACAAATCAAGCAACAACTCATCAAACAGAACAAGTAAAAGACACCTCATTTACCACGAAGTAAATGGGGTTGATCCACAAACAGAACAAGCTAAACATCAAGCAAATGCAAATGTGTTTAAAAATTTGCATAAAAGCATTTTAAGCGCAAAGTAGTAGCACCTTAGTGAGTAGATAAGCTATTTCAGCATGAGAAGTTTCTTCATTCAATTTCAAGCTAAGGACATGGCGTAACTTCATTAGTACATCTAACCCTTCTAACCCCGCCTAGGCCGGAGCCGGTTAATACCATTGAGGTTATGGAACATTGTTGTGTTGCGTCACTTGATAATCATAGTCCACAGTTACTTATTTGCTTACAGTCAACACATTTTTCCAACAACCCAACATAGAATATTGTATGATAGAGGAAGTGCATTAAGACAGGCCAATAACATACATAGGTTTGCAAATTGATAAAATTCATGTATTTTGTCAACAATTTATGAAATTATGTGTTATTAACTCGAATTTCCAGATTCAAGTAATTTACATTCATGTCAAGTCAAAACGAAGCTCACCATTAGTAGCGTGAACACTTCTGCCACGACAGCAAGCCGCTAGAAAGTCCGATGAAGACGAGCTTCCTACAAATTTAACATTGTTCATTATTTCACATAATAAAACGTACATCAACATCTCATTACCACAATGTCATTTAGAGGCCCCAAAGCTAGATAGGATTTGGGAGGTCAGATGTACGTAACCTAGGTAGTTTCCGATTCACCCTTGATAACAAATTCACATAGATAAGACTGGCACACAATAAACACAAATAAAATACAATTGGTGCACAATTCACTTAAACTTTCTACAAAATAAAACTTGCAATACAAGTTGTAGAAGTAAGCAAAAACAAGTACCTTTAGCCTCAGCATACCCGACCCGGATTTTATTAGCCTCAAGCATCCTGAAAACCTCTTTACCCGACTCAGAAGCTCTAAAAAACCGATGCTCAATGTCCTTAATACTTGACACAAAATCTTTAGCCCTATGTGTAATAAACTCAGAAGGGTCTTCTCTTTCTTCATTTAAATCCTTCTCTTCTTGTTCCACTTTCTGCCCTAAATTAGCATCTTTAGCACAACTAGGACTAATATCTCCACCCCCAATTTTACTAATTCCACTCTCATGTTTGAACTTATTTCCAGCATTACCCTCTTCCCCCCACAACCTAATACTCCCATTTTCAGACCCATCACAACCAAAACCCGGATCCAAACCCACAAATCTAAAACTATCAGCTTCACTTTGATCACCAACAGTATCAAAATAATCCCAAGAAACTTCAGATCCTTCCGGTGGCGGCGGTGGAGGTGGTGGAGGCATTGTAAAACCCAAAGAATCTTCATCATTATTATCCACAAAAGTATGAATATTAGTACTAGGATTATACCTAAGTGTAACAGAAACATTCCCAGTTCCAGATTTCATGCAACTTAACCTGGGTTCAGTCATCTCAATGACTTCATCGTGAGAAAGGGAAGGAGAAGGGTGGTAAGAAGATGAATGAGAAGGGGTTTTGTCAAGAAGTTCAGTGTTGTTATGAGTAGGAGAAACACTTAGAGAAATGGATGATTCTATTAAAACTTCAGCTTCTGCAAAACGTCTAAGTGAAATACCAATGTCTTTTAAAGATTGTATGTAGGAAACATGTGCAGCTGCTAAATTGTACCTTGAATTCACAGCTTGGTTTATTAAGCGTTTCCTCTGTTTGCACATTATTAATGCTGCTGTTTTCTCTGTTTTTGAGTTTGCACTCCCCATTTATTTAACCCAGTAGTTGAATCTACACAAAGTTTTGAATATTTTTTAAAGTTATGAACCTGAAATATGCATTCTGGGTTTATGGGGTTTTTGGAGAGTTTGTGTTCCCCATTTTTTACCTAAAAAAAACCCAGTTGGAGAAATTTCATAAAGTATGAAGACTGAAGAGTGAAGAGCATGAACTGGGTTAGTTTTGGTGGATTTAGAAGTTTAGAAAAGTGTTATGGGGTTTTGAAAGATTTGGCAGAAGAAACTGACATAGAGGAATGATGGTAATATTAATGGGAAAAGCAGTGGCAAAAGCCAAAAAGAGAGAGAGACAAGGGAAAGAAAACAGCAAACCTCGATTACAGAGTAATTAGTGTACAGTAAATTAGTCCAAAATCCAAATGGAGGTAGGAGTAGTGGAGTCAGGAGTGCTCTCTTTTTTAAGGTTTGCTACAAATAAATGTCTAATGATATATAATTAAAAATTATGGTAAATTGATCTAAATAATTTTTACATTGAGACGAATCAAACAAGATTCTATTTGACTACGTTTTAATTTATAGATTAATAATAAAATATAAATTGGATGGAGTATTATTTTTTTAGCATTGATGTTTTCTTTCATTTTTCAATTATTTATTGATCAATTTTAAGAATGATTTGCTAAAATAAAGTTAGAAAATAAAATAGAGTTAGAAAAGAAAAAAAATTCTGATTTTAGTGTTGATTGAGAAATATTTTCCAAACTAGTGTTCTTGTAGGTAATGGACTTTACTAGTCTATATTTTTTAAGTTTGGAACTCCAAACCTCTAGCTATTCTTTTTTTAAAAGTAATTCAAAATAATAATCTCTAATTTTTCTACAACTAATTTATATGGTAATTTATTTACATTTCTTAAAAAATCAAAAATTTAAAATAGCAATCATTTAAACAATAGAAAAAGGTCTTTTTTTTAAGGAACTGCACATCATTTTTCCAAATTTAAGTATTCAATAAAAACTTAAGTTATTTAGATTATTGTTTCATTTTTTAAACTTGTGATTTTTCCAAATTCAAACTCAAAGTAGTGATGAAGACTAGTATTAATTAGGGTTGTGAAAAAAATTTTGATCCCAAATATCTGATCTGAAATATTTAATTTGAAATATTTGATGTTGAAATTTTGGATGAATAAAAGCCTTGTTATATTGTTTAAATGATTATTATTTTAAATTTTATGATTTTAAAGAATGTTAATAAATTAGCATATACTCCCTCCATTCTTTTTTATCTTCCCATTTGGAATCTGGGAAGAAATCAAGATAAATTATAATTACAAAATAGATCCTATGAGAGTTGAATAAAATAATATAAAAAAGTAAAGATTCTATTGATTAAAGTGTAAGTGTAATAATATCATTAAATTTCATTGGGTGTATGTATAGTGAATACATTGGGAATTAACATGTAAATTAATTTTTATAGATTAGAGTGTAAGTGTAATAATTTCCTTGAATTCTATTGGTTACTAAAATAGAAAAATTCTAAATGGGAAAAACTTTTAAAATTTTCCAAATGGGGAAAGTGAAAAGAACATATGAAAACGGAGGCAGTAGCATATAACATAGTTGTAGAGATTATGATTTTGAAGTACTTCTAAAAAACAAAAGCTAGCTCCAAACCAAAAAATATAGATAAGTAAATTTCATTACCTACAATAACACTAGTTTGGGAAATATTTTTCAATTAACACTAAAATGAGAATTTCTTTATTTTCTAACTCTATTTTAGCAAATTATTCCAATTTTAATTAATTTAGATGTTAAAATATGGTTATGCATAATCTTGTTTGATTTATTTTAGTATAAATTTTATTAATTGATTTTTTATGCATAATTAGTGATACTTGAGATTGAATCAGTATATTAGATAGAGTGTAAAAATCAAATGCTACAATTGGTGTTAATTTGAAAGTATTTTACTCCCTCTTAATTATTGACTAAAAGAGCCATTTGCTTTTTGGCACTATTCACCTATTACTTTTATTTGTATTTTATTTATAATTTAAAATATAGTCAATGGAGATTTTGTTTGATTCATCTCAATGCAAGATTAATAATATTTGCTTTTTATCATGTCTCATTATGTATAATGAGGGATATTAAGCATTAAATGAGTGTATTGATTAGCCTAAAAAAAAGAAAAACTCCCATTTTCAATGAATAGAAGTGAGTATTGTAAAGGAAAAAAACGTGATTTAAATGAAAACGTAAATTATGGTTTGAAATTAAAAAAATATATAGGTTATGGTTAAATTATGTAGTAATTTTGAAATTACGTACTCATTGAAAATATTACACATATGTTTAATACAAAGAGGGATTATTTTTTTTTATAGAAATGTACTCCATCATTTTATTGGTTTGAGTATGCCTCCAAGGTCGAACCTTGAATAAATTCAAATTATGTCAATATCAATAATACTTATACAAAAGTACATCATAAACATTTTAATTATGATAATTGTCCATGCCAATTTTTCATATTCTGTAAACGACACTAATATCATCATTTGACAGGTTTTATAACAAATCACTTTAAAAATAAGTTACAACTGTATCACTTGAAAACCAATCAATTATTTTGTTGCGTAACTCAGTCTTAATAGTCTTCATCGAGAGAACACTCTTTCAATAGTTGCTGAAGATAGCAGCAAAATCAATGCAATCTTAAAAGCTTATAAAAGCTTATAAAATGTATAGCCAAAAACCCTAATGGTGTGTTTGGGAATGAGCATTTAATTTATAATTCCTAAATTGACTCAATTCACTTATTTGGGAATCATAATATTCAATTTCAAGATTTGGCCCAATTCCAAGCCAATTCCTAGCCCTATTGAAAAAGGCCCATTTTAAAATGACAGCCTAGGCCCTGTCATTTCAATTCCAATTGCAAGTTTCTTCAAAAACCCTATTTCTTCATCATCAGTTACTTTCTGTCTCTTCATTCTTCCATAATCTGTGTACTTGCTCGATCCTTCATTTTCACCGGTGTCCATTACACACAAGCTTTTCGGCATTAATTTTCAGGTATTCTCTTCTTTAATTTTGATTTCTGCTTGATCATTGTCACTCACAGGTATTCTCTTCATCATTGTCAACGCATATTTTTGAATTGATTGGAAGTCCATTGCACTTTGCACATAATTAGTTTGTTAGAATTGAATAGTCCAAGCTAAAAATGAGATATGGATCTTGCTGTTAGAATATTATTAAAATTTAGAAGATATTTTCGAATAAGTAAGATAAGATTTTTTGCTCTGTAATTTCCAGAGGTGTCCATTGCACAGGTATAATTAAAATTTGTTGTTTAATATTATTAAAATTTAGAAGATATTTTTGATTAAGTAAGATATGGATCTTGATGTTTGGTATTCTCTTCTATGATTTGTTGGCTTCAATTTTTTGAGTATGATATCAGTAAGCTTGTTCAATATTTTTTTTTGCTGTTTCTTTAAATTATGGAAGGAATCACAAAGAAAACAATATTTTTGTTTTAGTAAACTAGAAGATTTATTCAAAAAGTGGTGTATGAACTAAAAACAACCTAACACTTCAAAACAGCAAAGTGGAAGTATGTAAAACTGAGGGATTATTTGCTAAGATTTCACTTTTAAAAAGTATGTTACTTGGCACTTGCTTCACTATGACTTGTTTGTCAAATATATTTTCAGAGAATTCTCTTACTTCCACTTTGTGATATGTGAATCCAACATAAATGTCTAATTCATTGTGATACAGAAGATGTACTCCACTTTTTGAATTAGACAAAGTGTTAGGTTTTTGAAGAAAGCATGTTCCTTAGCACTTGTTTGACAAAGTTCCTAAGTTTTCTAATCTTTCAGATAATAAGATATGGCATTCATTGTGATTAGTGTATCCAACATAAATGTCTAATTCAATGAATATTTTTTGGGATCTAATTGAAAGAATTTGTTTTTTTTTATGGGAAGGTAAAAAATGTGTGATCAACTTAGTATTCAAGAGTCAAGAAAACGTGCAATGGAGAATGTTGATGAAGATGAAAAAGTTGTTATTTCGGTAGTAGGCTTTTTCATGGCTATTGTTGTGGCTTGGTTTGATTTGAGCTATAGAGTAAAGGAAATAACATGGAGTCAACAAGAACGTAGGAATAGACGAACCATTTGGATGGACACGTTGATGAATGATAGAATATGTAGGAAGCAATTATGTTTAGACAAACGTTGTTTTGAGAAATTGTGCAGTATTTTACAATCCAAGGGTGGTTTAGTGACTACAAGATATGTTACAGTTAAAGAAATAGTAGCTATGTTTCTTCATGTTCTTGCACATGATTTAAAGAATAGAACAATACAAGCGACATTTGCTCGTTCCGGAGAGACTATTAGTCGACAATTTCACGTAGTCCTTCAATCACTACTTAAGCTTGGAAAGTATTATATAAAACCATGTAACCAGAGCAATTACACAAAGGATGCAAAGAGGAATAGGTTTGAGGTAAGCCATAGTATTAATTTATTAATGTCTTTACTTTCGTTGGTTAGGTTTGATTTGTAGTATTAACTAGCATAAACAATTTTAAGGCGTTATTGGAGCTCTCGATAGAACTCATATTAAAATGACTGTGCCTGTTGAGGATCGATCTCGTTACTGAGATAGGAAGGGGGACATTAGCACCAATGTTTTAGCTGCATGTGATTCAAATCTTCGTTTTACTTACGTTTTTCCTGGTTGGGAAGGTTCTACTTCGGATCCACGCGTTCTTCGTGATGCTCTTCAAAGGCTTAATGGCTTAAAGGTTCCTAGAAGTAAGACTTTATATGTGTAACAACAACCTAATAATTAACACCAAATGCATAATGAAAATTCTAATATATGTATAATAATTATATAATGTAGATAAGTATTTTTTTTGTGGATTTGGGGTTTGCTAATGCTGAAGGTTTTCTAGCTCCTTATAGAGGTACGAGGTACCATTTGAACTTGTGGAGAGGCACCACTCCAACAAATTACAAAGAGCTTTTTAGTTTACGACATTCCTCAGCTCGAAATACAATTGAAAGGGCTTTTGGCTTATTGAAAAAGCGATGGAGTATACTTAGAGAGCCAAGTTTTTTTGAGAAAAAGACTCAAATTAGAATTATTAATGGTTGTTTTATTCTCCATAACTTTTTGAGGGAAGAAATTATGGATGAAACAAGTCTTATTAACGAGGTAGATGAAGATTTACTAAATATAGAGACAATTGATGAAGAAGATGCAGAAGATGATTACATTTTTAGTACGCAATCAAGTAATGAATGGAAAGAGTTTAGAGATAATCTTGCTCAAAAGATGTTTGAAGAATATCAACGAAGGACACATGCTACTTGAGATTTTAGTTAGGAGAACTTTGTTCTAAATGTCTTAAATGCTTGTAGATAGTATTAAGCTAGATTGGAAGTCTTATTACTCTTTTATGTGTTGTTTGAAAGAACAACTAATTATGTATTGTTATTATTATGCTATTTATACAAATTAGCATGTTGGGACTTATTAGTGTTTGACATAAAGTTCATGTATGTTTTCTTTGTTGATTATTCATACTTTTAGTATTCATCATGAAGAGATTCGGAAAAGAGCCAATGATACCACAAAAACAACAAAAACGAGCTTATCTTACTTGGAACCAAGAAATGGATGCTATACTCATCTCCACTTTGTTTGAGCAAATTAATGAAGGAAATAAGGGCGATGGAGAATTCAAACCACAAGCATATCAAGCTGTTGCTGATAACCTAAGGAACCAATTGGGTTTATTGGCTACAACCGAACATGTCAAGAATCGAATCAAAGTATGGAAGAAACATCATTCAGTTATCACAGATATTCGCACTTACACCAAGTTCAAGTGGGATGATGATAAGAAGATGCTTGTTATCCCAATTGAAGACCATGTGGAATGGAGTGCCTATTGTAAGGTACAATCTCATACGTTGACTTTATCTAAATATTTGCTAGTAATGTTATTAATTAGTTTTAATTCCTTATTATCATCTATTAAAATTCTACACCTTATTATTTTTAGTCTTTGCTTGTCTTTGCTTTTTGTATTATTATCTAATAAAAAAATAGAGATATAAATAACTTGTATTTTTATCTTTATAATATTAATCTAATAATTTTTGTAAACAGGCCAATCCTGTAGCTTCTGCTTATAGAAATAAGAACATTGATCATTGGGATGAGATATGTACTCTATTTGCCATGGATAGAGCTACGGGTCAAGAAGCTGAGCAACATGAAGAATCAGTTGCAGTAATGGAGAAAGAAAATGAAGCATGCAGTGCATCTAAGGCAAACTCGGCACCATCTAACAAGAGGGTAAAGAGAGATTCTATTTTGGATGCTATTTCAAAATTTACAGATTCGTTTGAGAAATATCTACAAGCAAACAAACCTCCACCGAAGCGTGATTCTAAAGAGGTTTATGATGTTGTGTCAAAAGTTGTCGGACTAGATCGACATGATGTCTTGAAGGAAACAAAGCTGTTTTTGAAGGATACAGAAGAGTTTGATATGCTAAAGGGACTACTAGAAAATGAGAAATTGGATTGGGTGTTACTATGTCTTAACTCTTGAGTAGTTTTTTTTTCATATTTTATTTTTTTTTTATTGACAGTTTGGATGTGTTTAGAGTATGTAGTAGTGACTATATTTTACCAAAAATGTTTTGAACCATTATGTTTGAATGGGATTCTTGAATTCAATAATTGCAATTATTCATTTTTGCCAAACAATGTTAGGATTTCAAATTTAGGAATTGAAAATACCAATGTTTCCAAACAAATTTTAGGATTTGTAATTATAGAATTGAAAATTCTAAAATTTTCCAAACAATAAATTTGAAATTGAAATTCACAATTTAGAAATTCAAAATTGAATTCTAAGTTTTCAATTCAATTCTTGGTTCCCAAACGCAACCTAAACAAATTATCCATACTTTTATTCCAAGAAATTAAAAGAAATCCATACGAATTCCGAAAAAAATAATGAACAGTTGTAGAATTAAATTATTAATCAATTGAAACTCCAATAAATTCTGGAAAATTTTAAATAAATCTCTAAATTTATACACCAATTAAGCCAAAACCTCTAAATTGATTAACATTGTTAATGTCCTATTGTATAATAACAGTTACACAAATTTAAAACGAAAGAAAGAAAAAGAAAACAACTATACATGACATTAGTTTTGTGCAGGCTGGCGACAAGTTGTTGGCGTTGTTGGTAGGAGATAATTGCGGGGTGTAGGCGGCAGACGGTTGTTGTCATTGCTAGCTTGCCCATGGTTGACCCACAAAAGTGGTTCAGTAAGACAAACAATGGAATGATGGTATAGGTTTAGTTTTTAAAGGAGATGTCGTGTTAGAGTTGTTGGTGACTTGAGTGCACCATTTAAGACTATGCATTAATATGAGTGCATAGAATTGGAATCTTTTGGGTGTTTAAGTTAGTCACTTAATGTATAGTTAAGTTGGTGGATTAATTTGTGTGTTAATGATGGTGATTAAATTGGTGATCAATGCATGGAGTAAAGGATGTGTTGATGGAGGCACTTAAACATGCATATTATGATGGTAATTAAGGCATGATGAATGATAGTTAATGAGAAGACTAAAGGGTGAAGATTCTTATACGAGGCATCCAAGTAATGAAGCATTGCCTTGATCGAACATTAGATTCAGTTTTTGACTCTTGATGTTCCTTGAAGTTGTTTATTGTGCATTAACCCTTGGCCTTAATTATGTAATACTCATTAATGTACAAAGCCTCTACAAATAGAGGTTTTGTCCATTGTAAAACATCCACAAAAAATACCCTAAGCCTAAACGCAAGCCTAATATCTTCTCTATTGTAATTCTTCAATTTGCTAGTTTTATGAAAACTTTGTGATAATATAAGTGAGATACTACACACCGGATGACGTAGCCTTAATTGGGTGAATCTCGTTAAATCTTTGTGTCATTTTATTGCATTATTTTCTCTTACAAACATTGTTTTCATTGAAGTGCAATTTGTTCATGACAAGACTTCTTACATTCGATCTTGGTGATATTAGAGATTGAAACACATTGTTTTGATATCTAATATAGCGTCGTTTTCAATTGGTATCAGAGAAAAATTGTTATTATCGTGATTTAGAGGTCATATTGGTACACAACAAGGCTACAATGAAACTTGATATTTAGAAGTTTGATAGGAATGTTAATTTTGGCTTATGGAAAGTCAAAATAAAAGTAATTTTAATACAAAATGGAGTGCATAAAGCAGTTGATGGTGAGGAAAAAAAACTTAAAGGCACGAGTGAGGAAAAATGTGAAGAAATGGATGCGAAGGCTCTTTTCGCCATACAACTTTGTCTCTGTAATGAAGCTTTGTGAGATGATGTAAAGGAGAAAACTTCAAAAGACATTCGAGAAAAGTTGGAATCACTCTATATGGAAAAAGAGTGTTACCAACCGACTTTTGTTAAAGAGTCGTTTGTATGATCTCAGATTGCAAGAAGGGAAGCCCATGAAACCGCACCTTGATGAATTTTACACAATAATTATGGATTTGCAAAATATTGATGTAAAAGTGGATGATGAGGATTTGGCGATTCTATAAGCATTTTAGGATGTTGGAAAGTCCTTGACTCATATAAGCATTTTAGGAAAACATTGTTATATGGAAGAGACGCGTTGAATAGCGAGGATGAAAGAAAGTCCTTGACTCAGAAGGACCTTATTGATTCTCAATTTGATCAAAAAGAGTCCAATGATGCTTTATTTGTTAAGAAGTCGAGTAGGAACAAAAATGGCATAAATTGCAACTTTTGTAAGAAGAAAGGTCATTTCAAGAAAGAATGTTGGAAATTAAAAGCCAAACAATCCGATAAAAGCTAGTCTGCGAAAGCTAGTTCTGCCGAAGCTAGTTATGTTGAAAATGAGGATCATGATGTTGGTACTTTTGTTGTTACTAATGAGTATAAGGGTGGCAATTCTTGGATTTTGGATTTGGGATGTTCGAGACACATGACTTTTAACTTTAGTTTCTTCTCAACATATCAAAAGGTTGATGGAAGAAAAGTCACAATGGAAAATGAATCTAGTTGTCTGATAGTTGGTGTAGGAGATGTTAAATTTATCATGCTTGGTGGTGTTGTGAAAACATTGGATGGAGTCCTTCATGTTCCTGGTATAAATAGACACTTAATTTCCCTTAGTATTTTGGATAAAGAAGGTTTTAGATGCATTGGTGAAGGTGGAGTTTTAAAGGTTTGGCAAGAGTTGTAATTTATTCTTAAAAGGATCCATTGATGATGGTTTGTATAAGCTTGTGGGTTCAACCTTAATTAGTTCGGCTTGTATGTCCACTACATCAACATAGCCCAATGAGTCTATAGGATGTATGGACTTGATTGGTAATTTAAATTCCATACTCTTGTGAGCCCTTTAAGGGCATTTTACTGCATGTACTTTGTTTGTTCACATGTGTTGTTTTTTTTTGTTTTGTTTTTATTTTGAGTACGATGTTGTGTAAGATGTTATATTGTGATGGAGTAAATTAGAGAATATCTTTGACTTGGGTGAACTCAAGTCAAGGTGGAGATTGTTAGAGTTATTGGTGACTTGGCTGCACCATTCTGTTGTTGGTAAAGTTAATAAATTATGTTTGTTGGTAGAATTAATAATGTGATTGTCCTTTTATAAAGGGACATAATGAGTTATTTGGATTTTGTTTCATTTGTGGCACCATTCTGTTGTTGTGATTGTTTTCATTTGCGGCGCCAAACTTATTTTTGGGTTTTGATTTGTCCATTCTGAAATGTTGATTGTGACTTTGTTTGGTGAATTTTTGTGGCGCCAATATTATAGGGTTTTGTTTTGGTGAATCCTTAATTCTGATTTGGTCTAAGTTTTCAGTTTAAGATGGCTTTATTTTAAAATCAAATTGTTGATTTCTTTGTACTAATGAATTAAATTTAAACGCTAAATACATATTGTCTTTGTTTTTTAAATATAAAGTCAATAAAAGATTTAATATCCACATGCTTATTGAAGTTGTTCATCATTGGTTGCCTTCCAAAAAACATTGAAGAAATCAATGAAGAATTGACAAATTAGTTTAGTTTAATTTTTGAATGGGTATTTTGAATCATATAATTTTTGTAATTTTATTGAAGAAAATATGTAGTATTTTAATCAAAAATTAGAGAATGTAATTTTGTAATTTTAATGAATGAAATGTGATATTCAATTTTTTTCTCTAAATTTTGAATGAGAAAAATTACAAAAAAACTACCTGATCTATAACACCTTTTGCAAAAAACTACCTAATCTAATTTTTTTTTGAAAAATTTGAAAAAAAATATCTTATATGATATTTGTGTTTTTAAAAGACTACCACTTGACAAAGACCGTCAGTTGACCGTTAAGTGGGGTGTTGACTTTGTATGTGAGAGGCATGTGACTTCATTAAATCCTTTCCTCTTATTTCTAAATTTACCTATATTCCCTGCATACATACACAACCTTCTTTATTCTTCTTTTCTTTCTTTTATTGTACTTCTATTAATCACTTCAATTACGTCTTGTCTTCATCTTCTTCAATAAGAAATCCCAAAGTTGATAAGTGTAGTTGATAAATTTTCATGTGAGTTCTTGATTTTAGCGGTAAATGTTAGAGTAATTATCTTTTAACTTTGAATTTGAAGAAATTTTTGGGGAAATTTGGAGAATATAGAGCAGAATTTGTTATTTTTTATCCTTTTTTCTTCTTTCTTACTTCCTAACTTAGTTGAATTTGACGAAACATTTAGGAAGATTTGAGGAAGAACTACACTACTTTGATTATTTTCATTCTGGATTTTTGGCTTATTAAAGTTTTCGACTTTAGTTGATGAAATTGAAGGGATTTTGAGTTTAACTAGATTAGTTTTAAAGTTATTGAAGCTTTCAACTTTTTTTTTTTTTTTGAAAAGTTGAAGCTTTCAACTTAAATCCATGGAAGTTGAGAAATTTTTGGAGATTTATGAGAATTAATTTGTTGCTTGAGTTGTGAGGAAGAATATCATTATGGGTATATGAGAAACACCACATACAATTAGGGGTGTTCATAATAACTCGATCCGAAAAATTCGATCCAGATTATCCGGTATTCGGTTTTTAAAATCGGGTATTTTACCCGGTTTTTGCAAACTGGATAATCCGGCTCGGGTGCCCGGGTTTAAAACCGGATACCGGATTCGGATCCGGGTCACGACTTTTTGGAAACCGAGTATCCGGTATCCGGTTTTATTTAATTATTATTATTTTTTTTCGTAAATACAATGATCATGATATCTCTTAAGCTAACCTTGGATTGAATATTTTGGGAGAGTTAGTATTTGAATTTTATAATTGTTCTTACTTAAACCCATTAACAAAAATATTATTCTTTAATTTTCGTAATTAATCTTTTATGACTATTTATTAAGTTAAAGATTTTTAGAGGGTTTGTATTTGAATTTTATATAAAAAAATATTTTAAGTAAAAATAGTGATAAACAAACATATGGTTGAACGACAAAATAACAAAACAGTAAAAAATAAAAAAAATTTCTAACAAAACCAGGTATCCGGTTTTCGACCCTGTTTAAACCGGGAAACCGAGTCGGAACCGGATCGCAATTTTAGGTACCCAAAAAGCGGGTACCCGAATTTCCGGATCCGGGTCGACCCGGTACCCGGTTTTGAACACCCCTACATACAACCACACTCACCCACTCAAGCACCCTCAAGAACAGAATTTGTCCATTATGGGTATATGAGAAACACCGCACACATGAAACCATCTTCTAGGATTTACCTTGGTCCACGACATTCTCTTTGCAAAAGGAACTCCATACCCACATCTATCGAGCTTAGCTTTGATTTTCCTGTGGAAGGAGAAGAGATAATTCAATTTGAGAAAAGAATTAGGATTTTTAAAAATTGAAGGGGAAAGGGGGAAGAATTAGAAGAAATCATGTCTTAGAATAGGAACAGTAAATGCTGACTTAAGTAACTCACGTGACCCCACGCGTGGTCAAAATAAAATTCAAACAGTCAACATATGAAAAAATGTTAACTGATAGTCTTTTGCAAACGTTTAAGTCATTTAAGATGTTTTTTGCAAAAAAAAAAAATAGATTAGTTAGTTTTTTTGAAAAAGGTGTTACAGATTAGATAGTTTTTTTTGTAATTTTTTCTTTTGAATGACTTGAATAAATGATACTTCACATTATATTAAAAGAAGGTAAAAAATTAGTAATTAATCTAATAAATATCCAACTATCATCTTTTAAGCAATACCCCCACTACCCTTAAAATCCGTGTCCGACCCAAATGGAACAAGCAAAGAGAATAAGAAATATATTAAACTATCAAAATGAGGATGAATATGGTTAGTTTTGTCCAAAATCTGTGGTATAATTAGAAATAAATTTTATGAGAATAACCAATGAAACAATTTAAAATAACAAATGAAAAAGAACTTTAAAGAACAGAAAAAAAAAGTTATGAGAGAGATTAGGGTTGAACAAAGTTTGATCTAAACCGTAAACCAAACCAAAATTTAAGTATTTGGTTTGGTCTACGGTCTAAATGTTCCGAGGTTCGTTTCTTAAAAAAAAATTGATGGTCTAGTCAGGGTTTTAAAATATTTAGACCAGGTGGTTTGGTGTAAACCGTAAACCCTAGACCAGAAACCGTAAACCCTAGACCAGAAACCGCAATAATGTATGAAAATGACAAGTTTGGCCCAACTGTAAATATTAGTACATTTCGATCGATTAGTACTGCCGGCTGGGATCCCTATTATTTTAAGTTGATTTAAAATCTGATTCTATGATTCATTTTTCTCTAAAAGCAAGAAGTGGCACCTCACTCAAGTCTCACTAAATCAACATTTAGTCTCACTTCATTCTTGCACGGTTTCCACCTTCAACGACGCCTCTCTTCTCAAATCTCAAGTGCTGTTTGTGTTGATTTTATTGTTGATTTTTTTGTATGTAGTTCGTTTTTTTATTTATTTGTGTTATTGATTTATATTGATTGTTGTATTTCGAATTTTTGGTTGACTCTTTTTGATTTTTCGATTTTTGATTTTTTTGAAATAGTTGGTCCAATTGTAAAAAAGTGTCGATTGTAAATTTTTTTTTATTTTTTCGATTTTTAATTTTTTCAAATCATTTTTCGTGTTTGATTTTTTAGAATGTCCTTGAATTAAATTTTTTTTTGTAAACTCAATTAAAGACTTTCATAATATATATTACTCCTAATATTTATGTACACATTGATACCTTAAATTCTTAATCAAAAAATGCATTAATAAGAAAAAATCGTAGACCAGATCATACCAGAGCGTTGTAGAACGGTTCGATCCGGTCCGGTCTGGTCTAGTCTGAAAATTTTTCAGAACGAAATTTCTGGTCTGGTTTGATTTTTGTGTCAAACTAGACCTAACCGGACTGTGTGCAGCGCTAAAAGAGATATGTGTAAGTACTCCCTCCATTGGGAAATATTTGCTACATAAGAATTTTGACACTATTCATCCTAAAAGATTATTTATATAATGCCGCTCATGTGTTAGAAAAAATATAGTCAAGTGGGAACTTATTTGGATCATCTAATCGCATGCTTTCATAATATTATGTTTTTATAATTTTTAGATGTGTATTGCTCAATATATTATTTATAAATGATCAAAACAACACATTGTATTGCGTAAAAAGTTAAATATAGCAAGTATAGTGAAACAAAAGAATTAGTAAGTAGTGAAGGAACATGGATGTCAGCTGCCTACCAGGAGAGCGAGGACCAAGGGGGAAATTGTTGTATAGTAATACTTAGGGATGGCAATGGGTCGGATTCGGCTCGGATTATACATACTCCGACTTTGCTCCTGATAATAGTCGGACTTTTTTTTTCAGTCCACCTCAACTCGGAGTCGGATTATGCATACTCCAAGTTTGCCCCAACTCGGACTCTCGGACCTCCAACTCGGACTCTCGGACCTCCAACGAGGTCGAATTATTAACAAAATATATTTTTCAAATACAATTTAGCAAGAGAAATAGTCCTACTACTACAACTTTATAAGATTTTCTCGCATTTTGATTTCGCATATTTTATTTCTCTTGATCTGATTTGTCGTATTCTGATTGATTAATCTAAATAATAATACAAAGTAGTTTTTCAAAATCGAAAATTACAATTAGTATGAAAGCTTAAATTAGTCACGTTTAGAGTTTTAAAGGAAACAAAATATTGGTGTAAAAGTCAAATTTAAAGTCGGAGTTTCTTCAGGATCGGAGTCGGGTCGGAGTGTCGGATTTTTAATAAGGTCTATTTCCGGTATGTCTCTAACTCGAACTCGGATCGTAAAGTCAGAGTCGGAGTCAGATGACTTTTTCCTCGGATCGAGTCGGACTAAATTGCTATCCCTAATGAGAACAGGGTATAATCGTCATTGACTGTTGTACTTTCACTCCTTTTATGGCGATTCAATGACCCTCTAACGGCTCCTTTTGTAAACCTAGTTGTTTGTTTCTTGTATTAGTACGGGAAAATAGATTCCCTTATAAAACTTGGGAGTACAAAATTCTTTGTTTTATCAATATTTCTTTTTAGGGCATGCTTGTATTGGGTGTAAATATTTAAGGTAGTAAAAAAAATCAAAGTAAGAAAATGTAGTTGATAAATGAGAAATTAGTAAACTTTGATTGTTGTAGAGGTGCAAAAATGATTGCCAAGTAATAAAAAATGAAAGGAGTTCTCAATTTTGTGGGGTAAATATTTATGCTAGGGGAGGGTGGAAGAATGTATTACCTCCATAATAGGGGAAATTATCTTCTTTTTCCTTCATTATTTTTATTTTATGCTCATTTTACCTTCTTCACAACCATCTCAACTACTTCAAATGCATTTCTATTTGCTTTCATTTCATTAGTTTGACTTTATTTCCCCCTTAAATATTTACACCCAATCCAAGCATGCCCTAATTGTATTCAGGGGCGGATCTATGTACGGGGCCTCGAGGCACGTGCCTAGGGAGAAATTTTTTTGACATTTTTTGTTCTAATCTATCTTAACCTTTATGTTCAAAATTTTGATTTTTTTTAGGTGTTTTCACTCTTAATCTTAATTTTTATGTTAAAATCTTTAGTCATAATCCTAAATTCTTAATCTTGATTCTTATTGCATATAAGTGTTTTTTGATATCTGATAACACACCAAGTACACAGATTCATAGAAGAGAATGGATTCTTTAGAAGTTAGAAGTGGGAGTTGCAGATTATGATTTTAGGTATTTGGTTAGAGTCTCACGTTAATTACTGTGACGATAGAATGCAAATCTAAAGTCGCGAGTCTTGGTTACTTCATTTTTTGAATGCTATAGGTGAAGTCAAGATTCAGGTTGACTGACTAACAAAATGCTCCCTCCGTTCTTTTAAGTTTGTCCACATTACTATAACGGGCAGTTTCAAAAGTTTGTCCTATTTAGAATACTTTCCTATTTTGGAAAGTTTTTATCTTTCATATACTCTCTTTATCCCTCATTTAACCCTCACTTCTCTCTCATAATACTAATACAATCATTAAATCACACCACTTTTCTAATAAAATAATACTCACTATCTACAAAGATTCCACCTTTATTTCTTAATTTGTGTGAAATCTCCAAATACAATCATTAATTTACCTCACTATTCTAATAAAATAATACCCACTATCTATAAAGATTCCACATTTCTTAATTTGTGTGAAATCTTCAAATAGGACAATCAAAAAAGAACGGAGGGAGTACCATTATTGACTTTTTCAATTGATCAATATAAATCTCAATTGGTTGGTTGACTACCCTCCCAGCTCCCTCTTTCTTTATTTTGCTGGGGAATTGCTTGCTATTAAACCTTTTTCCTGGTTTAAGAGATTGTTTCACAAAGATACTATATGCTGCTCATATTAGTTGATTTCATCCATTCATTGGTGTCCCAGGGAACTCTAAACCCTAGATCCGCCACTGATTGTATTCCATTAAATTTGTTCAATTTTTATTTTTAGTTATGATTCCCATTCTTATTTTATTTAGATAATTTGTTGAATGTAATCATGCACGTATAGATTATCAATGAAAAGATTGTTTCAGTATTAGTTTCTTGTCTAAATTCATTTGCTAATTTATGAAAGATAATGGGTATCATATTTGTATAAGGTAGAAATTAAGAAAACTTGCAAATTCATTAATCAATTTTATATAGAAAGATATTTTGTTATATGTCAACATATATTTAATTTTAATATATTATAAGCTAATAAATTTTGCATAATTAGAAGTGAACAAAAGCGAAAATATTGTTGTTGACCTGTTGTAGTGTTGACATATATATGTCATAGTTTACTTCTTCATTAGTATACTGTTTAAGATTGTCATTCGCGAAATTAAATATTGGCTTTACTTCCATTCTCATAGGTCAGGTAGCTAGGGATAGATATGGAACTTAAATCATGAGAATTCGATCATATGACCCTAATTTGAAGGTTTTGGTTCTTTTAACGCCACTACTTCGCATTGGATCAAGGTCTTCTATTATAGGATCTAACTTAAGATTCAAGTCCAAATTTTCGAGACTCGTATTTGATCCTTAAATTCTAAAATTATAGAAGTATGTATAACTCATTGCAAATTGCTCACATCATATTATCATCAATTCATCCTATTATTCTCATTTATTTTTTTTTGATATTATCCATCAATCACTTTTAATTTGTATTTATTCTTAATTTATAAGTTGAAAAATAGCCAAGCGGAATCTTAGTGGATATTCGTTTTCATGTTAAAGCCGCAAAATTTAGGTTATTTATTCATGAACGCCATAAAGTTTAATATTTACAAGTTATAGCCACTATAAATCAAAAGCACAATTAACCATATCACCAGTTTCAAGTCACCGGTGTTTGAAATGACTTGCTAAACTAGTTTCGTAACCTTTGGCTCTCTTTATTTATCTTTGAGCAACACAATTAACCCAAATCACTTGCCCTTAGTTAGTCTCTCTTCAATTTCATGAATCTCTTTACTTAATTTTCCCGACAAAATCAATGTCAAGAAACCAACTCAACCAAAAACGTAAACTGATGGTTAGGGCCCCAAAATATGTTATATACTCTAACACGCCCTCTCACACGAGTTCTTTGGGCTTAAAGTGTGGATGCAACACAAGCGCTCTTCATACCTGGCGCTGAATATTCCACTTTAAATGAGGGGTGATTGAGATTCGAACACGTAACCTCTTGTTTCATTAGCTTCCGATACCATATCAAGGAACCAACTCAACCAAAACTTAAGGTGATGGTTGAGCCCTATTCTAACAATCAAAACCTCAACATTTTTTCTCAATTAAAACTCCAATTGTTTAAAGTCCAATTCCAACTCTAAATGTTACTCACTTTCTTGCAATGTTTCCCTGTTTCTTCAATCCATAAAGATTACAATATCAAATATAGTTTGTGTTTTCCAACTATTGAATTTCATGCTTTAGATTTGATGCTAATTCAGATTGTTAGCTCAGTCTAGTCAAAGTAAAATAAACAATCAAAAATTTAGAATTTGAAACCTGGATGTGAAACTGGTTATTTTATATAAGAGATTTTTTCTTATTTTAATTTATTTTTTGTTAATAGTTTCTTGGATTAACTAGGATAGAAACCCGTGAAATTTACATATTTTTAAATACGTTAATATTTTAATAAATATTTTTGACTAATAAAAATATTTAATGAAGGTAATAATTTTTATAATTTTTATTATTATATTTATTAACAGAAAAGTTTTAATTGTGACATGTAACTAATTATGTATTGTTTTTATATCATATGTAATTAGGGAGGTGTTAAAAAATGTATAAAGTCTTTATTAACAACATTTTTGGTTTTCTTTATATATATATTTTTTTCAATTACAATATACATATGTAAATACTTTATTACCCATTTTCATTCAATATTTTATTAGTCTAAAATTTCATTAAAATATTAACGTATTTAAAAATTCGTGTATTATACGGATTTCTATGTTAATTCTCCGTAATGTTTGTGCAGGTAAAATTTGAGAAAAAAGGTATGGTGTGTCACTAGTCCACAAAATCACCTCAAATTTTAGCAGAATAATCAAAAAACCATCTCTCAGCTCTTTCAGTTCTAGAACTGGAAGTCGAAATTCAAAAAAATCAAGTATTGATCATGAATTGGAGTTAGTTTCAGCTCTAAAGTCTTGTTCATCCCTTAAAGCAGTATTTCAAGGACAACAAATTCATTCTTTTATCTTAAAAATTGGTTTTGATTCCAATATTTTTATCCAAAACAGTTTGATAAGATGTTTTTGAACAAGCAGCTCATAATAGCGGGTTTAAAATCAACCGGTCAAACCTGTTAATAAATTCAAGTCCAAAAATGCAAATCAGTCAAATTTCATTATTGTTCAACAAAAAACTACAAATGACATGCTCACAATCAAATTGTTTTATGCTATTTTACAATTAAATTAATAGAATGTATGATGTGTAAAACATAACTCAAAGAGTTGTGACATTGTAGTGAGATATCCATGTCGTAATTGGCAGAGGAACTCATTCGGGCCATCGGGTCAATTTCGAGTAAGGTGTTTCGGATCGGTTCAAAATTGAGTATTGTGTCCCCATTGATTTTTACATCTTTGTAATTCATTTTAAAGTCGAGTTAAGTTGGGTTTGGTTCCTAAGTCGAGTAAATATCAAGATCATCGGGTCATTTTTCAACACCTTTAGTAATTTGCCTCCCTAAACTTTGTAGAATAAGAGCCTTTTCAGATGCACTGATGTCTTCTTAATGTTCATGTTTAAAGGATTTAGAGTTGTTAACCCCTTTTTCATTTATTAAATCTAATTTTATTAGTACAATAGTTATTACGTTTGTACTGATTGATATGTAACTAATAATTATATTCTTAATGTGAAGCGACAAACAATATGCAAAAGTAAAATGAAAAACAGAGCAACAATCCTCAGAATTTCCAACCCATCTGTAACACCCCAGAATTTCCGACCCCTTAAACGAAACCAAAATCGTAAAGCACGGAAAGAAATTCGGGTGTTACAGGAGGCCATAAACAACACTCAAAATTGGACTACTTGATATTAATGACTCAAATAATACATCAATGCATGAACTAGACACTCACACTTTTGAGAACAACATTTCAAGATAAAGATATCACCTTTAATGGAGATCACCCTCAAATCTTATACAACGAAGAGGAAGCTATCTAGGTATTAATCCTAATTATTCTCAATGTATTAGCCTTCCTTTTCACATTCCCAATGCTAATTTGAACCTTTATATAAGCCTTTAAATCAGTGTAGAACCCTAGTACAAGTGGACTACTTGTTCATCAAGAAAGGCCCATGAAATAGAATCTTGTAATTGCTCCCTACACAGGCCCCTTGAACTAGCACCTGCTACTAGGGGTGTTTAAAACCGGGTACTGGGTCGATCCGGATCCGGAAATTCGAGTACTCGCTTTTTCGGGTACCTAAAATTGCGATCCGGTTCCGACCCGGTTAAAACCGGGTACTCGGTTTTCGGGTACCCGGTTTAAACCGTGTCGGAAACCGGACACCCGGTTTTGTTTATTTTCTCATTTTCTATTTAGTTAAACCATGTAATTCTATTATTTGAAATTATAAGCGCACAATGTCGTTACTAATGTAATTCTATTATTTAAAATAATAAGTACTCCATTAAGAAAAGAATGAAAAAAAATTCAAAAAAAAGAAGAAAAGAATGAAAGCAAACAAGAATAAGAACAACAGTTCAACAATGGAGACTCAGGCCCTGGATAACACAAGTTTGGCGCACAATGTCAAAACATCAAAACGGTCCAAACAAAATAAATTACCAAAACAGCCCAAACATCAAAAATTATCAAACCATCAATTATCAAAACATCAACAATCAAAACATCAAACTGTAGATCTTCAACTTAAAACATCAGTGAACAACATCAAAAACAAACAAAATAAGATTTATATCTGGTGAAGAAGGAGCGGCGCTGAAGAGAAAAAGTTATTACGAAAAGTATATAATGACAATACAAATTACAATCGGGAATTTGTATAAACCTCTTTGTTGATGACAAAATGAAATTACAACAACAATAACAAAGCTAAAAACAACCTTGAAGATTTGTTTGTAACGACGACCGTTACCCGAAAACTTGATACAAGTTGTAGGCGTGTGCTCACTTTCCTTTTGTGATATTTCCCCCACAAAGGTACTTGGGTTGATGATCGGAAATTCACAATGAGATACAAACAACTACAATATACCCTTAGTACGTAGGGTATATTACTTAATAGCAATGTGTTTAGAATTATGAGCAATGGAAAGCAAAGCAAGAGTTAATTACTCTCTTGGATTAGCACAAGACAAATGAGAGAAAGACAAGAAGAATTCAGAGAATTGGGGTGTCCCTCTCAATCACCAAGGTCCTCTATTTATACTACAAGAGGAGCCTTTAGCCATTCATCACCATAATGATCATATTGATGATCATAACATCAATTGTAATAATACTAGGCATTCATGAGTATAATGCACCATTATACTCATAATAATCTCAGAAATAATGAGAATTATGATGGAATCCTAAGCATTAAACTCAAGAAAAACGGGAAGAAAAGCAACGGTCACTTTCCAGCCCCCACCGCCGAGTCGGCGGTCACCCCATCACCAGGATCGCCGACTCGGCGTTCCCTTCTGACAAAACCCATGATTTTCCAGAAGCTAAAGCCGAGTCGGCTTTAGCTCCAATAAGGGGACCGCCGAGTCGGCTTTTATGGCTGACTTGGTTTTCCCTTTTGCTCGTTTTGTCCTATCTTTTAATGCCTTATGGACTTAGTATATTAATACGTATTGTCCCACTACTTTAGTAGTACTTAGTGATTATTTACAGGATTATTAGACACTAAATGTTCAACAATCCTCCCCCATTTTGGGTATAATAAGCCTCTCATTAGCCAAAACTCATAATGCATTTCATGCATCAACGCTAATATCCCTTCGGATTGAATTAACGCCTAGTGCAACACACTTAACAAGTGATCGAGCCAGAATTGATTTCCATATGGAATTGAATCAAATGACCCTTCCAACCACTTGAAGATGAAGCACACATAAAACAAATAACACAAAGTTATTAACTTGACACATTATAAGGCCGTGTCCGTATCTTATTCATAAGTTTATCATAGTCATTATGCCAATCTTGACTACTTGAAGCGGCCACACTTCAAACTTATATAGGTAGGTTCTCAGTACGTATAAAGACATATCCCCGTGACGTGGATATAACACCAAGAGCTCTTCAACCCTTGATCTTGAGAACGTTCATAGACGACTACCTTTTCATCACGGTACAAAGCAACGATGGGTCATATAACGTGTTGCTTTACAAAAATCAAGAGGACTTTACCACATTGAATTCAGACATGATGTTACTCATGCGTGAATTGGGCCTTCCCAAATGATTTTATTGACATAAACCAATTTCAACTGAAGCTTTTTCAATTGAATCTCTATTCATGGCTTTCGTAAACGAATCCGCCACATTGAACTTAGTGTTCACATAGTCAAAAGTTATGACCCCGTTAATGATAAGTCCTTGCACTAGGCTATGCTTTAGGGCAATATGACGAGACTTACCATTATATACTTGAGTATACGCTCTACCTAAAGCCGTCATGCAATCCGCATGGATTGCCACTGGTGAAATTGGCTTAGGTAACAAGGGTATCTCAAACATGAGATTCCTTAACCACTCTGCTTCGCTAGACGCCGAAGCAAGAGCGATAAACTCAGCTGACATCGTAGAGTCGGCTATACATGTTTGTTTCTTAGAAGACCATGAAATGGCACCTCCCCCATAAACAAACACCCATCCACTAGTAGAAGAGTTATCCTCTTCATTAGTGATCCAACTAGCATCGGAATAACCTTCTAGAATAGGAGGTTCACCGCTATACGCAATACCATAATCTTTGGTACGCAACAAGTATCTTAATACTCTTCTTATCGCCATCCAATGATGGGGACCAGGGTTGCTAGTAAATCTACTAAGTTTACCAACCGCAAACGCTATGTCTGGCCTAGTACTAGTCATAGCATACATCAAAGATCCTATGACCTTTGAATACTCCAATTGTGAAATTGGTTGACCGGTATGTTTGGCAAATTTCATACCCGGTTCCATGGGAGTAGAGACCGGTGCTTTATCAAGCATATTGAACCGCTTAAGTATCTTCTCAACATAGTGAGCTTGACTTAACTTAATACGATTACCTTGTCTTATGATCTTAATACCTAAGATCACATCGGCCTCCCCCATATCCTTCATCTGGAAGGATCTAGACAAAAAATCTTTTGTCTCTTGAACTTGTACTTTACAAGTACCAAAGATAAGCATGTCATCGACATATAGACAAATGATAACGCCATTGCCATGGCTATCAAACTTGCTATATACACACTTATCGGCTTGATTCAATTTGAATCCAAAGGACAATATTGTTTCATCAAATTTTTGATGCCATTGCTTAGGTGCTTGTTTAAGTCCATACAAGGACTTCACAAGTTTACACACCTTTTGCTCATGCCCTTTCAAAACAAACCCTTCGGGTTGTTTCATATAAACTTCCTCATCTAATTCCCCATATAGAAATGCGATTTTAACATCCATTTGATGTATTTCTAGATGATAGACTGTAGCTAACGCTACCAATAACCGAATAGTGGTTATTCTTGCAACCGGTGCATATGTATCGAAATGGTCGATACCATGCTTTTGTCTAAAGCCTTGTGCCACTAAACGGGCCTTGAATTTATCAATAGTACCATCGATTTTCATTTTCTTTCGGAAAATCCACTTGCAACCTATTGGTTTACAAGTAGGAGGAAGATCCACTAACACCCAAGTGTTATTTCCCATGATGGATTGCATCTCATCATCAATAGCCTCTTTCCAAAAAGCGCCATCATGTGATGCCATAGCATCGCTATAAGTCAATAGGTCACCTTCCACATTATACAAATATGGAACACTAGAAGATACTTCACTTCTATCACCTTCAACCAAGTATACTTGGAAGTCCGGTCCAAAGCTTTTCGCTTTCCTTTGTCTCTTACTCCTTTTAGGAATAGGATCAACTAAATCTAGTTCATCTAGTTGTTGATTCTCATCAACACCTAGAGGTGAACCTTGTTGATTGTCATCAACATATTCATTGGTACAATCTAGTAGATTTCTTTGTCTACACAATGATGAAAATCTATTTTCATCAAAAATCGCATCTCTTGACTCAATAATCGAATGTATCGATATATAGTCATTTTGTTCTATAACATAGAACCTATAAGTTTTGCTATGAATAGCATAACCTATAAAGATGCATTCAACACCTCGTTCACCGAGTTTCTTTCTTTTGTTGCTGGGCAATCTTACAATGGCCCTACAACCCCAAACCTTAAGATAGCTTAAGTTTGGTTTCTTTTTGTACCAAAGTTCATAAGGAGTTTCCTTATTCGTTCTCATTGGAACTCGGTTAAGAATGTGACAAGCCGTCAACATTGCTTCACCCCAAAATCCATCACTCAAACCCGAGTATGATAACATGGAATTAACCATCTCTTGTAGAGTACGGTTTTTCCTCTCCGCCACACCATTTGATTTTGGTGCATAACCGGCGGTGGTTTCATGTATAATACCCATTGAATTAAAATAATTAGGATCATAATATTCTCCTCCTTTATCGGTTCTTAACCTTTTAAGTTTACTTCCAATTTGTAATTCTACTTCATTTTTGTAAATCTTAAAATGTTCAAGAGCCTCATCTTTTGTATGTAGAAGATATACATAACAAAACTTTGAGAAATCATCGATAAAAGTTATAACATACTTTTTATTTCCCAATGATGGTGTACTATGAAAATCACAAAGATCACTATGGATTAATTCCAAAATTTCAGATTTTCTTTCAACACTTTTAAAGGGTGTTCTAGTGATCTTATTTAATATGCACGTTTTGCAATTTTTAGATATTTTTACACACATAGGTATGAGTTCATGTTTGGACATAAAGGAAATTTTATCAAAATTTACATGTCCTAGTCTAATATGCCACAAATAATGCAAATCATCTTTATCATTAATATCTGAAACATTACAAACAACGTTTTTATTCATATTCAAAGATAATTTAAAAAGACTATTACATAGAAAAGCACGACCAACAAACAAGTTATGCTTAGAGATAATACACCTATCGGCTTCAAACACTAGTTTGTAGCCCAATCGATTTAATATAGGACCCGAGACAAGATTTCTACTAATTTCGGGTGCAAAATACACATCCCTTAAAACTAAGAGATTCCCCGAAGTAAATAATAGCTCAACTTGTCCTTTGCCTTGGACCATGATAGGTGCATTGTTTCCCATGTAGAGATGTTCCCCATCAACAACCTTGTTAAAGGATTTGAACCATTTAGTAGAATTGCAAACATGCCTCGATGCCCCGGAATCGATCCACCAAGACAAAGAATCATCCTGCATCGCACTAATATTAGTATTCATTGAAGAAAAACTTATATTAGAATTTTCATTTAAAAGTGCAAGATTACCTTGAGTGGATGGTCCTTTGCTTGTTGAAGCTTGACCACTCCCCTTTGTCTTTCTTTGCTTGTTCTTTAGAACAAAGCAATTTTTCCTTCGGTGCCCGGGTTTACCACACTCCCAACATACCTTTTCGGTATTAGGAACAATGGCCTTGCCCTTGGAAGAATCATTCCTCTTCCTCTTATCTCCGGAACGGGATGGTATCCCTTCCGCAACCATGTTAATGGTTCCAACATTAGGATTTTCATCCTTCCGATTCTCATGAATCCGTATGCTAGACTCGACAATTATATGTTGTCCAAGATCGGAGAGTGTAATCTCCTCTCTTTTATGCTTTAAAGCATGTCTAACATCCCTCCATGAGGGAGACAACTTGTCTATGATACTTGAAACAAGAAAAACTTCATCTATTTCAATTTTATGTAATTTTAGGTTGGCATGCATTCTTTGTAATTTATGGAATTGATCAATAATTGGGCGATCCTCTACCATCTTATACGAATTAAAATTACTTACTAGGAACTTTTTGGAGCTAGCATCCTCCGCCATGTACTTGTTTTCCAAGGCATCCCACAACTCCTTAGCCGAGTCATGGTTTTGGTAGATATCGAACAAGGCGTCTTGCATTCCATTGAGAATGTGACCTCGGCAAATGAAATCGTCATTATCCCATTTGCTCCGTTTCCGAGTTTGTTCAAGGACTTCGGTCTCCGGATCATCCGGTTTAGGAGCCTCCGGCTTAGGTGAACTTATCACATAAGCCACGTTCAAGGTGGTAAGAAGGAACATCATTTTCTTTTGCCAACGTCGAAAGTCAACGCCGACAAACTTTTCAAGCTTAGCAAAGTTTGAGGTAAAATCCTTCATTGTTGCCATCGATGAAGAATATCACAAAAGATTATTACGAAAAGTATATAATGACAATACAAATTACAATCGGGAATTTGTATAAACCCCTTTGTTGATGACAAAATGAAATTACAACAACAATAACAAAGCTAAAAACAACCTTGAAGATTTGTTTGTGACGACGACCGTTACCCGGAAACTTGATACAAGTTGTAGGCGTGTGCTCTCTTTCCTTTTGTGATATTTCCCCCACAAAGGTACTTGGGTTGATGATCGGAAATTCACAATGAGATACAAACAACTACAATATACCCTTAGTACGTAGGGTATATTACTTAATAGCAATGTGTTTAGAATTATGAGCAATGGAAAGCAAAGCAAGAGTTAATTACTCTCTTGGATTAGCACAAGACAAATGAGAGAAAGACAAGAAGAATTCAGAGAATTGGGGTGTCCCTCTCAATCACCAAGGTCCTCTATTTATACTACAAGAGGAGCCTTTAGCCATTCATCACCATAATGATCATCTTGATGATCATAACATCAATTGTAATAATACTAGGCATTCATGAGTATAATGCACCATTATACTCATAATAATCTCAGAAATAATGAGAATTATGATGGAATCCTAAGCATTAAACTCAAGAAAAACGGGAAGAAAAGCAACGGTCACTTTTCAGCCCCCACCGCCGAGTCGGCGGTCACCCCATCACCAGGATCACCGACTCGGCGTTCCCTTCTGACAAAACCCATGATTTTCCAGAAGCTAAAGCCGAGTCGGCTTTAGCTCCAATAAGGGGACCGCCGAGTCGGCGTTTATGGCTGACTTGGTTTTCCCCTTTGCTCGTTTTGTCCTATCTTTTAATGCCTTATGGACTTAGTATATTAATACGTATTGTCCCACTACTTTAGTAGTACTTAGTGATTATTTACAGGATTATTAGACACTAAATGTTCAACAAAAGTCGACTCTCTGGTGAAGAGGAAGCAGCGCTGGTGAAGTCGACTCTCTGGTGAAGATGGTCATGATTGGTCACGATGGTGATGACTAAAAATGGTGATGAAGAGGAAGAGATCCCTGAGTGAAAAAGAGGAGCGGCGCCAAGTGAAGAGGAAGAGTCTGAGTGTGAGTGAGGGCTTGAGGCGTTAGGTTAAAAATAAAATCAGGAATTGCTGTGGAAATTGGAAAATATCACGCATTTTTTTTAAAAAATAAAAACCGGATACCGTGTACCCGGTTTCACCAAAATCGATATCCGGATCCGACCCGATTACCCGGTTTATAAACCGGGTACCTGGTCCGAAATACCCGTTTTTTGCTAAATTGGGTTAATTACCCGGTTTTTCAAACCGGATACCGGATATTCCGGGTCGGGTTTTGCAAACCGGGTTTTTTTTTAACACCCCTACCTGCTACGGCCCTTTACTGTTTGTTTCGTCCACATGTACCTTGTTCAAGGCACCCTCCTTCATATTCCTTGCCTATTTCAAGGCAATTCAATTCCACTCTCGTTATCACTTCATGAAAAAGATATGATCAAACCAATCTCCTTCACAAGTAGATTTGAGACTCGTAAAACAATCTCCCCCTCAAGGCCAAATCTCCCATTTTCATCAAATGTCACCTTTTTGAGTGACTTGCAAGCATCATCAACTTTGTGGCCTAGAAAACCACCATTAACTTTTACCATGTACAAGTTGCTATCACTCCCTTTTCCTTTCATAAGCACCATGATCCCTCCAATGACCTTCAAAGAGCTACCACTAGATTTGAAGGAGCATCCTTTAGCTCCATTCTACATAGTGAAATGAGGTTCCTCTCAACCTTAGGATTATACCTCACGTGACCAAGCTTCCTCTTGATAATATTATGTATCATAATAACAACCTTTCCATTAACCTCCACTTTAACTTTCTCATCATTTGGCAAACTGATAAGATTACTTCCATCACAAAAACTAAGCTTAGAAAGGTTTTGGGATATGTCACGTGGTAGCCATGAGGTTTTGGGTTTTTTCACGTGGTAACCAAAACTTTAAAAAAATCTACGCGGTAACCCCGAGGTTTATGTAATTGTTCCACCGTGACCTTTTTGCGTATAAAAACGTTAGCAAATGTTAATTTCGTAAACCTCAGGGTTGCCGCATGAGTTTTTTAAAAGTTTTGGTTACCACATGTAAAACTCAAAGCCTCAGGGTTACCACATATGTGGATTGAGAAACCCGGAGTAAATAACCCATTCCTTACTATGAACCACTCCCCCTTCAATAAGAAGAGCCCTTCATAGTCAATTTCATTATCAACAAAGTCTAGAGCGACATCTCTGCTATTTCACCATTCTTTCTACCAATATATCTCAAGCTTCTCGTCCAGTGGCAGACATATATGAGGGCCTACGGGGTCACGTGCCCCTAGGAAATTTATTTATAAAATTCTAAATAGACTTTGTTATTGGTAAGAGTAAAAATGTAAAATTAATACTAAAGTCTTTTGATGATAAATATTCTCTTATATTAGTAATTTTGAGTTATTTATTTACATTATCTTTTTTTTTATTAGGTTAGATAATTTATTGTTCCGCCTCATTTTATGGTATGTCGTATTTAAAATTTTAGCAAGTCTTGTATGTGACCGTTTCACCGTGAGACGAGCCCTTATAAGGAGCCAATTAGTAAAAAAACATTAAAAACAATGAAATTTAATTTAACGCTCGTACAAGAACTAGTTTTTTTAAATAGTTTGGTGTTACCCAATTGAGGTCGTCTCACGGTAAGATGACATCATTATAGAACGTGAACTATAATAGATCAATCCAGTATCTTTTTACCAACATACACATTATTTTTAGAGTATATGTTACTTTTTCTCTAGTTACATTATTTTGAATATAGAAGAATAAATTTAAATGAAATTCTACATGGTAAGCATCAGGTTAAGGGAAACGCCTGTAATAACTAATCTTATTTTCTTTTCTACATGGTAAGCACCAACTGTTTCAAAACTAGCTGCCGTAACAATATTGCACAAAAAAACGTTTAAAAACCGTTAAATCTGGAAATCACTATTGTGCCCTTGTTTAATTCTTATAAAAGTCATCTTCATCTTCCTCATTAAAGTCTCGCTTCTTCTTCCATTTTACTCCTCATTTGTTTGATTAGGGAATCAACTTTGCCATATGGAAAAGCTCTATGGAGGACTACTTGGTGCAACAAGGCATTGATGATGCGCTATTGAAGGGGAGGCCAAGCCATATTGAGGAGGTAAAATGGACACAAATAAGAAAGAAGGCGGTAAGCACAATCCGGCTTGCCAAAGCACCCGAAATCAAGTATTACTACTTGAAAGAGACCAATCCCGATGAGTTGTTGGAAATATTACAAGCAGTGTATGCTGCCAAATCCCTAACAAATAAACTTTGCTTGAGGCAGGTGTTGCATCAACTCATGAAAGATGAGGATACAACAATGCAAGACCACATAAACACATTTAACAAGTTGGTGTGCCAATTGTTAAATGCGGATGAGAAATTGACGGTTGAAAGCAAGCCTTACTACTCTTGGCTTCGCTTCCCAAGGACTATAGAACTATAGTCCAAACATTGCTCATAGGTAGGGATTCTATTACGCTTGATCAAGCATTGACGGTGTTGAGAGAGAATGATAGGTTCATGGTGAAAAGAGAGGGGGAAGAGAAGAAGAGTTTTGCGGATGGCTTGTATAGTGTGGGTTCTAATAGGGGAAGAACCAAGGAAAAAGGATAAAAAAAGGAGCACATACAAATAATGTGCATGGAATTTAAGGAAGACCTTAAGAGCATGAAAAACTTTAGGGATGGAGAAAAGATAATGAGGGTAGCGGGAGTGCCGCTCTAGGCATTATGAGTGATGATGACTATGATGGGGATCTATTAGTTGATGGGAGAGTGGTTCATAGTAAGGAATGAGTAATAGACTCCGGTTGTTCACTTGACATTTGTTGTGAGAAGGAAAAATTTACTAAGCTTACTTATGGTGAGAATGACCTTGTTAGTTTACTAAATGATGAAAATGTGAAAGTAGAAGGTATTGATGAGGTTATGATTGAGACACATGGAGGTGTCAAAAGAAGACTTGGTAATGTAAGGTATGTACCTAAGTTTGAGAGGAACATTATATCATTGGGTAGACTTGAGAGTAAGGGATGCACTTTTAAATCAAGTGGAGGGGTTTTGAAAGTCATTAGAGGGAGCATGGTGCTCATGAAGGGAGTAAGTAGTAAAAGGAACTGGTATGAATTACAAGTTGATTGTGGTAGCTTAGGCTACAAAAGTGATGATGGTGTGTTTGGGTCAAAGAAGGTAACATTTGAGGATGATAAGAGTATTGCACTTGCGGGGGAGATTGTTAAAGCAAGTAACAATACTCATGAAAATGACGTTAATTTTGAACATTTAATCAAACATGCCTTAGCGTGTATATTGGAGAGAAACGATGAGGATGTGTCAAGTGTAAGTGAATTGAGGTTTGGAACGATACACGAGGTGTTTAACACAGAGCATTTATTGATAGAGTTAGAATAAGGCAAGAAACAAATATAGTTGGTAGAAAGTAGATTGAGTTAAATAGAAGGATTCATACTACATCTAAAAATCACAACACCATCAAACCGTTGCTCAGCATTAAACTGAATTCAAAAAATGTCAAATAAGTTTGTTTACATTTCTTATCAAGAGCACATGTAATTTAGTTCAGAACCTTCATTGGCACCATGTAGTGCAGGATGCAGTTTCAGGCTATCAGCTGTGATCGCATAATCCTCACAAGACTGCCTTCTGTCAATGCGGATGGTGATCGTGTTGTCACAGCTTATATTTTGATCATTAAGTTTTGCAATACAGTCAGGCTATGCTTAGGGCAATGGCTGATGCTGGCATGAGCTTAGGGCAATGGCTGATGCTGGCATGAGCAATAACACGTTTGTTGGAGAAAAATGGTTGTTACTCAACATATTTAAAAGTTTCCTAGACACGAAAAATATACAAGGTAGCACAGATCATTTGAAACAAAAACTCAATTAACTTTTGCATATTGTATCACTTGCAAAAGTATTTGTTACCAGGATTACATTTAACAGACCAGACACACTAATGACAGCACACAAGGTAAATTATAAAACAGTCCTAAACTAACAAGTAGAGAAGAGAAACACCACCAGCAAAGACCAAACTTCCTAGCTTGTTATATGATCGGAAGCATCGGAAGAACATTGTAGCCCATCAAATGGCGTTCCATTGATCTCTAAATTCATCTTCATGTCATCTCTTATATCCTTCAAAGTAAGTAAATCGTTTTTCTGCCAGAGAAGTTAATCCGAATTCGGTAAGCATTTATACAGAAAATATACAGTTCTACTTGATACAAGAATCTCATATCTCAATTTCAAACAAGAAAAGGTTCGGAAAAGGATTGCATTCCAAAGCATAACATATGACAGGAAATCGCAATCTTGGTAGCACTTACTAGCTCACTGCGTTCATTTCCGAATGTATCTTCCATCTGAAGAAAAAGAGACCTCCATTGATTCATAAGATCAATTTCCAACTGTGCCGCTTCACTAAAGTTTCCTAAGGCATGCTCGCCCTTTAGATTGTATGTATTGTACTTTTGAGCCAAATTGCTCGCTTCCTTCTGACTCTTAGCTAATGCTGAGAAGGATTACATTAAGGATATCAATTGCCAAAACACTATCAAATTAAACAATCATTCGCCATGGATAAAGGGGCACTAAATGTACCTCTAATCCGGCCTTTCAAATCCTGATAATGCAGATCCGATAATGCAAAGGCAGCTGTGTCGAAAAAGAACATCAAATCTTTCAATTACTCATAACAATCCCAACAATAAATTCATGATTGCACATATAGAAACTTTGCACATACCTTTAGAACAAAACGAGCATGAACAATCTTTGATTGAGTCCGTATTATCAGCAACACAAGAACCAACGATATCGCCTTTCAACAATGCACATCTCTCTAACCCAAACCCTTGCATCTCGTTAGATTCGTCTAATCTCGAACTCACAAATGATTCACATTTATTAGTCATCAAGCGATCAACACTTTGATTCCCACCACTCTGACTTACAACTTGAGTACCCAAAACTTCATGACTGCTCTCATTCTCACCAACATCAGAAATCTCTATTGTTTCTTCATTTTGACATTCATTTTCACCTTCAACACATTCTCTTTCAATAGGTTTCGAGCTCTCGCCACTTTGCACCCCCAAAACACAACTTTCTCTCAAAGTTTCAGCCACTTTAACAGTATACAAATCTATACTATCCAGCACAGATTTGTAATTTTCCTTAGTTCCATAACCAACATTCACTGTATCTTTTCGGGAATCAATAGAAGGACTAAGTAAGCGATACGTCTTACCACCTTTCAATGGAGATAACCCAGCTTCATTACTAAGTCTAGGGAATTTTAAAATGGTATTTCCTTCTTTTTCTAATTTATCAATTGCCCGATCAACTTGCTTCAAAGAATTAGTATCTTTATCTGTATCAAATGCAATATTATTCTTATTCTCACTCTTTGAAATCAATGAAAATTTCCTTTTCCCAAGTTGATTAGTTATATCACCTAATGCATTACGACTTTCTTTCTCGTTTGATTTCTCAGATTTATCTTCATCCATCTGTATAATTTATAATAACTAACACCCAAAAGTGAAAATTGCTTTAATTTTAAAACCCTAACAAGAAATCGAAAAGTGATGCAAAAATTGAGATAATTGATTTAGGGTGCTGAGAACTGAGTACTGACCTTTGACTAAAGGAAAAATGAATACTGGCGATAATTGGAAGAGTTTCGTTACTAGTAAATTCATGAGCTATAACAATTGGAATTTTTTAGGGATACAGAAAAGTGAAAATCGGGGTACTTTTTTTAGGGTTTACTCATATAGGTGGAAATGAGGAGAGTGATGAATTGCTAAACAGGGATTGCGGGAGGATATGAGGGGGAATTGTGAAAATTTCAGTTTGTTGAGGCGGGAATATTTTGTCGGGTTTCTAAATTTTATGTTCTTCAATATTTGACCCGCCATGGACGGACATCCAAATTACTCAAATTATCATATAAGGAGTAAATATTTATTTAAAAATTTAGACCCCATAATTCGACTTCTATCCGATTTTATAACTTAATCCAATTTTGACTTAACTTCAAATTGTATGCACTGTTGAACTAATTTTGAACAGACTCAGAATTCATCGGATGACTCTAGTGAACACCTCAAGGAGTCATTATCATCAACGTCGTACTCGGTATATCCTACTCATAAAAACTATGATCTAGCTCTGTGCAGAGATGGAATACGACAACCCATACCCATAAAAAGAGATGCAGCCAAAGAGCCCCTTGATTCGAAAAACAAGCCCATATAGAAAGATTTCTGCAACGAGAGAGAATAAGTGAAGAGAAGTTGAACATGCAAGTCTAGATTTTACAACACAAGCTGGACCATTAACATAAGAGAAAAAAAATGATAAAAAAAAAATAAATAAATAAATAAATGAGTAAATGAGGATAATAATTAGAAAAAGTTTGTTTTGTGGTTTTGTATTGTCTCCGTTTAAGTGTATTCAAAATCAAATATTAGATATTTAGTTTTTCGGATAGTGAAAAGATGATCTGTTATTTTAGCTTTTATATTTTATGTTTCTTCATTTGTAGTTTTAGCTACTTTACTTAGGGAAATTCTACATGGTAAGCACCAGGTTAAGGGAAACCCATGCTTTAACTATTCTTATTTGCCATTCTACCAAATAGCACTCAAATATTGCAGAAACATCTACAGTAACTATAATGGTAAAGAAACGTTAAGATTCCGTTATACTATGAAATTACTTAATTGCCCTTGTTTAATTCTAATAAGAGGATGCTCCTTCTTCTTCATTTCACGCATTCCCTTGAACAGCCATTGAAGTCAAGCTTTCATACACTCATTAAAAATGTCTTCATCATCTATACACTCAAGAATTTCTTCAAGACCTCCAATTTTAGCGACAGACATGGACGTTAAGGAGATTAGATGCAGGTGTGGCAATGGTCTACAAGAACGGATTTTGGAAATTAGGGTTTCTGATTCAAGTGCTAACCCATTGAGATTGTACTACAAATGCAAAGCTTGTTCCTTTTTTAGCTGGGTGAAGGAAGAAGACTTGACCAGACATGGAAGACATATGGTTTCTGAAGCTTATGGAGGTGAAATGTCTACCTAAATGGAAACAGAGTTGATGGTTCAAAGGAAGCAAATCAAGCAACTGCAGAAGATGATGAAGATTATGATTACTCTTGGTCTTTTAATTCTTGTAATTATTTAAGAATTAAGATTATGATTAGGGTTTTTTTTGGCTTTTTTTGTTGTTTAGTTCTTTAAAGAATGTAAAGCTTGTTTAGGAAGTATCTTCCTCTTGTAATATTATGTTCAAATGGATTTGAAGTAGTATTATGATGTTCAAAATATGTTGCAAAAGCATGAGTATCATAGGACCTTCCCTTTCTGGCCAGTGCTCTGTGTCTGGTGTGGTCCTAATGGTGTGCTTGTATGCCTCTTTGTATCTCTTGCAGCTATACCACTCACTACAAAATTTGAGTGGATCTTGATATGAATGGAGTATAGCCCTCACAGCATGTTTACATGGAATGCCTGTGATTTGCCAAGCATTGCACATACATGTCCTAGAGTCAGAAATCAGTGTTTGGACTCTAGTACATATGTTTGGAAATACATCTTCATCATTCCATTGCTCACTCCTTTCCTTTCTGGTAGCCATACGTACCATGGTGACTCTTCTAATACCTGAAAAAAATCAGAACAGGTTTAGACCTACAATTCTTGGTGAAATTGTTGATACTTAGGTTAGTGCTCACCTTCAAGCAAAGTCAAAACAGGTTAAGACCTGTCCACACCAAGTGTTGCATTGAAACTTTCAACGAAATTGGTTTTGATCTTATCACAGCAAACTAATGGATCAAACTCCACCTTGATTGGTCACCAATGTCTGCCAGCCATTCCCTTGCGTTTGGATCAGCTCCATCAATTGCTTCCATTGCTTTTCTGAACTTGAATTTTGAAGATGCATTTGCAGCCCTCCAGAACATAGCATAAAGCAATGGTCTAGGGAATTTCTTCTTCCAATTACTTGATAAGTGCTTACAACAATATCTTCTGCCTACTGTGGGCCATAACTCATTTAAAGCAATCTTAATGCCCTAGCACATAGTACAAAAACAGTTAGTTAAACAATCAAGTAAATATACACTTGCAATCATAATAGTAAATCAGGATTGCCTTTTGTCTGTCTGAAATTATTGTCCAATCATCCCCCCTCCCACTGTCCTTCAACATATTCTTCAAGTGCCATACAAAGAACTTCCAAGTTTCTTGATCCTCACCTGATACTATTGCCCATATAACAGGGAAAACCTGATTATTACCATCCAATGCTATAGCTGATAGTAAAGTGCCTCCATATGAACCTTTAAGGTGTGGACCATCCACCCCTATGAAGCTTATACAACCACCAATTAAACCAGTAACACAAGCAATAAATGAAATGAAAATACTACTAAAGGTCAATGGTCTATCAATGGACTCCTCCCTATACCATGCACAAAAAGCAGATGATCCTAGATTTATTTCTTTGATCATGTCCACATATCCAAGCAAAGATGCATAACTCTCATCATGACCTCCATTAATTTGGTTCAGTGCAAGTTTCCTCATCTTGAAAATAGTACTTGTCTTCAAAGTAATCCCATACCTTGCCTCTAGTAGCTCATTCAAAGCCTTGCCAGATATGTCATTGTTTGCCCTTATGTCCTTTATCAACTTATTAGCAGCCCATCTAGTTGACACCAAGCAATTATGAGCATCTATGCCTCTATAGTGTAGTATCTATTGCTTGCCCTGTCAAAAATATATTCAAACCCATTTTGAATGGCATAGTCTCTCACAACATCCCTCAAGTGTTTTTTATCCACAAAAAGCTGCCAAGGAACCAACTTGATGTTTCCCCATCCTTGATCAACATACATTTGCCCATTTTTGAACACCCTTTGAATGTAATTAACATCATCCAAATCATCACCCAAAGGGTTAGCACATATTGGGTCTTCGTAAGGGTGATAATCATCATCCACACAGCCTACATCATCACCATCCATAGCTGAGATATCATCATCAATGCAGCCATCATCATCATCATCATCAGAAGAGTCAGTGGATGATGGGTGGTAATCATCATCATCAGAATCATCAACTATATCCTCCATACATTGTTCACTAACCCCCACTCTCTTCCTTTTGCCCTTATCTTTTACTTGCTCTCTTACTTCCTTCACAAAAACACCCTTCCCTTTGGCTGTAGAGCGTGGGATTTTTTTGGTGGGACAATTAATGTTCACAGGCTGTGTTGTAGGGGCATCAATTCTAGGACTCACTCTCTTCACAGGGGATTTTTTCTTCAAAGGTGACTGTTTCTTCTTGCCCTTACTCTCTTTATTTGCCTTCACAGGTGAAGATACACATCCCTTGTCATTCCATTTGTACTCTGTTGCATTCATAACTCCAACATCATGTTGCTCCTCATTATACTCTACTACCCCAGGTTGCTGTGTTGCAGGGACATCAAACCTAGGACTCCTCCTAATGGGTAACTTGCTACGAAATGAAATGGATTTACTTTGTTGTGTCTCAGGATAGTTCTGGGACTGTTCAGATACAAGGGTTGTGGTTGATTTGGATCCTGTAACTTCTTCAGACTCCTAACATAGTTCATCAATTTGGTCTCTACTTCAACCTCCATAACAAAAACAACTATCATCTCCTCCACAGGGAATTTTGAAAACATCTTAAGCAAATCATCATCCCAATCAAGCCATTGCGCCTCATTGTTATCTATGTAATAAAACCTAGGTTGTAAAGGCATTTCCTTTCCAGCTTTTACACACTCTGCTTCCCAATCTAAAATAAGGTCTAAAAGTGTCTCCCTATCTTTATCACAAACAGTTAAATCTTGGATTACTTCCTTCCATTGAAAATCTTAGAACCACACGTTCATCCATTCTTAAACAAAAATCAAATGACACTAAATTAAATGAAACCCTAATTCTGGAGACAAAAACAACTAATCAAACCCCAGCAACATGCAGACAAAGTTAAAAAAACCCTAATTTCTTCACAAACGACTTATGCAGCATAATAAAAAAAATTAAAAACCCCAAAAAAACTCGAAAAAGAGGAACGAAAAGAGGAGAGAAAACATACCTGAAAATCGCCACCAAACTAAAGCACTCAGAAGATGAAAGCGAAAAAAAACAAAGCTTTAGGTTGAAAATCGCCACAACACTAAGAAGAGGAAGATCAAGGAGTTTTTATGATGATGGGATGTAACGTGACAGGGGAGAGCATTCAAAATGAAGAAATAAATATGCTTAAAAGAAGAGGGAAGTTAGGAAATTAAACAAGGGCAATTAGGTAATTTCATAGTTTAACGGAAACTTAACGTTTTTTTTTACCATTATAGTTACTGTAGATGATTTTGCAAAAGTTGAGTGCTATTTGGTAGAATGGCAAATAAGAATAGTTATAGGATGTGTTTTCCTTATCCTGGTGCTTACCATGTAGAATTTCCCTATTTTTTATACCCATAATAAGGCTCTTATAATTTTATTGTTATTTTAGGGGAAAAAGCATTAGTTTAAACTTTAGAGTAACTAGTAGTTAGAATATTTGGTCTTTTGCGCTTCAGGTAAAGGTGTTGAAAGGTGGTGAAATAGAGTATAGTGGATTTTTGCAATTTGTACTTCAGATGTCCTGATGAGGAATTAAAAACTACCTTTGAATTGTTTTTAATGATTTTTGTGTGTCTTGGAGAAACTAAGTAATGAACTAGCGGATGTAGAAATTAATGACAAGAATAATTTAGGACAAAACAAAGTATGTAATGAGTTCAACCCTATAAGGATCTATGTCTTCACCTTCGAGTTTCTTTCAAATCATTAGGATAGCTGATACTTACTCTGTTACACTTTAGCTATAATAATTTTTCCTTATCCTCTAAGCTAACCACACTAGTAACACCTCAATCACTACTACTTACGCACTCATCAAGTAATTAAAAAGAGAAATACTACACCTCTACAATACTCTTCAAAGCATAAACAAGGCAAACTTTACCATCAAACTATTTAGCTTAATATTTTAAAAGTTCAAATTTTTCTTTAACAAATATCTTCACACAAAGAAAAATGTAAATCTAATGTTAGAAGACTGATAATAAAACACATGTTATTAGATTATCCTATTAGTAGTCTATATCTTATTGTCTCATATAGAATATTCTCAACATACATAATTAGGAATGCTATATTTTGAGCAGATTAGTGCTTAGGAGTTTGATTATATGTAAATTATTATGTAACCATATTTAGCTTGTACTAACTTGTATTTAAGAGAGGTTTTCTTTTCTTGGAATGACTGAGAGAAAACATTTTATTCCATCTTCTATAATTTCTCATGGTATCACAATAGGTTAAATTTTTTCCTAACCTACCTTTGTAGTCGTCCTCTTCGGCCATCATTTTTTTTCATCTTCCATTTACAACATTTTGCTTAAAATGACCATCAACGACAATGAAACACATTCTAAAATCATTGACTCTATGTCCCTGTATTAACTTCATCCTGCTTTCAACACCAATCTGGTACTCTGATCTTTCCAATCGTACTTAACGGTGACAATTATAGTGAATGGGCTCGATCAGTTCGTAATGCCATTTGTTTCTTGATAGTACCCATCAGTTACATCTTTAGAGTTTACATAATGGGTTCAAGTGAACTCCTTACTCATAGCTTAGTTGCAAAATTCCCTCAATGGGTTTTATTCGATCAAACGTTCGCTTAACTGACAATGTTATGGATATGTAGGAAGATCTTAAACAATGCATCTTGGTTGGAAACGGTCACCGAATCAATGAAATTGGACAACATATTTATTCATGCTCTCAGTCGGTGACTCGGTGTTCACATACTACGGACGTCTTCGTAACTTTTGGGAAGAACTTCAAGGCTATTTAACCCCCACTTGTTCATGTCCTTGTAGCTGTGGCTGAAAGGATTTATTGGTCAAAGAACGTGATGACGAACACACCCACCAATTTCTCGTAGGACTTGATTCAACAAAGTTTTCACATGTCTAGTCAAACATGTTTATGCAAGACCCCCTTCCATCTTTAAATACGGTTTTCTCTAAGGCTATTACCCAAGAGAGAAATATTGCTCTTATTCGCTACAACTACAATGAACACAAACCAGAAGCTATTGGGTTTGCCGCTCAAGGTCCTTCTTAAAATTGTTCTCTAGTGCAAAGACGTAGTATGCAGTCTAGAAGTTTTAACTCTAATTCACACGGTAGCATTATCAAATGTTTTCATTTTCATAAAAATGGATATGATAAAAAACATTGCTTTGAACTTCTTGGATATCCAGAGTGGTGGTATGCTGAAAACCAAGCAGCGGCACGAGGACAAGATGGTTCTCATTGCAAACATGGATCATTGGGGTGTTAGGACTACCAGCAGTCGTGGTGACCACACCACACATGTAGCTCATGTTGTGCTTAATATATCTTCGAGCAATCCTATATTTACCTTTAGAGATGATGATCGTGAAGGAGTACCTTTGTCCACAATACAGTAGCAACATTTAATGAAAATATTTTCTGATATTGCAAATAATACTTTGGTTGCTAAGGATGTTGGTAAGAACTATTTCATTCGATGGATGATAGATTCAGGTTGTTGTCATCATATGAGTTGGAACCAATCTTTGGTTTATTGATCTTATTAATATCCCACCTTCTTCTATTGGACTACCTAATGCAACACAAGCTCTAGCCACTCAAGTAGGCACAATTGTATTGAGTAGCAATGTTTTATATATCCCAGAATTGACATGCAACTTATTTTTTGTCTTGCAATTACTTACTACCTCTTTCGATAATATCACATTTACTTACAATCTTTGTATCATACAACTACAATTTAAGGAGACTGATTAATGCGCGTGAACAATGTGACAGCGGGGTGTATTGGTTCAAATCCACAAACACCATTAAGGCCTATTTGACGACTACTTTGAGCACGTATGAAAAATGTCTTTACTTCCTTTTATTTCAATAATGAAAACTCACATATTTTGCACGAGTCTCTTTGTCCTTGTGATATATGGTTATGGGCTCATCAAACTCGTAGTACTTTCTAACTTAGTGACAATAAAGCAGATGATTTGTTTAATTTAACCCATTCTGGTATTTGGGGTGATTATACGAATTCTTCTAGTTGTGGCGCATATTATTTTCTTACAATTGTTGATGATTTTTCTCGTGCTATGCGGGTCTATTTAAAAGTGAAGTAAACAATTAATGAAAGATTTTTATGCTATGTTCCAAACTCAATTCAATAAACGCGTAAAAATCTGAGGAGTGATAATGGCCTAGCATTTACTTCTTTACACCGCTTCCATACCACAAATGGGATTTTGCATCAAATTTTGTGTAATACCCCTCAGCAAAATGGTCGTATTGAGCGTAAGCATCAACATATTGCTAGAGCTCTACATTTTCAAGCCAATTTACAGATTGATTTTTGGGGTGAATGTTTTACCATTGCTGCGTACTTAACAAATCGCACCCTGACATCTGTTCTTCAAAATAAATCTCCATATGAACATCTTTTCGGTAAAAATCCAAAATTTTCTATTATCCGTATGTTTGCGTGCCTGTTTTATGCAAATAATAGACCTCGTATAAAGACAAATTTGGATCTCGCTCACGTAAGTGCTTTTTTGTTGGTTACCAATTTGGTAAAAAGGGATGGTTCTTAAATGACTTAGACACAAGACATACTTTGTGTCTAGAGATGTTCAATTCTATGAGCATATTTTTCCTTTTTATCAATCTCAATCTAAAAGCATTATTAATCAACCATTAGCAACTGATCACAAGCATTTTGATGCACACCCTCTAATGGATCTCTCTCATTCTTCTCTACAATGCCCACACAGAACCGAGTCTACCAAACCACAGAGATTAATGAACCACAAAATTCCCAACCAATCAACACAATATTCCTTGATCCTCACTTCCACCTATTAATCCCCTGTTACCTAGTAATGAAGTTGATTCTTTGCCTTTAACAACAAGCATTGCTCCCGCCACTTCTACTTCCCAACCTTTAGGAAAAGAAAAGGATAAAGCAATCATCCAGTCGTCTCAAAGGGTACTTAACAAACACTGTACAACTTATTCCTAACTTTGGTACGATAATAATTTAAACTTCTCCAAAGAGGCGGTCCTTAAGTACTCCTTTTCATATAGCTTGTTTTGTGAATTATGATAACTTTTCTGTACGACATTAATAATTTTTCAGTAGCTATCACCTCAAGTCATGAACCAACCTCAAACTCTTAAGCAAATCAACATTCTCAATGACGCCAAGCCATGAAAACGAAACTTGATGCCCCTGAACGTAATGGTACATGGACACTCACACATATTCCCTTAGGAAAGAAAGCTTTGGGATGAAAATGTGTGTACAGAATCAAATACAAAGATGATGCTTCCATTGAACGGTGTAAAGCACGCCTAATAGTGTTTTGTAATCGTCAAATTTCAAGAGTTGATTTTAATGAGAAATTTGCTCCCATTGCCAAAACTGTCACTATTTGTTTACTATTAGTCGTTGCTGTAACACAAAATTGGGAACTTCATCAAATGATTGTTCACAATGCCTATCTCCATGGGGATCTGGACAAAGAAGTTTATATGAGACCTCTACCAGGGTTACTTTTGACTACCACAAATCAAGTTTATCGTCTTCAAAAATCTCTTTATGGTCTTCGCCAAGCACCTTGACAATAGTTCTCCAAACTATCTTTGGCCCTAAAGAAATTTGTTTTTTTGCCAATCCTACGCTTATTAGTATTTGTTTCGTTATATCAAAGGAAATGTTTCCCTTCACGTTCTTGCTTATGTTGATGATCTCATCATCACTGGATCCTCTTATGATGCCATTCTAAATTTCAAGAAATATCTTAGTGAGTGTTTCCACATGAAGGATCTTGGCATTCTTAAATATTATCTAGGTCTTGACATAGTACATGGTGAGAAAGGATTATTTGTTACACAACACAAATACACTGTTGACATCATGAGTGAGATTGGTCTATTGGGTGCTAAACCGGCCAATACCCTGATAGAACAAAATCACAATCTTGCTCGTAGTCAGGGGGATGTATTTTATTAACTAGAAAAATATAGACGACTCAATGGTCATTTAATATACCTTACAATTACTCGTCCGAACTTATGTTATTCGGTCCATATTCAAGCTCCATTTATGGGTGCACCATGTACCACACAGATTGGCAAGCTACATTATGAGTTCTATGGTATTGTAAAGGTTGTCCAGGTCAAGGCCTTCTTCTACAACGTTCTTCTCCTCTTCAACTGCATGGTTTTTGCAATAGTGATTGTGCAGGTTGTCCTTTGAGTCGTCGTTTCTTTTACTGGATATTTGTTCTTCTCGGGTCCTCTCCCATCCCTTGGAAAACTAAGAAGCAACCAATCGTCTCTTGCTCCTCTGTCGAAGCTGAATATCGATCCATGGCTACTATTACTTGTGACTTGTGAGTTAAAATAGTTGAAGTCTTTTCTATTCTGTCTTTGTACTTGTGATCTTCTACCAATACAATTGTATTGTGATAGTTAAGTCTCTCTTCACATTGCTGCCAATCTTGTGAATCACGAAAGAACAAAGCATTTTGAGATTGATTGTATCTTGGTTCGGGATGAGATTCTTAATGGCACCATTTAGACCTCTCATATACGCACTGAAAAATAATTAGGAGATATTTTCACAAAAGCACTTGGCAAAACATAATTCTCTTTTCTTCTTCACAAGTTGGGCATTCACATGCTTCATGCTCACTTGAGATTATTAAATTCTGCTATAAGGTAGTATATATCTTATTGTATCATATGGAATATTCTCTACATACATATTTAGGAATGCAATATCTTAAGCATATTTTTAGGAGATTATTACATATATTTAGGAGTTTTATTATATGTAAAATATTCTGTAACCATATTTAGCTTGTAATAGCTTGTATTTAAGAGAGGTTTTCTTCTCTTAGAATGACAGAGAGTAAACATTCTATTCTGTCTTCTATAATTTCGCACATATAAATCTTTTCATGTTTGAGTATGAACATTTAAGAGTGATTGTGATGTTAGGGTTTGTGTGTCTTGTTCTTTGAAGATCAATTCTTTATATAAATGCTTCACATGACTTTAAACTTTAAAGTAGAAATATTTCAATAGCTATATATTTAATGATCAGGTGTCTTGAGCATTAAGTTACCTAAGTCTTCAAGCAGGAAGTTATTGAAACAATTATAAAAACGTCTTCATTAAAAATCATTATTTTAATAAGTGACATGAGTGTTGTTTTCAAATAAAATTTTACAATGTTTTAGATATCGTTTTTCTTTATTTGGGGGAAAAATAAATTATACAACAAAAATCCGGGTATTTTATAAACCTTAAGCTTGATCAATGGGTAAGAGTTGCTACCTCAATCCAATACTCACCCAAAACTCTACCCCTTTCCTTCGTCTTATACATGTGTAATTAGGGCTGAACATAGTTTGGTCTAAACCGTAAACCAAACCGGACCAAACCGTAATTTAAGTATTTGGTCTGGTCTACGGTCTAAATGGTCTGGTCCGGTTTTTTTTTTTTTTTATAAAAAATACGGTTTCCGATCTGGTCACGATTTTTAAATTTTTAGACCAGACCGGACCGGGAAACCGTATTAAAATTACGGTCTGGTGAAAACCGGAAACCGTAACCCAAACCGTATTTTTAATAGGGCTATTAGGACTTGACTTTAAAAGTTTTATTTTAATTTGGTCCAACTCTCAAGCCCAACTCCCAACCCCATTACCCCAAATACTAGTAAACTAAAAAAACCCTATTCTTAATCTTAACATTCCACTTCCTGAATGAAGCAAAACGGCGCATACCTGCTGCCATTGTCCTCCATTACTTCCTAATCTTCTCCTTGTTGCTTCAGTCCATCATCATTCACGATCACGAGTCGACTCACCAGGTAGTCTTTCTTCAACTCTTTCTTAGTTTTTCATTCATGAATCTTCTCCTTCTTCAACACTTTTTTAGTATTTTTTCAACACGGAATCAAGTGTAGAATCTCGTAATGTAAGTATTTTGGTATTATTTTTTGATTTTTTAAATTTTTCTGTTTTATTTCAGTTTTTTATGACTTGATTTTTTTTGATTTTTGTTAACTGTTTGATTTTTCAATATTTTGGTATCTGTTTGGTAGTATTTTGGATTTTGGTATCTGTTCGTCAGTCTTTCTGTTTTATTTCAGTATTTTGGTAGTATTTTGGTACCTGTTTGATTTTTCGAATATTCATGAATATTTATGACTTGATTTTTTTTGATTTTTTAGTTGATATAATTTGGTAATTGGGCAAATGTCGGTTAGGATGTGTTTGATTTGGTAATGAAAATGGTGGATGATGATGCTCTTAGGATATGTTTTGATGGTGTTTTTTTTTTTTTTTGTTGTCATTTTTGTGTAGTGTTGATAGGAGTTGTCATGGGTATTATTATTATTATTATTATTATTATTATTATTATTATTATTAGATTAGTATTATGTTTATTTAATAAAATCATATTTTTTTGATGTTTGTTTTTATTGTACAGAGCTATCGAAGATCAGTTTGGCTCCTTCAGTTATCGACGTTCCTTAATGCAATTGCTTATTCGTGGATGAAGTCTTTATTGTACTTAATTATTGTAATATTTTGAATTTGGTGATGTATTTTGTTTATCGATGGTTGAAGACTTTTGACGTTTCTATTTGGTTTGAACTATATTTTGTCAATGTCGTTTGGTGATGTAATTTTTCATGGTAATGTATGTATTTGAACTTTGAAGGCTTTCGTAGACTTAATTAATGACTCGGAATATATATATTAATTAAAATATAAAAATACAAAAAAAAAAAGCTAGACGACACGGTCTAGAACGGTCAGTCCGGTCCGTCGAGTGTCTTGGATGCAGTCGGTCTAAAAATTTTGGCAGTAATTTCAGTGCTGTCGATTTTTCGTCAAACCGGACGAGCGGACCGATCTGACCCTATGTGTAATGCAAAAAGCCATACCCATCATTATTCCCATCAATTCTACAATCAAAATTCTGAATTTCCACCTTCTCCAAGTCTATAAGTTATCCCAAGTTCAGAATTTGCCTTTTCCAACCGCACAAGTAAAATAAAACTTGACTTTCATCTTTTCTCCAAGTGAGCAAGCCCTTAAAAATCTGAATTCCACATTCTTTCTCTCATACTTTCAATCTCTACAAAATTAATATAGAGTATGAAACCTAGTTGAAGTTCATCTTGGATTTTTTAGATGTTGTTGGAATGGAAGAGCCCAAGTAGATAGCATCTTCATCATCAACGTCCAACCTTTTCATGTTAAAGTAAGTTCTAAATACCCCCATTTTCCTTTTGATTATGTGTATGTTAATTAAAGTTAAAGAACATTCAATTGACATTGATTTGTTTAACTGTTAGGGCTTTTTGGTAAAATCTTCTTTTGGTAAAAACTCTTTTTGTGGTTTAAAAGAAGTAAATCCCTAATTTTGGTGGATAACAAGTAGTGTGGAAAATTTCCTCAAAAAGGTAACCACAAACTATTTTGTTAAGTTAAGTTTAAATTGAATTTTTATAAATGATTTTAAGTTTTTTAATTTTAAACTATTGATCTAATTGGTGTCTTGTGTGCATCATTCAAGTCTATGCATTGTATGTGTGTTTAGAGATGGAATGTAGTTCGTGTCTTGTGTACTGCATTCAAGTCTATGCGTTGTGAGTGTGTTTTGAGATGGAATTCTATGGATATATTAATAGGTGGTTAAGCGTATCTTAATGTGTGTGTGTGGTGTTTGAGTGGGTGTTGAATGCATGAGTTTATGAAGCAATCACATGAAACTTAATTTGAGGATAATATTGCCTTGAATGAGCACGAAGATCAGAAGTAAACAATAGGGTCTGGAAGGCTGTACTCGAACGAGCACATGAATTGCTCGAACAAGCACTTTATGCTGTTTGAGTCAGTTGGCTAGGGTAAAAGTAGACAGTAGGGTCTCGAAGGTTATGCTCGAACAAGCACATGAATTTCTTGAATGAGCACATCATGTAGCTAAAGTTGGTAGCTGGTAGCTTTCTGCCCCGTTTTGTAAACGCGATATCTTCTTTGTTCGAAATTGAATTTAGGCAAACTTGTAGTGGTTATAAGCGTACGAAAGTGTAGTTTATCATAAAATTGAAATCACTCAAAAATATTAATTGACATTTTATCTATAAGCCTTTGAGTGAGAATGTGTGTAACAGCCCGAATCTTAACTACCTTTAATAAAATACTTTTTCTGACACAACAGAAACTTTTGACAAATTATTCGATTTTTTTTCAACCTCAGACCAAAGGTATAAGCAAACTAATAAGATTTTTATTAATAAATACTTCTATAAATTAAATACTTTTATTAAAATTTACACAAATGTCCTTTTTCAAATAAGTTACACATAAATTTCTTAAATACAATTATTGTTTATAATGAAAATCAAAACGTGATTCATCTCGAATGAAAATCAAAACGTGATTCATCTCGAGAGAGAAGCTTCGACCATGCTTCGCTGCGCTACTCTGTTATCCAACTAACACCTGCAATACTCGTAAATGCATTATCCCTTAAGGGACAGTTATTTAGAGTGACAACAAAAACTGTGTAGTATCAGCAACCACGGCTGAGTAGTACACCAAACAATGAAACCTTTATAGCACCCAAAAGGGACTCCACATAGCACTTAAAACTTCACATAAATAAGAACACACGGTGGAATCGGGTCAGTTATTAAGTAGAGTATAGAAACTTGCCAACAATTTTACAAGTATAGAACTATGTGCATTTCAATAAATAATATGCAAAAATAAGTGCATTAAAAAAAAATAATATGCAAGGTGTTTTATGTAATATAAGAGATTCATTTTTATGTTAAATTTATATATTTATCTTCTGGTCCTTCTGCTTGAGTACCAGGGCGTGATTTACTAACACTTCTGCTTGAGGGTTAGGGCGTGGAATCCAAATATTTATTTAATGAATGCAACACATATGATCTTTGTTTGATATATGTAAGGGCCGCCTGTTAGGGTGAGGTAAACCAAAACCCCTAACTTAGTGGGAGTCGTCACTCCAGTATAATGTTGCTCAAGCCACAATTCTGGTTAAATAACCTTACTGTGTTCGCTGTATTTTACGTGCCGGAAAACATGTCCCACGTTTTTTACCTGCCGGAAGCATGGTTCGGCGTTTCCTTACTATCACGCCTTTTTATTATCATGTTACCGTTTTCAGATAAATACAACATTACAATGGCGCATTCAATATAAACAAAATTATAACAATTTATATATAGGTCCATAAGTCAATTCCAACTTAATACTAAGGTTTACACAACCCGTACAACTATAACAAATTGTTTGATAAGTTTAAGCCATATTAGCAAATCATTTTATACCTTCGGGAATATAAATACAATTATACAAAACATAAATTCCAATTGAATGTTATTCTAGACATTGGCGCGGTTGTAATGATTAGTCATATGTCTCATTCTGAGCCCGAACAAAGAAGATATGGCAAAACAAGAACTGACTGGAAAACTGAAAACTACCCGGTCGTGGGTTTCGATTTTGGTACATTTGGACAACATCAACATCTCAAATTCATATCAATATAACACAGAATCAACCAACACAAAAGTTAATCTAAATTCAACAAAGAACGCAACAATCCTAATCATAATTCAAGCTTAGACTAACATTTAAACTCAATCAAATACTTGATATCAAAATAGTTTTGCTTAAATAATGTTGATCAAACATAGCAATCAAAATCTCAACATTATAATATAACTTGATCAAGACTCCATACGGGCTTTATTTCAGGTTATACCACACCTTTACAATACTTTAAAGAGGATCATTGGTTAGAGTTCTACCTAAATTAGGGATTCCAAGAAAAGTTTTGAGAAGAAAACCATAAGTATGTGCTTCAAAATTGACCATGGGTGACTTCCTCTTAAATTTGGTTTACTCCCGAACCGAATAGCCCCAAACCCCCACTCTATTCACCACAAAAAATGTTGCCTCTACCTACACTTAAAAATAGACTTAGGCACGCTTATATGTGAGCCTAAAGCATTTAGCCACACTTAATTAAGCGTGCTTCCAGCTTATTTGGGCAAATTTAAGGCACACTTAATAAGCGTGGCTGATATTATCTTTTACCACGCTTATATGTAATGCAATATTTCCTCACATAATAAGTGTGACTAAATGGTTTAATATTCTATTGCTTTATTTCTTATTTTTCCACACAAATAAAATAAGCATAGGCTACATTATTATTTTTATTGACAAATATAAATATATTATACCTAATAGCACAGGCTACATAAATCTATACACATGAAAAATAAATTATTTATTATTATTATTATTATTATTATTATTATTATTATTATTATTATTATTATTATTATTTATAAAATGCCAGAAAAAAGCCGAAGCTTTACATCCTAGGTCAAAAGACATAGACACCGCACCCCAAACGAAGCTACTACAGGCCAAAACAAGTCATACGCTAGAAGGGAGGCGGGGTCTCAAAAGGTATAGCTGTTATTTAGCCTACAAATATATTAGCAGTCCTATACAACGTTCTATTACAAAAAGAGACACCAAGGTCGTTCAATACAATGCAAAACAAGACAAAGACCGGAGTAGTCCAATACAATGACGATTGACAATGCTGAAACATCCTTGAATCGTGGTCAGATTGAACCTGTAGCAACTCAATCCGAGCCAAAAGCTTGGCAACAGGATTTAACAAACAGGCAGCAGCAGATTCTTTAGCAAATGTTACTGCCTCAACAACATCATCTTCAACATAACACAGGGAGTGTCAGGCCTCATCAGAACCTCCCAATCCACAGCAGCTCGCAAATGGATGTGGTTTTTAGGCACACCATGGATTCATAGGCTACCCGATACCGCAATATTGTGTCACCAACCAGTCCTTCGATGTTGGCTAAAAGGGTCAAGGAGAGCCCTAGTAGCCATGGGTCCCAAAGGAATCGGCACTCCGAAAGACACACCAGTATCAGTTGGGGGCACATAACACACAGCTTCAACTAGGAAAAAATGGAAGTGAAAACTCATCCTCTACAGTCATGAGAGACCAGCAACAACAGTTAGCATTGCAAATTCGAACCCAACATGCTGACTCCCGATACGCAAACCACCATTTGTAAAACTTACATTGTTATATAAAGTGAAATTCAAAGAGAGATACTGATATCCACTAAAACCACCATTTGTAAAACTTACATTGTTATATAAAGTGAAATTCAAAGAGAGATACTGATATCCACTAAAAAGTTACACAAAATGAGGACAAAAACTAAAACTACCAGAAGATAAGCAAAGGCAGAGTAGATATAACAACTAGCCAACAAAAACGTCATTAGTCCACCTAACAATAAAAACAAAAACTAGGAAAAAAATCAGCAAAAGTCTCACACCAACATTCATCCATACACAAATACCCTAAGAAAATTAACTTCATTAAAAGAAAAAATAGAATGGAAAAATACCAAGTTAAAAGAATCAATGCCACTACCATTATATCAACAAATTCATTAAAATGCGACAACAAACCAAATGTATTACAAAGATGAGATGTAAATAATACCTTGTTGCAAATTTCCCAAAAAAAACCCCCAATTTAAATGTAGATAAAAAAGGCTTTAAAACCTTCAAGATGTGAAATCCACAAAAAAAAAAATAAAAAGAAAGAAATAATGAGGGACAAAGAGCTTGCAGAAGAAGTATCAGGCAACCAAGAGAGACTCTTTAACAAACACTACAACAACTAAAACAATTGTGTAGTTTGTAAAACATGGCAACAATAAATCTTACTAGACAAGGGTTCAAACTTCAAAAGGAAGGAATAGTTTTCAAGTTAGGCTACCTTCAATCACAAATAACAAGCAGGTTATAAATTAAACAAAGACCATCCCAGTTAAGAAAGGGAAATGTCAAATCCAAAATTAAGGAAGAAACCCCAATTTTGCAATTATTGCAAAACAAAATTAATGAAGAATGTAAAAAAAAGGAATAAATGAATCATGAAACAACACCAAACCTTTTAACCAAAACATCAACTAAATAAAAAAATGCAATCCATATTAGAACAACAAACCAAATTAAAATACAAAATACAACACTTAGAATTTCCCATCCACAAGACAAACAAAATGAATAATTGCAAATAAAATATAAAAAACCACGTTATTCCTAAATTAAAACTGAAAATCAGAAATTACAGTAGCAATCATCTCATTACAGAGGCAGCAGGACATTTTTATTATTTAGCAACAAAAAAGCCATCAATACAGTGCAATTCATCATGTAACAAATAATCTAAGGGGGTATAGATTTAGAGAGCTGTAAGTAAGGAAACATCAAAGATCGAAAAAAAACTAAAAAATAAAAAAATAATAAAAAAAAACCAAGAAAAACATCAAAAAATCCATACCTGAGATTAGCGCTTTTCATTTTTAAGGTTGATGGCTTGAGATTTCAGAAAGAGGACAAACATGGTAAAGATTAAGATAGCAGATTTGGAGACTTTGTTAGGGTTTCAGTTTTTTGTTACAGATTTTAGGAAGTGAGAATGGAGAATGGGAATAGGAGAGGTCATTTTTGAATATGGAGAAAGAGGGTTGTATACTTCTACGTTTTAAGAGGGTATTAAATTAAATTAATTTATTTTTTTTAAATTAGTTTTTAGGCATGCTTATAAGCGTGGCTATTTCTCCACCCACGCTTATTAAACGTGCCTAATTTCAATTTAGGCACCACAATTAATTAAGTGTAGCTAAATAAGTGTAGGTAGAGACATTATTTTTTGTAGTGATTTCACCCAACAAACCCAATAAGAAACTTAGGTGAGCCCAAAACCCTAATTAAAAGATTACCCAATTCCAATGCTTTTGATCCCAATTTATCAATCCTTTAGTAGTATTATTAGTATTATTTCAGGACACATCGTTATTAAAACAGGCATAACTCACTCATACGGAAACCAAATAGGACGATTCAAGTGACTACGCAACCGCGACTCGGAGATACAAATCATATGAAGACACTGAAACCCTAAAACAATCACAAAAGTACCGAAATTGACAAAACAGAAAGATCAGTTTTTAAACTGAATTTTAGAACATAAATATCTCCAATTTGAACTTCACTTGATGCTAGCAAACTATCAATTGAACCCCAATTCACTTGAAGAAAACATAAATACCTAATAAATAACCCTAAACATTTGATTAAACAAATACCCAATTGAAATCCAAACTTGAGAAATTAATTATACATTTTGGTAACTTCCAACTCGATTTTAAGGACACCTTGTTAGTATTTTGGGCATAACTTCCTCATACGAACTCGTTTAGAGGCGATTCATGTTTCCACGTGTTCACGACTCGAAGCTCTATAAAGCATATGCAGACAATAAAACCCAAAAATGACTAGAACTATGTCGAAATCAGCCATTACAGAGGGGACAAAAACTTTATTGTAAATAAAATTAACTTTGAATAGACTAAATACAATTCTTAATTATTTAATAAGGAAAATAATTTGTTGTAAGTATTCTGATTTCATAAGCTCAATAGAGAGATTAGTAATAATTTTGAAGGAAGTAAGATAATGAAGAAGATGACAAGGAGCAGAATTGTGTTTACGCGTTTCATGACTTTGATAATCTACTCTTTGCATTGTTTTATTTGAGGTCATCATAACTTGCCACATACATGATATATGTGTAGTGTTGTCAAAGAATAAAGTAACTAGATTATTTGTGTCATACAATATGACTAGATCATTTCAAAAGTGACCCGACCCGAAAACCCGAACCGAAACCGAAAATAAATCGACTCGAAAATGTGTTCCTTTTTAATGTTTATCGAACCGAAAAGACCCGAACCGATCGACAACCGAAAATGGGAAAGTTGAACCCGAACTGTAACCGATTTTTGTAACCGACACATAACTGTTAACCGAGATTACCCGAACCTAAAAAGACCGACCCGAGTCATATCCGACCCAAATCATGCTCGAAACCGAACTCGATCCGGCTAAAACCGACTTAACCCGAACAAATTTTTGATCGAATTACTTTAAACCTGAACCAACTTTTAACATAGAAGTATTATATACTTATATTCAATGATCTTATTAGTTAATCTAATAAAGTTATAGATATTTTAATAAATTAAGTTTTATAAATACATGATTTCATATATTTAGAGTTAATAATCAATGGTCAATGTTTATTTAACTAATTTTCATCGTATTAGATGAAAATTAATAGAACTTTATATTTTTAATTTCCGGTCAAACAAGTAAAAGTAACAAAGTAATAATGATTACTAATAGATTTGCATTTTAACTATTTTTCTTTAAGTAAAGGGAATCTTGTCATCAATTAAAAATTAACTAACAACTTAATTTGATATTGAATCGACCGTAATTAGTAATATGTAACCGAATTCCGTTTTAAAAAAACCCGAACCCGATCTGTACCCAACAAAACCGAGCCAATTATTAATCGATGACAACCCGACACTGATTAACACTCGACCCGAACTTCAATCGACACCGAACCGATGCTAACCCGATAGCTTGAATAACCGATCTTCAACCGAACCGTGACTAACCGACCCGACCCGAATGTGACCCGTCGTAACAAACAACCGAAAAATAACTGGTCTGAAATACAACTGAACCGAATGACACCCGTCCGAAACCGACCCGATCACCCGTTCGAAACCGACCCGATCACCCGAATGAACACCTCTAAATATGACAACAAAACGTGACGCCACTAAAAGACCCATAGTTACATTTTTGTCTTAGTTTACCAAATACGTTTAACTAAAATAAATATCGTAGGTAAAAAAAAATAGTCTCAAAATATTAGTTTATTCAAATGCGACTTTAAATAAATACAGAAACTTTAAATACGAGTAAAAATAAATAATAAGACGTACAAATTAATATATCTAAAAATAATATTACTCGGATTAACTTAACTCGAATACCAATTTAACTTGATTAGTACTAAAATTAAGTTGTACTAAATTAATGGCTATTTTATTCTCCCCAACTTAAAATAATTCGTCCTCGTGATTGATATTTAAACCTTTAATAGGTGTGATCACTTCAGTTTGATGACGAATTTTCAGATTGGGTTTAATAGATTAGTATTATTTAGTTGTTGGTTCTTATTTGGTTAGTTGATATTATTTGGGTTTGAATCAAACTAGGTATTGGAATTCAAGATTAGTGTAAAAAGTGTTTAAACTCCAATGATGATAACTCAAGCTTTTACATGTGCTGTTGATGATTAGTCGATGGGGATTCTAACTAATTATTGATTGCTTTGTTTATGTAATAATATTTTTTATAATTTAAAATGATTTTAAAGAAAATTTAACCATGATATGGAAATTGTATTGAATAAAATTTAGTATCTTAACATTGTATTTAAAGAGATTACAAAAGCATGTTTTACTTAAAATTTTGTATAAAGTATTGGGCATTATACATGTTCGTCGTTTTGGGAATTGGACAATGGATACTATGTATTCGATTTTGTATGAAAACCTTAGAGCTTTATTCTAGCTATATGCTTTTAGGATCGGCCTCGAGCCCCCGATCCCGTTTAGTTCTTGCAAGAGCCATTTAGGTAATGATGATCACTCGATTACTAAAATGTTAGATCATGCGTACTTCTAGCGGTCACTAAATATTTCCGATTTTAATATTAAATATTATTAGGTTTAAATATTCTTTTTAAGTAATGTTTTTGATGCTTTCGTAAATGTTGTGATTTTTGTGAAGAGTTACCTAAAATGTTAGCTTTGAACTTGTTTAGTTATTAGCCATGTTCAGTTTATTGACAAAGGCACTCTTCAATATTTTTCTTGTGTTTTATAATATAGGAAAAATTACAAAAAACTACCTATTCTATAGCACCTTTTGCAAAAAACTACCTAATCTAATTTTTTTTTGTAAGAAACTACCTTACATAATATTATTGTTTGCAAAAGACTACCACTTGACGGAATTAGTTAGTTGAGCGTCAAGTGGGTCTTTGACCTTGCACATGAAAGGCATTTGACTTCATTAAGTCTACCCTTTTCTCCATTATTTTTCTTTATTTCCCTCAAATTTTCTAATTTTACCCCTATTACCCATTGTCAATTCTTCTTTTCTTTCTTTTATTGTACTTCCATTATTCTCTTCCATTACTTCATGCTTTTATCGTTGATAACTATGGTTGGTAAATTTCAAAGATTGAGTTCTAGATTTTATTGGTAAATGTTAGAGTAATTATTTTCATAATTTTTAATTTAAGGAAACTTTTACGAAATTTGGGGAAGATAGAGCAGGATTTAATACTCTAACATTTCAGAAAAACACAATTATCAGATTAGGGTTATAGACACAAACTTGTAATTCAATTGAAAACCTAACAAACACAATTCACGGTTCAACAAATAAATCGTGTAACACCATGAACAAAGATAGGAGAAATTGAGGGCCTAAAAAACGAGGAAATAGGGCATCGACGGTTCAAGACCAATAGGTGAGAAACAGATTCAGGGTGGTGAGAAGATGGATAGAGAATAGGGAGTGAAGGATACTTAACATGTGACACCATGAACGAAGAAAGTGTCTGCATCGTTGATGAATTGTGATGAATTTCTGTAAATTCATTCCATTGTCAATTGTCATGAATTCATCACATTTCACTTTTTAGTGAATTTGGAGGAAACTTTTAGGGAATTTGGAGGGGCGGGTTGGATTTCCCGACTAAAGTTGGATGTTGAGTGATGTTTGAGTGGGTGAGGGTAGTTGCGGTCATGGTAGGCCGGTGGCACCAGGTGGGTGTGGGTGTGGCTGTGGAAATGTTTGGCAGTAGGTGTAAGTAAATATTAAGATTTTTCCTTTTTTTATTTTCTTTATTAAAATATTATTTTATTTTAAAAATATTTTTACAAAAATACAAGGATCACATTGATAATGCCAAGTGGACAATTTAACATCTCAATTTGGTCAAAATGCTGAAAGGAGATCACGTGCCTTTCACGTGCGAGGTCAAAGACCCACTTGACGGTCAACTAAGTGATTCCGTCAAGTGGTAGTCTTTTGCAAACAAAAATATCATATAAGGTAGTTTTTTGCAAAAAAATTAGATTAGATAGTTTTTTTGCAAAAGGTGCTATAAAATAAGTAGTTTTTCTTGTAATTTTTCCTTTTAATCTTTTTTGAAAGAGGTTACAAAATCAAAAAATAACTGAAATTTTTGAATGATTTTTATATTATATCGTTTGTTGGGTTACTCAATAATTATTATTGTTGATTGCTTTTGATGAGGCCTACTCTTATGAAAGTTGATCCACCTTTCAGGGTAGCTTGGTCATGGAGGTGATGTCTATAATTATTATGTGCTACGTACGCGGCAAGGATTTACATTTTATCATCGCTCCCTTGACTTTTGGTTGACAACATGCAGTTGCCGGGAACTAGCCTTCGTTTCCTTCCTCCTATGTAAACGTTTTCTTAGTTTGGTATTATAAATTAAGACTCTAAAGTTTTAGAAGTATTTTGTAATTAATTAAATTTATGTTAAGTTTGTAAAAAGTGTTCGTTAACTTTGATATTGGTTTGCTATGATTATCGAATCATAGGTCAGATTTAGTTCAAACATTTGTAAGTGTTCCGCTGTGTTAGTGGACAGTATTATTATACTGTTTCTTCTAGTTTGAGCTGTTTCAATTGGTATGAGAGCAAAAGTTTTTAGAAGAATATAAAAATAAATTTCAAATTATAAGCGAGCGGTATTATCGAGTCCAAATCAAGTCTGGGGATATTACTTGTAATTACTATGTGCTTACTGGTTTTATGTGATTGATGAATCCCTAGTGTGTCGTTTTAACGACAAAGAATGTGAAGTTAGTATTAATGTGTATAGATGAGTTCGACTGTATTAGACTAAACGATTATTAGTAAAGCTTAAGGTTTATGTTATCATGCTATGAGTAGAATTTATAAGTGATTGCTACCTTTTCTATTTGATTGTAGAGAAAATAGAATGTCTAGAGGCGCGGTTGTCTTTTGCTTAACGAGAGAAAAAATGTTTGTGTGAATGCCCAAATGAGAAAGTTAGAGGAAACAAACAAGAGGTTACTTCAGATCCTTGAAAACCAGAATCGTATAGGTGAGCTAGACTATGTGTAACACCCCGTATTTTTATCGTGTTTTAAAATATTCTATATAATAAAATAATCAATATAAGTTAATTAGATTAATTAAGTAGACAAGTATCACATAGTGTTTCTTTTACCCTTAAACAATATATATAATAATAAAATAAAAAGGAATAAATATTAAAAATTAATACCAAATAAAAAAATAATAAAATAAAATAAAAGGAATAATTACACCATTAATATAAATAAGAAAAAAAAAATTATAATTAGGAGGGAAAGGGAAGGGGTGGTTGGTTATGGTGAGGGAGCTAAGGAGGTTTGTAACTCCTCCCTTAATTGTGTGTTATGGCACAATTAAGAGGAAATCCTTCTTAAAGCCTTCTCATCTCTCATTTCCTCTCATTCTAACCTTTGATTTGAGTAAGAAAGATAGCATTTTTTTCCTCTCCTTTTCTTTCTTGTTTTCTTTCGGTTCATCATAAACAAAAAAAAAAATAAAAATAAAAATTGTTGTTCCATCCAATCTTTTGATCAAAGGGTAAGTTTAGTTGAAGTGTTAATTATAGTTTTTTTTTATAAAGATTTTATCTGGTAGATTATGTTTTATATATGATGATATCCTATGACTATTAAGGAGGATAGAGTATTTTATATAAGTTTTTCTCTAATAATCTTTAGCAAAATTTGATTTGTTTGAAGGATGTTGTTTGTATGTATGTGTTGATTCAAAAGGGTGTTTTGTTTATGATTCTCTACAAAATTTTAATTTGTTAAGAGGATCAAGTATTTAATTTAATTATCATAATTTATGAATATTTAAGTTTATCTTGGTCATGAGATTCAAAAGGGTTTAATAATTTTATAACATATGTATATAAAAAAAATGATAATAAAATAATAGATGGTTTCGGACAGCAGCTGCCGCCTCGATAGTGGCACCCCGATCTGATGTGTTGGGTGTGTTTCGTTGTCATTTTATTTAACCGATATATTAAAAGTCGTTTAAACGCTTAAAATAATTAAAAATAGTAAATGGATTTTAGAAATTATGAAAATTGGTGTCCAAGGTAATTGATGCGTTCCGGACGCAGTGGTGAAGTCGGATTTTTCATTTGGATTTTCTAAACTGTCCAAATTGGCAGTTTAAGTTTCTGGTTAAAATGTGGAATTTTGAACTATTTGGAATTTGATGAAATTAATTAAAGTAACTAAGTCTTATTGATATCTTAGTGGTATAGAATGAGTTAGAAGTGTCGTTCTAATACGTGTTCGCTTTGTGTGTATTTATTTAGGACCTCGATTCATAAAAGGGTGAAATTCCTGTAGCATTTGAATATCATTGATTGCCGTGCTTAAAGGTACACGCTCAGACCATACAATTTATGTGGTTGTGCAAGTAATGTTGTTTCATTCTTGAATGTGGCATTGTGACTCACATAAGGATTAGACACCTCAAATAATTTGAAAGAAGTTAAACTTGGAAATTGAGGATGGATGTGTTGGTTATTCCAAGGGGTTAATATTTTGAAATGGATTATATATTTTTGTTCCCATGGCAGTTTTGGATCATTACGGTCACCATGGGGGTATGCATACTTTAACCTCTGATGACCCGAACAGGACGGGCAACGTCTTAGGTCGGTGGTTGCCTTGGGATTAGCTCTCCCAAGTGTATTCCTCCAAATGAATTAGATTATTACTTGGACGACCCGAATAGGACGGGCAACGTTTCAAGTTGGGGATTTTTGAATAAATATATTAGAGCCTTTGCATGCTAGGGTGAACACATTGTTTGCTTTCCACTTGTTGATAATTTGTATGTTGTCTCTGACGTGTATTGGATTGTTCTTTGGAACTTGCTTTCGTTGTCGATCGACGACTAGTAGGTTGATTGCAGGTGGGGACTGGAGTGAGGTTCAAATTAGGATCACATCACCTAGGACCGCGTTTTATGTAATAAGAACTATAGTAGGAAAATAATTTACATTTATGTAATGGAAATTAGTCTAGTTGCTTTGTCTTTTCGTTAGTAGAGGCCGTTGGGTTCTCAAGTTGTAATATGAAACTCTTACAATCTTGTCGCTACCGTATGCTATATTTTTCCGCCTAGTTATATTCCTTTATCGATGGAACGTTGACGATCTTGGATGGGATTATTCCCACTAAGTGTCCCGTTGTGAACCGGAGTCATATTTTCATATGATTATCCGAGTCACTTAAGCCGGACCGTTACAATTGGTATCAGGTTAGAGTGTTAGCAAGTACCGTGTTGTGTGTTATGCTGGTGTGTTTCTTGCAAGTTACGAGGGCGTAACTTCTTTTAAGGGGGGTAGTCTGTAACACCCCGTATTTTTATCGTGTTTAAAAATATTCTATATAATAAAATAATCAATATAAGTTAATTAGATTAATTAAATAGACAAGTATCACATAGTGTTTCTTTTACCCTTAAACAATATATATAATAATAAAATAAAAATGAATAAATATTAAAAATTAATACCAAATAAAAAAATAATAAAATAAAATAAAAGGAATAATTACATCATTAATATAAATAAGAAAAAAAAAATTATAATTAGGAGGGAAAGGGAAGGGGTGGTTGGTTATGGTGAGGGAGCTAAGGAGGTTTGTAACTCCTCCCTTAATTGTGTGTTATGGCACAATTAAGAGGAAATCCTTCTTAAAGCCTTCTCATCTCTCATTTTCTCTCATTCTAACCTTTGATTTGAGTAAGAAAGATAACATTTTTTTCCTCTCCTTTTCTTTCTTGTTTTTTATCGGTTCATCATAAACAAAAAAAAAATAAAAATAAAAATTGTTGTTCCATCCAATCTTTTGATCAAAGGGTAAGTTCAGTTGAAGTGTTAATTATAGTTTTTTTTTATAAAGATTTTATCTGGAAGATTATGTTTTATATATGATGATATCCTATGACTATTAAGGAGGATTGAGTATTTTATATAAGTTTTTCTCTAATAATCCTTTAATAAAATATAATTTGTTAAAAGGATTAAATCATATTTATATTATATAAAATTTTTCTTGATTTACATTCTTTAACAAAGTGTAAATTTGTTATAGGAATTAGGTTTAATTTGATGTTTAAATAATCTTTTTATGACTTATATTTCTCTAGCAAGATTCCAATTTGTTAGAAGAAATTTAAATGTATGGATTAAGTAATGTAGGTGTTCATGAGTTAATAAATTCTTTAGCAAAATTTGATTTGTTTGAAGGATGTTGTTTGTATGTATGTGTTGATTCAAAAGGGTGTTTTTGTTTATGATTCTCTACAAAATTTTAATTTGTTAAGAGGATCAAGTATTTAATTTAATTATCATAATTTATGAATATTTAAGTGTTCTTGTGGATGAGTATGTTTTAGTTTGATGGCTTTATGCCTTGATGATGGTTTAAGTTGATGATTGAATTTTTGTGTATTATTATATGTGTGTGAAAATATCAAGTGGTTTTGTAACATTTGTATTCTTTGTTTTATTTTAGTAGATGTAATTCGGTTTTTGTTAGATTTATCTTGGTCATGAGATTTAAAAAGGGTTTAATAATTTTATAACATATGTATATAAAAAAAATGATAATAAAATAATAGATGGTTTCGGACAGCAGCTGCCGCCCCGATAGTGGCACCCCGATCTGATGTGTTGGGTGTGTTTCGTTGTCATTTTATTTAACCGATATATTAAAAGTCGTTTAAACGCTTAAAATAATTAAAAATAGTAAATGGATTTTAGAAATTATGAAAATTGGTGTCCAAGGTAATTGATGCGTTCCGGACGCAGTGGTGAAGTCGGATTTTTCATTTGGATTTTCTAAACTGTCCAAATTGGCAGTTTAAGTTTCTGGTTAAAATGTGGAATTTTGAACTATTTGGAATTTGATGAAATTAATTAAAGTAACTAAGTTTTATTGATATCTTAGTGGTATAGAATGAGTTAGAAGTGTCGTTCTAATACGTGTTCGCTTTGTGTGTATTTATTTAGGACCTCGATTCATAAAAGGGTGAAATTCCTGTAGCATTTGAATATCATTGATTGCCGTGCTTAAAGGTACACGCTTAGACCATACAATTTATGAGGTTGTGCAAGTAATGTTGTTTCATTCTTGAATATGGCATTGTGACTCACATAAGGATTAGACACCTCAAATAATTTGAAAGAAGTTAAACTTGGAAATTGAGGATGGATGTGTTGGTTATTCCAAGGGGTTAATATTTTAAAATGGATTATATATTTTTGTTCCCATGGCAGTTTTGGATCATTACGGTCACCATGGGGGTATGCATACTTTAACCTCTGACGACCCGAACAGGACGGGCAACGTCTTAGGTCGGTGGTTGCCTTGGGATTAGCTCTCCCAAGTGTATTCCTCCAAATGAATTAGATTATTACTTGGACGACCCGAATAGGACGGGCAACGTTTCAAGTTGGGGATTTTTGAATAAATATATTAGAGCCTTTGCATGCTAGGGTGAACACATTGTTTGCTTTCCACTTGTTGATAATTTGTATGTTGTCTCTGACGTGTATTGGATTGTTCTTTGGAACTTGCTTTCGTTGTCGATCGACAACTTGCAGGTTGATTGCAGGTGGGGACTGGAGTGAGGTTCAAATTAGGATCACATCACCCAGGACCGCGTTTTATGTAATAAGAACTATAGTAGGAAAATAATTTACATTTATGTAATGGAAATTAGTCTAGTTGCTTTGTCTTTTCGTTAGTAGAGGCCGTTGGGTTCTCAAGTTGTAATATGAAACTCTTACAATCTTGTCGCTACCGTATACTATATTTTTCCGCCTAGTTATATTCCTTTATCGATGGAACGTTGAAGATCTTGGATGGGATTATTCCCACTAAGTGTCCAGTTGTGAACCGGAGTCATATTTTCATATGATTATCCGAGTCACTTAAGCCGGACCGTTACACTAAGAAACTGAGTTGTATAAGAGGCTGGGAGGGCATAAACCCCCTTACTATGTTGGTGAGTCAGATATATTGAAGTTAGAAAATTGGGTTGATCAAATAGAGAAAATCTTAGACGTTGTGAACTGCCCGAGAGATCTTATGGTGAAAATTACATCTTTTTACCTGGAGGGAACTGGTAACTTGTTGTGGAAAAAACTGTGAAAGCTAAGAGAGATCATATTGGAATGACTTGGGAAGAGTTCTTAGTAAGGTTAAGGACCAGATTTTATCCGATCTTCCTACAAATGAGAAAGGAAAGTGAGTTTCTTATGTTGACCTAGGATAAGATGATTGTACTAGAGTATTCAACTAGATTTATGGAGTTGTCTAGGTTTGCTTCATATTTTGTGGCAAATGACGGAATGAAAGCTTCTCAATTCTTTAAGGGGTTAAACCTGAATTACCAAAAGTATGTTACTAAGTATAGAGACTTCTATGATTTGCTTGATAGTTCTTTAGAATAGGAGATAGTTCAAGAGAAGAAATAAAATTTCAATGAGGATAAGGGTAAAGAAGTGGTGTACTAGTCAAAGAAGTATATGGTAAAAAATCCAAAATTTTAGTACCATAAGCCTAAAAACAATTCCTCTAAGAACCAGAACTAATCTGTACAATAGAAGAGGAATGTAGGAGGAAACATTATGGGCTAGCTTGTCAAGGAAGAAGGTTATGTTTTTCTTGTGGTCAAGCTGGTGATATGTCCAAGGACTGTTCCAAGAAATATAATCCCAACAAGATTCAACTAGGAGGTAGCAAGGGAGCTCTGGTAACAAAAATCGGAGGGTAATGGGGAGATAATATGTTATGGGAGACGTGTTAGAGATTCCTGCATATTCAGAGCCTCATGGTAGTATCATTTTTGGTTTCCTTAAAGTTTGCAATCAATTAGCTTATGTGTTACTCAATACAGGAGCGAATTATTCTTTTATTTCACATACATTTATTCAAAAACTGAAATCACCCCTAGTTTTGAAAAACTGAATTTAAAAGTTGGAATTTCTAATGGTTCGCATTTTTCTTGTAACAAACTTTATAAAAACTGCCCTGTTGAAATTTCTTCAAAGATTTTATTTGCGGATTTGGTTAGGTTCAAGTTGGGTGATTTTGATGTCATTTTGGGTATGGATTTGTTGAATGCTACAATGTGCGGATCTATTGTTGAAAAAGGACGATAAGTTTTAGGTCGACTAATGGGGAAGTGTCACTTTTAAGGGTACATAGCTTAGACCTAGTCAAAGGTTGTTATAAATTTGTAGGGGTATCTGTCTTATGTAGGGGTGCACACGGTCCGGTTTGGTCTGGTCTGACACTAAAATCAGACCAAACAAAAAATTCCGGTCTAGAAATTTTGCAGACCCCGGACCGTTTAAAATGTTAGACCGGACCGGACCGGACCAAACCGTTCTACAACGGTTTGGTCTGGTCTGATTTACGGTTTTTTAATTTTATATTTTTCCCAAATGAATATATATTCTATGAAAATACTTCGCACTTACAAACAATAAATAAATAAAATTTGTAATTAGTTGATTGCATCAACATTATTCAAGTATATATTACTATATAAAAACAGTAACATTTCAAAATATCTAGGTAGCTAGAAAACCGGGCCAGACCGTAAATTATTTTTTTTTGTAAAAAAATCAGACTAGACAAGTTAGACCGTAGACCAGACCAAATACTCAAATTACGGTTTGGTCCGGTTTGGTTTACGGTTTAGACCAAACTTTGTTCAGCCCTAGTCTTATGTTTTGGGTGAGAATAAGGGGGAGAAGGAGGATCTAAAGGATGTTCCAAATGTTTCTGAGTATGTCGATGTATTTCCAAAGGATCTATGTGGTTTTTCTCCTAATGGAGTGGTTGACTTCCACATCTACTTTAAGCATGGGGTCACACCTATCTTTAAGATACCATACCGCATGGCTCCTATCGAGATGGCAGAATTGAAGAAACAACTTAATGAACTTCTGGAAAAAGGATACATTAGACCTAGTATATCTTCATGGGGTGCTCTGGTATTATTTGTTAAGAAGAAAGATAATTTGATGAGATTGTGCATTGGCTACCGAGAGTTGAATGAAGTAAAAGTGAAGAACTGATATCCTTTACCACGCATTGATGATCTCTTTGATCAATTCAGAGGTGTAAGGGTTGGTTGATCTTAGATCGGGTATCATTAGCTGAGAATAGTGGAGTCAGATATACAAAAGACTGCATTTAAGACTCGGTATGGTCACAATTTGTTTGTAGTTATGCCGTTCGGTTTGACTAATGCGCCTGCTGCATTTATGGAGCTCATGTAGAGATGTTTTAAAGAGTGCCTAGATAAGTTCGTAGTTGTTTTCATAAATGATATACTTGTATATTTGAGAAGTAGGGACTTAGGATTGTATTGGACTTGCTCAGAAAAAGAGAAGCTATATGGAAAATTTAGTAAGTGTGTGTTTTAGGTCGACCATGTTTCATTTCTAGGTCATGTAGTTTCCAAAGAGGGGATTTCAGTTGTTCCCGAGAAAGTGAAAGTAAAGTTTGATTGGCCTGCGCCTAGAAATGTGCATGAGGTTAGAAGTTTCATGGGGTTCGAAAGTTATTACACGTTTGTTGAGAACTTTGCAAGTATTGTTCGACCAATTACAATGTTGGTGTGCAAGCATAGGAAGTTTGAGTGGACTTCTACATGTAAGGAAGCTTTCTCGAAATTAAAGAGACGATTGACAAGCACTCCAGTGTTAGCTTTACCAGACAACGTGAGTGAGTTTGAGATATTCTATGAGGCCTCCAAGGAAGGTTTAGGGTGTATCCTAATGCAGAAGGGCAAGGTAATAGCTTATACAAGTAGACAATTGAAGATTCATAAGAAGAACCCAGTTCATGATTTAAAGTTGGTTGCTGATAGTTTGCTTTAGAATTACGGTGCCAATTTTATTTGGAACTCCTTGTAAGATTTTCATAGATCACAAAAGTTTGAAGTACATATTCACCCAAAAGGAATTGAATATGAGGCAGAGCTAGTGGCTTGAGCTTATTAAGGATTACGAGATTGAGATTCTTTACCATCTTGGTAAAATGAATAAGGTTGCAGATGCTTCAAGTCGAATGCAACGTGTTTGGTTGAATTCCATGGGAAGTTTTCCGAGAGAGGTGTGGTTAGATATCCAGAAGATGGGTATTGAATTGTGACTTCAGGGTAGACTCACGGGCTGATCAATGCAATATATGTGATGCCTACAGTGTTTGATAGGATTGTGATGAAGTAGCTTGGAGATCTATACTTGGTAGAATTAATGTTGGGGGCAAGAGACTACTGAGTTTCGAGATAAGGAAAATCAAGGGTTAAAAGTTCATAAATAGGCTATGTATTCCAAAAGATGCAGTGTTAAGAAACGAAATCCTATGTAAGGCACATGCTCGTGCTTATTTGGTACATCCAGGCCCAGATAAGATGGTACATGAAATCAAAAAATCATTTTGGTGGAGAGGGTTAAAGAAAGATGTGGCTGCATTTGTATCAAGGTTTTCGGTGTGTTAGAGAGACAAGTTAGAGATAAGGAAAGAAGTTGGGTTAACGTATCTATTAGATGTACGTGATTGGAAGTAAGATTCCATTTCCATGGATCTGTGCCCGCTTTACCGAAGTCAAGGTGAGGTAATGACTCCATTTAGGTTATAGTTGATGGTTTGACTAGAACTAGTCGGTTTATTACGGTAAAGACACCTTGGTCGGTAAAGCAATTGAATTAAATTTATGTTCGAGGGATATTCAAATTACATGGGGTGCTAAGAACCATCAAATCTGATCGTGATTCCAAATTTCTATCACATTTTTGGAAGGAACTAAAAGAAGCCTTCGGAACCAAGCTAAGTTTGAAAACTGCATTCCATCCGGTTAGTGATGGTCAAACGAAAAGGACTATTCAAGCGTTAGAAGATTTGTTGCGGTCTTATATTTTCTTGTGTTTTGGAATTTGGTAGTGATTGGGAATCAAGATTGGCATTGGTAGACTTTTCACACAACAATAGTTTCCATTCGAGTATCAAGATGGCACCATTTGAAGATTTGTATGGACGTAAGTGTCGAACTCCCTAGTGTTGGGAATACTTGGACACTCACGTTCTAGTTGGGCCAAATTTGATTCAAGAGACAGTGGATTAGGTGAAAATCATTCAGTGTTTGATGAAGAGAGCTTAAGATCGTCAGAAGAGCTACAATGATAACCGCATGAGTAAATTAGAATTCGAAGTCGAAGTCGGTCATAAGGTGTTCTTAATAGTTTCCCCAATGAAGGGCATGAAACAATTTAGAGTAAAAGGTAAACTAAGTCTGAAATTCATAAGAGATTGTGAAATACTTGGGAGAATTGAAGAGGTCGCTTATGAATTGGCCTTGTCGCCGGAGTTGGAGCAGGTACATAACGTCTATCATAAGTCACAGCTGCGCAAATATGTATATGATCCTTCGCATATCCTAAGCTATGAAACATTACAAGTAGATGAAACCTTGATCTGTGAGGGGAAACCATTGGAGATCATTGATCGACAAGTAAAGGAGTTGCGGAATAATTCAATTCCCTTAGTGAAGGTACTATAGACTCACCATGGGGAAGAAGAAGCGACTTGGGAGAAAGAGTCTGATATGAGAAGTTTATACCCTCATCTGTTTTGAAAGGTAAGTAAATTTAAGGGATAAAATTTCTTAAGTAGGAGAGAGTGAAACAGTTATAAAAATGTCTTCATTAAAACTCATTATTTTAATAAGTGAAATTGGTTTGTCGTTTTCAAATAAAATATTAAAACATTTTAGATATGCGTTTTCTTTATTTAAATGATCGATTTATCATTAATTGGCTTTTTTTTGTAAAAGTTGTATTAAGTTTCTAGCCAATGATGTATAGGCTAAATGATAGATATATCTTTTGATGTGTGTCTTTCTCATAGCCAGCATATAACGATGGGCTTGTTTTGGCCGTAAGGAGCTTTGCTTGGTTAGGGCGCCTTAAGTTTGTTTAGTTGAGTTGTAAAGGTTGTCATTTTTGGGATTTTATAAATAATAATAATAATAATAATGATGATGATGATGATGATGATGATGATGATGATGATGATGATGATGATGATGATGATGATGATAATAATAATAATAATAATAATTTTCAAAAAACAAGCTTGTTGAATGCAAAGGTGATGTCGTGGGGCTCTCTATGCTTCTGGTAGATTTTCAAAACGCCCTTAATCTTGCTTGTTGTCCCACTTAAGTTTTGATGATGACTTCACTTTTATATAAACAAACATGTTTTAGAGATTGTTTTGTAGGTCGTATGTCCGATTTTGTTAAAGTCGTCGATGGTACCTAAAGAACTTGGTTAAAGGATATTGTACGTGTCCAAGTCAAAGTCAAAGTCAAAGTCAAAAGAGTCAGCATAGAAGATCATTTAGGAAGTCAAAAGTGGATTTAATGTCTACTGTTCCAGAATTGGTAATCTGATAAAAGTTGTTGATGGAGACAGTGCAGTGTTCCCAATGATACAAGTCTGGTGAAGTGCGTCAGCTAATTTACGTAGGAAAATACTTTTTCTATTTTTTAGTTGATATGTATGGTTAAGAATTAGGATATTGCATAAATTATTAATTGGCAAAATTAAATAACTACCTAAAAATAACCTAGAGCTAATTAAGAAAATGAGAATAAGTCTCCTTATTTCTCTCCATGAAAATAGGGTAGCTTTTGTTTAAGAACTTCCAAGATTATTCCCCACTTTCCGCATTTGAGAATAAGGGAAATATGGGTAGTTAGGATTTTGTAAAACGCATGGTTACTCTTATATAAAAATAGATTTTTTTAACCGGATATAGTGTGGTGTGCCCTAACCGAAAAAATAAAGAGAGATCACCTAAGTAAGAAAAATATTCATCCTTTCATTTGCCAATTAATTTATAATATTTTTCTTATGCAATATCTTATTTTTTATCCTTTCTAGAGAAATTCTTTTGTAAGGGTTTTTGAGAGTTTATTGTAACTAGACTTAAGAGAAGTCTAGGGGAAACATGAGAAAGAGAAAGCGAAGGAGAAATAGAAGAGAAGATAACTGGCCTAGTTGATAAGAGAAGAGAAGTGTTTTATGTAATTGTAATAATTGCCTAAAACTTATTAAGAGAAGCTTAAAATCCCGAGTGGTCGTGGTTTTTCCTTCTATTAGGCCTAGAAGGTTTCCACATAAATTTGTCTCTCCTTTTTATCTTTTCATTTTCGAGTTTAAGTTTTTTTATATTTAAATTCCGCAAAAACTGGGCGAAAGTTTTTAAACTTGGAAAACAACAATTCACCCCCCCTCTTGTTGCATTCATACATCTCTACATATCTCTACATATTTTTACAATTCGTATCAGAGCCCTGTTCCTCATTTGATCAGGAAACCTTGAGTTTTAGAGATGTTGAAAATGAATGAACGAATGGAAGAAGGTTACTCTACTCAAAGACTGCCCATGTTCGATGGTAAATTCTACACATATTGCAAGAATAGGATGGAGATCTTCATCAAGGCCGAAAATTATCAAGTTTGGAGAGTTATCGAAATTGGAGACTTTGAGGTAACAACTACCAACTCCAATAATGAAACTGTTCCCAAACCGATCACTGAATATGAGAAAGAAGATTTTCAGAAAATGGAGATGAATGCTCTTGCCATCAAATTACTTCACTGTGGTCTTGGACCAAATGAGCATAATCGCATTTCGGGTTGCAAAAAAGCCAAGCAGATTTGAGATCTGCTAGAAGTTACCCACGAAGGAACAAGTGAAGTAAAGCGCTCCAAGATTGACTTGTTGATGTCAAAGTATGAAAGATTTGTTATGGCACTAAGAGAAAGTATCCAAGAAATGTTCACCTGGTTCACAAACATAACGAACGAACTTGTCTCTCTTGGAAGGCTTATTCCCGCAGATGAACAGGTCACGAAAATTCTAAGGAGTCTACCTCAAGATGAACGTTGGAGAGCTAAAGTCACAGCCATACAAGAATCCAAGGATTTCACTAAATTCAATCTGGAAGAGTTGGCTGGTTCTCTTATGACCCACGATTTCATTGGGAACAGCTGACAATTCTCGAAACAAAGGCTTGGCTCTGGCAGCGAATGATCAAGAAGAGTTAGAATGTGATGAAGAGGAGACTGCCATATTGGTTCGAAAATTCAAAAAGTTCTTCAGGAATAGCAGATACACCAATCAAATAAACAACAAAGAAATAGGAACTGCTAATACCAAAACCAACTACGAATGTCATAAGTGTGGAAGCACTGATCACTTCATCAAGGAGTGCCTCAATGGAAGAACAAAAAGAGCAAAGAGAAGGCAAGGAAAACGGGAAGACAACCGATGAAAGGAAATTTCAACATGACGGACTTTCGCAAAGCCATGATTGCTGCATGGGGAGAATCTGAGAGCGAAGCAGAAACTGAAGCTCCCGTTGAGGAAGAAACAACTAATCTATGTCTCATGGCCACTCATGACGAAAATTCTAAAGGAAAAGAGGTATTGTCTTCTAATTCATTTCCTAACCATCTATTTAGATTGGATAAACATGAATTAATTAAAATGATTTTGGAGACACAAGATAAACTGGAAAAAAGAATTGTTACCTGTCTCCAAATGGAAAAAGACTTTAAAACTTGCAACGACCATGTTTCCTACTTAAATTCTTATAGGTCTGATGTGCAAAATAGATTCTTTGATTTATTAGATCAAAATGTGATGTTAAAGGAAACTTTAGAAAAGGTAAAACAAGAAAATGTTATTCTTAATGTCGATTTGTATTAATATAAGTTACTAGGCTTAAATGAGAATATAAATGATGAATCTATTCATGATATTAGTACTGAATTACAAAGGTTAAAATTAGATCTAGAATCCCGTAAAATCGAAAATGAGAAATTGAAATTTGATTTAAATTCAAGAGGAAAAAGGAAAATCAATGAAGTTCCAAAATTAATTCTAAAGGCGAAAACTAAGAATACTGAAGGCCTAGGATACAATAAGAATAAAAGCAAGAAAAAGGTCTACGTTGATCTCCCTAGTAGTAAAGTCTGTTCCTTTTGTGGTAAAACCGGGCACCTGAAATTCCAATGTTTAAAAAGGGAACAGTACGACAAAACGAACCAAATTTATGTCGATCGCATTTGGATTAAGAAATATGATTCATGCATAATCGACAAGGATTCCCATGCAATTGAAAATGTATTTTTAGTCGAGAATTTAAAACATAATTTACTAAGTATCTCTCAATTTAGCGACAAAGGTAACTCTGTAAACTTTACTTTTGAAAAGTGCATTATTTCTAGGAACGACACAGGAAACACTATTATGGAAGGAATCCGTAAAGGGAACACTTATGTTGTAGACCTCCACACTGTTCCCAAAACCAGTCCGACTTGTCTCAGTGTTATAGAAGATGACACTCTTCTTTGGCATAAACGTTTAGGTCATGCTAGTTTTTCTTTGCTTAATACTTTACGAACTAAAGACCTAGTAAAAGGATTGTCGTCCCTTAAATTCCAAAAAGATGAAGTTTGTAATCCTTGTGCCAAAGGAAAACATGTTAGGTCATCCTTTAAACCTAAGAATATTGTGACCACCTCAAAGTCACTTGAATTAATTCATATGGATCTTTGTGGACCTATGAGAATCCAAAGTCGTAGTGGTAAGCGATATGTATTTGTTATAGTCGATGATTATAGTAGATTTACATGGACTATATTTTTAGTTAGCAAAGATGAGGCTTTCAATGAATTTGTTTCTTTTGTAAATAAAATTCAAAAATCTAGTAATAATCAACTTGTCCACATAAGATCAGATCTTGGTAAAGAATTTGAAAATTCAAGGTTTATGGATTATTGTAATGAGCATGGTATAAGTCACAATTTTTCCGCACCTAGGACACCACAACAAAATGGTGTGGTGGAACGTAAAAATAGAACATTAGAGGAATTGGATAGAACCATGTTAATTGCTAGTGGTCTCCCTAGAAATTTTTGGGCTGAAGTTGTTAATACTGGTTGTTATATTTTGAATCGTGTGTTGATTAGATCTATCACTTCAAAAACCCCTTATGAACAATTTAAATGTGTTAAACCAGATATTTCCTATTTTCATGTGTTTGGATGCCGATGCTTTGTTCATGTAAATGGAAAACGAAATATAGGATAGTTTTATGAAAGAAGTGATGAAGCAGTATTTCTTGGCTATTCATCTCATAGTAAAGCTTATAGAGTTTATAACAAGAGAACTATGTATGTTAAAGAATCTTTTCACATTATTTTTGATGAAACTAACTTTATGACAAGTGAACAAGAAACATGTGATTTTAAGATAGGTCTTGCTAATTTGGAAGATGATGAAAATATGCATAAAGAGAAAGATCAAAAAGTAAATGAAGAACAACTGGTTCAAAATGAAACAGTAGAACCTAATCAAGAGCAGGGACAACAGGGAAATCAGGACCAGCAAGGTGTTCCTAATCCAGCCGCTCCCAGAGTAGAACAAAATGAGCAACATGAAGTTGAGCAAAATGTCAATCAAGTCAGAGAGCTTGTTTCCACAACAGTTCCTACAAGAGAATTTGTGCCTAAGCCGTGGAAACACCAAAAGTCACATCCACTTGACTTGATTATAAGTGACATAAACAAAGGCACACAGACCAGATCCCAGATAAGAAAATTTTGTGCACACTTTGCATTTCTCTCAACATTGGAACCCAAGAATCACGAAGAAGCGTTACAAGATTCAGATTGGGTTGTTGCAATGAATTGAATGAATTCGAAAGAAATAAAGTGTGGCACTTACAACCAAAACCCAAGAACAAAAAGATAATTGGTCTAAATTGGGTTTTTAGGAACAAGCTGGACGAGCACAGAACCATAGTAAGAAACAAAGAAAGGCTAGTGGTTAAAGGATACAATCAACACGAAGGTATTGATTATACAGAACATTTGCTCCAGTAGCAAGGTTAGAGGCTATCAGAATTCTAATTTCCTTTGCTGCTTTTATGAATTTTAAGTTATACCAAATGGATGTGAAATGTGCTTTCTTGAATGGTTTTCTAGATGAAGAAGTCTTTGTGGAACAGCCACCTATGTAAACAATTTGCTAACCTTATGAGTGCTGAATTTGAAATGAGTATGATGGGAGAATTAAATTTCTTCCTTGGGTTGCAAATTGAACAAA